>JZKD02S1185421.1:0-34873 GCA_000966675.3 Picea glauca | reverse complement strand
CCGACCAGCTTCATAAATGCGCCGTTTGGCAGGCGCGCGGGTTTTGCACCCCACAGCCGCGCATATGCGCCCTATGTACGAATATAATGCGCGCATGCGCTAGTTTTCCATGGGCACGGTGCGCTTTTTAATCTTTTTAGCCAACTTTGTATAGTTTTGGCCCTTTTGATATGCTGTGGAGTTAATCCTTGTGCCATGGATGATTGTTTTTCTTTGATGATGTTGAGTTCTTGTCGCCCTGTGCGGACGAAATTTCAGTGATAACAGACCTTTACGCCCTACAAGCTACAAAGACTATAATTTTTATCAAGAGACCTTCTAGTAATATAAAGAGACATTTCACAGGATTCTCGTGTGTTATTCATTGGTGATGTTTTCTTTTCTATGTTAAATGTCCTTCTTGCTCAGTTGTCATATTGTTTTCTAATCTAATCTTTTAAAAGTAATGCATGTTGCAGGATTTATCTTTGTATACCCTGTTTCAGACTTTGAAAGATTTTAATGTTTATCTTCTGATATTACAGTGAAGAAATTCTTAAATGCTTCTTTACTTTAATTGGTATTCTCATATTTTCTGCTATTCATCATTTTACTACTAAAAGAATCCAACGAATTCATTATCTTTCCCTGTGAAAAGAATCTTTTGTTTCTGGTTTAGATTTCTATATTTATAATACAGACCCCATAACCCAATGGATGAGTAAAGCCCCTTCAACCAACTCAACAAAAACAACAAACCGTGCAATCTTATTTTGTATAACTAGCCTAATATCTTAAAGTTAAAACATAGCTAAATCACACAGAGAGATCCCTATCTGAAGCTGGTTGGGATAGATTCTAGTTTCAAAGTGGTTGGATAAAGTTACCTCTTGTAAATTTCTTCTACCCTGGCAATCTCTGGGAATTTACAGAGCGTTAACACTATGTAAGGCTTGCTTGTAGCTATGCTGGACATAGGGAAGGATCTCATCCCATGTGTGAGGGTTATTTGAATTATACATGTGAAGAATATGCACAATCATTCGATTTACAACCTCAGTTTGGCCATCTGTCTGGGGGTGGAAGGCCGTGGATTTGATGAGCTTGGTGTCCAACAGTGACTAGAGGCTCAACCAGAATGTGCTGAGAAATCGACTATCCTGATATGAGACAATGGTTTGTGGGATTCCAAAATGTACCCAGACTTGTTCAAAGAAGAGCTTGGTAGTGGCCTTTGTTGTGATTCTCTTCTTGTAGGCAACCATAATCGCCATCTTAGAAAAGTGATCAACAACCACAAAAATACAATCAATTCCCCACTTGGTGGATGGGAGGCCCGACATGTAGTCCATTGAGATGGATTCCCATGGCCTGTCAGGAGTAGGAAGAGGGCTGTATAGGCCCTGTTTCTTAGTGGTCGGTTTGGAAATAATGCAGGTAGTGCAAGACCTAATATACTTGTTGACCTCCTGTCAAAGTTTTGGCCAATAGAAATGTTTCTGTAGCATCGCCACTGTCTTTTAGATGCAGAAGTGTCCTGCCACCCGACTGAAGTGGGATTCCAAGATCAGCTTCGCTCGATCACTTGATGGAACACAGATATGGACTAGACGACACAACAACCCATATTGAAGATGGAAATTATCAACAACTGCATTTTCACCTGACATTTGGTAGGTGGTGGTGAATTCAGGGTCTGTCTCATAGAGTTGGGGCCATCCAAATGTCTCATGGCCGCAAGAGGCTAGCACTGTGGTGAGTGCCGCGACCGGTGGTCTACTGAGGAAATCAACGATGCGATTGGTGCTTCCTGTTTTATACTTGATGTTGAGGTGGAATTGCTGCAAGTATGTGGACCACTTTTGATGGCGATGATTATGCAATTTTCCCTGTGTCTGCATGAACTGCAGTGGCTTATGATCAATGTGGATGACTGTCTCCTTCCCAAGAATGTAATGTCTCAATTGGAAACATGTTTGCACAATGGAGTACATTTCTTTGTCGTAAGTAGGGTACTTACGGATAGTATTTGACAATGTCTCACTATGATAGGCCATGGGGTGGCCGTGCTAAGTGAGAACGATGCCCACAGCATAGTTTGAAGCATATGTCTTGATATCAAAGGGATGTTGTAGGTCTGGTGGTGAAAGTACTGGGGCTGAGCACAAGTGTTGCTTTAAATCATCGAACGCTTGTTGTTGGGACTAGCCCCACACAAATTTCACCTTATCACCACCCCTGTTTATTTGGCTAAGGTCCCATGAAATATGGGAGAAAACCAACATGAACCTGTGGTAGAAATTAGCAAGTCCCAAGAAGCTCCGAAGCTCAGTGAGTGTTGTTGGGGTTGTTGGGGCTGGCCAGTCACAAATGACTTGGATCTTGGCCAGATCCAGATGTATGCCATGTTGATCAATGATGTAGCCCAGGTAATGGACCCTGTCCATACCGAAGGAGCATTTTTTCAGGTTGGCGTATAGCTTGTGCTGCCATAGGGTGTGTAGAAGCTACTGAATATGTTGCAAGTGTTCGACCCAAGTATTGCTATAAATTAGAATGTCATCCAGATACACCACTACAAAAGTATTGGTGAATGGTCACAAGATATCACCCATCATCCTCATGAAAGTGGCTGGAGCATTTGTCAAACCAAAGGTCACGACCAACCATTCAAAAAGTCCTTCCTTTGACTTGAAGGTGATCTTCCATACATCTGTCTGTTCTATCGGGACCTGGTGGTAGCCAAACTTTAGATCAATCTTACTGAAGTATTTGGCTCCCGTGAGTTGATCAAGGAGGTCATCGATTCAGAGAATCGGGTACCGATTTCTGACAGTGATTTTATTCAGAGCCCAGTAATCAATATAGAGTCGCCAGGTTCCATATTTCTTCTGTATGAGCAGGATTGGGCTCCCACAAGGTGATGAGCTGGGGAAAATGTGCCCCTTATGGAGAAGGTCTTGGATCTATCACTTGATATCCTCATTCTCTAACAAAGAGAAATGATAGACTGGCCCATTGGGCAGCGGTGCGCCGGGGGTCATATCGATGGGGTGCTTGACCTGGCAGTGCAGAGGTAGCCCTGAAGGTGAGGAGAAGATATCCGAGTATTCTTCCATGACCTTATCTACTTGCTTCTGCTGTGTGGAGAGGTTGGCCACATAGACCCTAGATGCGGCTGTGATATTTTTCTTATTCTGAGAGCGAATCATGAAAAAGACAAACTTCACCGTCTGAGAGATGACCTTCCTGCATTTCTTTGCAGAGATCAAGGAAATAGCACTAGGTGGGACTGCCTCGGGTATCCTGTACAATTTCCTGTTCAAAGTAATAATAACACTATGAGGCCTAGACTCATATACAGTATGACGTTTCCATAAATAAGGTTGGCCCAAAAGAACATCACAAACTTTGAGAGGAGCAACATCACACAATACCTCGTCCTTGAAGGGCTTGATGCCATACGACAATCAACACTGTTGACTGATGCAGAGATCACTTCCTTGGTGGAGACATCCAATGGTGTAGGGTTGTGGGTGCACCGTTGTTGGTAGGTCCAGCTGCTTGACAACCTCTGCTAATATGAGGTTCTTCTGGATACCGCTATCAATGATGAAGTGCAATGGGGTGCCTTTTACCCACATCTGTGAATGGAAGAGGCACTCTCCTTCTTCTGGTTCGTCTGGTTCACCAGGGTTGAGCTTGGTGATAGCAACGGTGGCACTGGGTTCTATGTCAATGATACGTATTCCCCCTTCTAGTTCTGTCTCGGAGTCAGAATCTGCATCTGATTCAGAGGCTTTCACTTCGGCCACCAGTGACTTCTTTGAGTGGTAGTCATCAATGTTATGCCAAGGGCTCTTATGGAAGTCACACCACTTCCCGGTATCATTCTTTGTATTTCAAATGTCCTTCTTTGCTTGTGGCTTGTAATGGTTTTGCTGATACTGTCCATATTTTCTCTGTCCTTTGTTCGATGGGTTGGGGCTGCCCTTTCCTGGATTTTGTTGTGAGGGGTTCACAGGCCCAAATTTCCATGTCTTTTGTATGAGGTTCTGCTCGATTTTGACGACAAATCGGTAGGCCGTGCCCAAGGATGAGATGTCCAGAAATTCCATTTCGGTTTGAATGTATATATGCAGAGCACCATGATACTTGAGCACCAGATGTCGCTCCGGATATTTGATACCCAACTTGGTGCACAAGGTATGGAAGATATTTGTGAAATATGGCACTACTTGGTCTCTTTCTTTCCGTAGTGTGCTCCATTTGGTATACAGGTCGTCATAACTTCCGACAGGGTAGTATTGTTCCTTAATAGCATCCCTGAAGGATTCCCAGGTGGCCATGACTGAAAATAATGACGTTTCCTCTGTTTCCTTTTGCTCACAGAAAGTTTCCCACCAATCTTTGACTTGGGAAACAACTTTGAGGAGCGCAAAAGTAATCTTTTCTCTATTCAAAAATTTATGAACAGAAAAATACCCTTCTAGTAGATTCAACCACTTGTCTAAAACATCTGCATCAATTTCAATTTCAAATATAGGAATATTAAAGTTTATTTGTACCTTGAAGGGGGTGGTGCCTCCATTTCGAAGAAGATGCATCGCCTGTTGGTAGTCACCGAAGGATTTGAGCGAAACTATCCATCATCTCATTCCTCTATTGCGTGAGGGCTTCCTCAATCAACAGTTTGAAAGGATCTCCTGTCCTATCATATTTCTTTTCTCCTACCCTGTGAGATCTCTTGGGCATGCGAGATCTTTTGTCCTCAAGAGAAACAAGCTTGATACCCAACTCTTTATACTCCGACCTCGTTGGGGACATGCATTAAGACGACAAGGAGAAGACCGCTCTGATACCACTGATCCGTATTTTATGAGCATAAAAAAATGAATATAGATTATTAACAGGTGCTTAACACAAAATAACAAAGATACAATAAAACTGGTTTTCTATTCAATAACGAAATAAGCTGAAACTGTAAAATGCAACAGAAACAAGCTTGCTGGAATGGTGGTGGCTTATCTCTGAGAAGAGATGTGACGCTAGCGTGCATTCACAAGAAGAAGGTTACAATGAGGCTCTGAAGGCCTTTTTACAATAATAAATAATTCCAAAAACCCTAGACATCCAAAAACCTAACCCTAGGAGATGAAGCACCAAAAGTCATGTGGGCCTCGTTTGGGTAAGTTAGTACATCAACTTCTCGAGGTTGTAACTTTTGCATACGATCTCCATTTTAGGCGTGTGATAGATCATTTGAAAGGTATCATTGAGGAGATTCATTTTGGGGGCTCAATCATGCCTTCAACTATAATTGATGAGATCGATACCAAAAAACCTTCATTTAGGCACTCAAAATGGCCCCGGAATTTAAAACTGCTAAAAATAGTAAATTGCCAAAAATATCAGAAAACTGTTTTGAGCTAGTTGCAAAAGGTGGGTGGCCACCGATATCCATATGGATCAATCCTCCCTCCTTAGGAATAAATGGTTTCCATTTCATTGAGGTCCCCCATTAGATGAGGAAATGTTTGCTGAATTTGGCCTCGGGTGAGCCACTTGCCTTGGTGCAGGAGTTGCCTTGCTTTGACGACTCAATAAAGCTGGATCCTTTGTTGTCAAGTGCCCTTGATCTATCTATCCATAATTTGATCATTGGATTCCTATTGTATGTAGTCGGGGTTGAGCTATGTTGGTGTCAGCTGTTCTGCTACTTCTGAGGTGTCCAATAATGGTGGGAAATAAGAGCGAAGGAGATCCACATTGAACACTGGGTGCAGGCCAAGGAAAGGAGGAATGTTGAGCTCAAAAGCATTATCCCCCAAGGCCTTGGTGATAGTGGATGGACCAAAATGGAGTGGGAGAAGATTTTGATAGGGTCATGTAAGGCATTCTTTCTACAAGTGCAACCAAACTTTGTCGCCCACCTGAAACTTATGCGACACCCGATGTTGATCATGGCACTATTTGTACTTGTCATTGGACTTTTGTAGGATATCCTGAACCTGTTGGCGGATGTGCTGGATCCAGTCAATGAACCGGGTGGCTTTTTCAGCTTCAGTTGGAGTAGGATATGAGTCAGTTGAGGTGACCACAAGGGGAAGTGCAACATCTATGGGACCCAATGGTTGGAATCCCAACCCCACTTGAAAGGGGCTGTGGCCTATTGAGCTATGTAAGGCTCAGTTGTAGCTATGTTGGAAATAGGGAAGGCTCTCATCCCATGTGTGAGGGTTCTTTGAATTATACATGTGAAGGATATGCATAATCATTCGATTTACAACCTTGGTTTGGCCATCTATCTGGTGGTGGAAGGCCATGGATTTGGTGAGCTTGGTGTCTAGCAGTGACCAGAGGCTCGACCAGAATGTGCTGAGAAATTGACTATCCCGATATGATACAATGGTTTGTGGGATTCCAAAATGTACCTAGACTCGTTCAAAGAAGAGCTTGACAGTGGCCTCTGTTGTGATGCTCTTCTTGCAGGCAACCAGAATTGCCATCTTAGAAAAGCGATCAACAACCACAAAAACACAGTCATTTCCCCACTTGGTTGATGGGAGGCCCGACATGTAGTCCATCAAGATGGATTCCCATGGCCTGTCAGGAGTAGGAAGAAGGGTGTACATGCTTTGTTTCTTAGTGGTCGGTTTGGCAATAGCGCAGGAAGTGCAGGACCTGATATACTTGCCGACCTCCTATCAAATTTTTGACCAGTAGAAATATTTCTGTAGCATCACCACTGTTGGCTGATGCAGAGATTTCTTCCTTGGTGGAGCCATCCAATGGTGTAGGGTTGTGGGTGCGGTGTTGCTGGTAGGGCCAACCGCTTGATGACCTCTGCTGATATGAGGTTCTTCTGGCTACTGCTATCAACGATGAAGTGCAGCGGGGTGCCTTTTACCCACATATGTGAATGGAAGAGGCGCTCCCCTTCTTCTGGCTCATCTAGTTCACCAGGCTGGAGCTTGGTGGTAGCAACAATGGCACTGGGTTCCACGTCAATGATCCGTCTTCCCCCTTCTAGTTATGTCTTGGAGTCAGAATCTGCATTTGATTCATAGGCTTTCACTTCGGCCACCAACAATTTCTTTGAGCGACAGTCAATAGTGTTATGCCAAGGGCTCTTATGGAAGTCTCACCACTTCCTAGTATCTTTCTTTGTCTTTCTGATGTCCTTCTTTGCTTGCAGCTTGTATTGGTTGTCTTGATACTTTCAATATTTGCTCTGTCCTTTGTTTAGTGGATTGGGGCCACCCTTTCCTGGATTTTGTTGTGAGGGATTCCTAGGCCCAAATTGCCACGTCTTTTGTTTGAGCTTCTGCTCAATTTTGACGGCATATCGGTAGGTCGCGCCCAAGGATGAGATGTATAGAAATTCCATTTTGGTCTAGATGTATCTATGCCGAGCATCGCGATACTTTAGCACTAGATGTAGCTTCGGATATTTGATACCCAACTTGGTGCACAAGGTATGGAAGATATTTGTGAAATCTGGCACTGCTTGGTCTCTTTCTTGCCGTAGTGTGGTCCATTTGGTATACAGGCCGTCATAACTTCCGACGGGGTAGTATTGTTCCTTAATAGAATCCCTGAAGGATTCCCAGGTGGCCATGACTAAAAATAATGAGGTTTCCTCTATTTCCTTTTGCTCATAGAAAGTTTCCCACCAATCTTTGACATGGGGAACGACTTTGAGGAGCGCAAAAGTAATCTTTTCTCTATTCAAAAATTTATGAACAGAAAAATAACCTTCTAGTAGATTCAATCACTTGTCTACAGCAACTGCGTCTATCTGACCTTCAAATATAGGAATATCAAATTTTATTTGTACCTTGAAGGGGGCGACGCCTCCGTTCAAAGAAGATGCGTCACCTGTTGGTAGTCATCGAAGGATTTGCACGAAACTATCCATCATCTCGTTCCTCTGTTGCGTGAGGGATTGCTCAATCAACAATTTGAAAGGATCTCTTGTCCTATCATATTTATTTTCTCCTACAATGGAAGGTCACTTGGGCGAGCAAGAGCTTCTGTCCTCAAGAATAACAAGCTCGAGACCCAAATGTTTGTACTCCGACCTCGTTAGGGACATGCATTAAGACAACAAGGAGAAGACCGCTCTGATACCACTAATCCAGATTTTATGAGAAAAACAAAATGAATATAGATTATTAATAGGTGCTTAACACAAAATAACAAAGATACAATAAAACTGGTTTTCTATTCAATAACAAAATAAGCTGAAACTCTAAAATGCAGCAGAAACAAGCTTGCTGGAATGGTGGCGGCTTATCTTTGAGAAGAGATGTGACAGAAGCGTGCATTCACAAGAAGAAGGTTACAATGAGGCTCTCGAGGAATTTTTACAATAAACAAGAATGCCAAAAACCCTAGACATCCAAAAACCTAACCCTAGGAGATCAAGCGCCAAAAGTCACATGGGCCCCTTTTGGGTAAGTTAGTACATCAACTTCCCAGGGTCGTAACTTTTGCATATGATCTCCGTTTTAGGCGTGTGATAGCCCGTTGGAAAGGTATCATCGCGGAGATTCATTTTGGGGAATAAATGATGCCTATTTATCTTATTAAGGAGCTATATACCGAAAAACATTCATTTAGGCGCTCAAAATGGCCTCAGAAGTTAAAACCACTAAAAATAGTAAATTGCCAAAAAGGTCAGAAAACTGTTTTGAGCTAGTTGGAAAAGGTGGGTGGCCACCGATATCCATATGGATCAATCCTCCCTCCTTAGGAAGAAATGGTCTCCATTTCTTTGAGGTCCCCCATTAGATGAGGAAATTTATGTTGAATTTGGCCCCGGGTGAGCCACTTGCCTTGGTGCAGGAGCTGCCCTGCTTTCACGACTCGATAAAGCTAGATCCTTTGTTGTCGAGTGCCCTTGATCTGTCTGTCCACAATATGATCATTGGATTTCTGTTGTATGTAGTTAGGGTTGAGCTCTATTGGTTTCAGCTATTTTGCTACTTTTGAGGTGTATAATAATGGTGGGAAATAAGGGCGAAGGAGATCCACGTTGAACACTAGGTGCATGCCAAGGAAAGGAGGAATGTTGAGCTCAAAATAATTATCCCCCATATCATTGGTGATAGTGTATGGTCCATAACGGAGTGGGAGAAGCTTTCGATGGCTTGCTGTAAGGCATCCTTTCTGCAAGTGCAACCAAACTTTGTCACCCACCTAAAACTTATGCGGCACCCGATGTTGATCATGGCGCTGCTTGTACTTGTCATTGGACTTATGTAGGATATCTAAAACCTGTTGGCGGATGTGCTGGATCCACTCAATGAACTAGGTGGCTTGTTTAGCTTTAGTTGGAGTAGGAGATGAGTTAGTCGAGGTCATCGCAAGGGGAAGTGAAACATCTATGGGACCCAATGGTTGGAATCCCAACCCCACTTGAAAGGGGCTGTGGCCGTTTGAGCTATGAAAGGCTCGGTTGTAGCTATGTTGGACATAGGGAAGGCTCTCATCCCATGTGCGAGGGTTCTTTGAATTATACATGCGAAGGATATGCACAATCATTTGATTTACAACCTCGGTTTGGCCATCTATCTAGGGGTGGAAGGCCGTGCATTTGGTGAGCTTGGTGTCCAACAGTGACCAGAGGCTTGACCAGAATGTGCTGAGAAATTGACTATCCCAATCTAAGACAATGGTTTGTGGGATTCCAAAATGTACCCAAACTTGTTCAAAGAAGAGCTTGGTAGTGGCCTCTGCTGGGATGCTCTTCTTGCAAGCAACGAGAATTGCCATCTTAGAAAAGAGATCAACAACCACAAAAACCCAGTCATTTCTCCACTTGGTGGATGGGAGGCCCGACATGTAGTAAATTGAGATGGATTCCCATGGCCTGTCAAGAGTAGGAAGAGGGGTGTATAGGCCCTGTTTCTTAGTGGTCAGTTTGGCAATAATGCACGCAGTGCAGGACCTGATATACTTACTGACCTCCTGTCGAAGTTTCAGCCAGTAGAAATGTCGCCACTGTCCTTTCTATGCCGAAGTGTCCTGCCACCCAACTGTAGTGGGATTCCCAGATCATCTTCGCTTGTTCACTTGATGGAACACAGATATGGCCCAGACAACACAACAACCCATTCTGAAGATGGAAATTATCGACAACTGCATTTGCACCCAACATTTGGTAGGTGGTGGCGAAGTCAGGGTATGTCTCATAGAGTTGGGGCCATCCATATTTCTCATGGCCGCAAAAGTCTAGCACTGTGGTGAGTGCCGTGACTGGCATTCTGCTGAGGTAATCAATGACGTGATTGGTGCTTTCTGTTTTATACTTGATGTTGAGGTGGAATTGTTGCAAGTATGTGGACCACTTTTGATGGCGGTCATTATGCAATTTTCCCTGTGTCTGCATGAACTGCAGTGGCTTATGATCAGTGTGGATGATTGTCTCCTTCCCAAGAATGTAATGTCTCCACTGGCGGCATGCTTGCACAATGGAGTACATTTCTTTTTCGTAATCTGGGTACTTACGGACAGTATCTGACAATGTCTCACTATGATAGGCCACGAGGTGGCCGTGCTGAGTGAGAATGATGCCCACAACATAGTCTGAAGCATTTGTCTCGATCTCAAAGGGATGTTGCACATCTGGTAGTGAAATTACTAGGGATGATCACAAGCGCTGCTTCAAATCATCGAACGGTTGTTGTTGGGACTGGCCCCACACAAATTTCTCCTTACCACCACCTCTATTTATTTGGATGAGGGCCCATGCAATATGGGAGAAACCCAACATGAACCTATGGTAGAAATTAGCAAGTCCCAAGAAGCTCTGAAGCTCAGTGAGTGTTGTTGGGGCTGGCCAGTCATGGATAACTTGGATCTTGGCCGGATCCACATGTATTCCATGTTGATCAATGATGTAGCCCAGGTAATGGACCATGTCCATGCCGAAGGAGAATTTTTCCAAGTTGGCGTATAGCTTTTGTTGTTGCAGGGTGTGCAGAACTTGCTAAATATGTTGTAAGTGTTCAGCCCAAGTCTTGTTGTAAATTAGAATGTCATCCAGATACACCACTACAAACGTATTGGTGAATGGTCGCAGGATATCGTCCATCATCCTCATGAAAGTGGTTGGAGCATTTGTCAAACCAAAGGGCATGACCAACCATTCAAAAAGTCCTTCCTTTGACTTGAAGGCGATCTTCCATACATCTGTCTATTCTATCGAGACCTGGTGGTAGCCAGACTTCAGATCAATCTTACTGAAGTATTTGGCCCCCGTGAGTTGATCAAGGAGGTCATCGATTCGGGGAATCGGGTACCAGTTTTTGACAGTGATTTTATTTAAAGCACTAGGTGGGACTGCCTTGGGTATCGTGTAAAATTTCTTGTTCAAAGTAATAATAAAACTACAAGGCCTAGACTCATATACAACATGATGTTTTCATAAATAAGGTTGGCCCAAAAGAACATCACAAACTTCGAGAGGAGAAACATCACACAATACCTCATCTTTGAAGGGCTTGATGTCATACGACAGTCGACACTGTTGGCTGATGCTGAGATCGCTTCGTTGGCAGAGCCATCTAATGGTGTAGGGTTGTGGGTGTGGCATTGTTAGTAGGGCCAACCACTTGATGACCTCTACTAATATGAGGTTCTTTTGGCTACTGCTATCAATGATGAAGTGCAGCGAGGTGCCTTTAACCCACATCTGTGAATGGAAGAGGCTCTCTCCTTCTTTTGGATCGTTTGGTTCATCAGGCTGGAGCTTGGTGGGAGAAATGGTGGCACTGGGTTCCATGTTAATGATCCGTCTTCCCCCTTCTGGTTCTATCTCGGAGTCAGAATCTTCATCTGACTCAGAGGCTTTCACTTCGGCCACTAGCGACTGCTTTGAGCAACAGTCAACAATGTTATGCCAAGGGATCTTATGGAAGTCGCACAACTTCCCGGTATCTTTCTTTGTCTTTCCTGTTTCCTTCTTTGCTTGTGGATTGTACTAGTTGTCCTGATACTATCCATATTTTATCTATCCTTTGTTTAGTGTGTTGGGGCTGCCCTTTCCTAGCTTTGGTTGTGAGGGGTTCCTAGGCCCAAATTGCCACATCTTTTGTTTGAGCTTCTGCTCGATTTTGATGACATATCGGTAGGCCGTGCCTAAGGATGAGATGTCCAGAAATTCCATTTTGGTCTGGATGTATTATGCAGAGAACCATGATACTTGAGCACCATATGTCACTCCAGATCTTTGATACCCAACTTGGTGCGCAAGGTATGGAAGATATTTGTGAAATCTGGCACTCCTTGGTCTCTTTCTTGCCGCAGTGTGGTCCATTTGGTATACCGGTCTTCATAACTTCCAACAGGGTAGTATTGTTCCTTAATAGCATCCCTGAAGCATTTCGAGGTGGACGTGAATGAAAATAATGAGGTTTCCTCTATTTCCATTTGCTCATAGAAAGTTTCCCACCAATCTTTGACATGGGGAATGACTTTGAGGAGCGCAAAAGTAATCTTTTCTCTATTTGAAAATTTATGAACAGAAAAATACCCTTCTAGTAGATTCAACCACTTGTCTACAACATCTGTGTCTATCTGACCTTCAAATATAGGAGTATCAAAGTTTATTTGTACCTTGAAGGGGGCAGTGCCTCCGTTCGAAGAAGATGCATCGCCTATTGGTAGTCACCCAAGGATTTACGTGAAACTATCCATCATCTCGTTCCTCTATTGCGTGAGGGATTACTCAATCAACAGTTTGAAAGGATCTCCTGTCCCATCATATTTATTTTCTCCTACCAAGGGAGCTCTCTTTGGCGTGAGAGAGCTTCAGTCCTCAAGAGAAACAAGCTCGAGACCCAACTCTTTGTACTCCGACCTCGTTGGGGACATGCATTAAGACGACAAGGAGAAGACCGCTTTGATACCATTGATCCAGATTTTATGAGAAGAACAAAATGAATAAATATTATTAATAGGTGCTTAACACAAAATAATAGAGATACAATAAAACTATTTTTCTATTCAATAACGAAATAAGCTGAAACTGTAAAATGCAGTGGAAACAAGCTTGCTGGAATGGTGGTGGCTTATCTCTGAGAAGAGATGTGACGCCAACGCGCATTCACAAGAAGAAGGTTAGAATGAGGCTCTGAAGGCATTTTTAAAATAATCAATAATTCCAAAAACCCTAGACATCCAAAAACCTAACCCTAGGAGATGAATTGCCAAAAGTCACGTGGGCCTCGTTTGGGTGAGTTAGTACATCAACTTCTTGGGGTCGTAACTTTTGCATACGATCTCCGTTTTAGGCCTGTGATAGCCCGTTGGAAAGGTATCATCAAGGAGATTAATTTTGGGGGATCAATCATCCCATCAGATATAATTGAAGATATCTATACCAAAAAACCTTCATTTAGGCCCTCAAAATGGCCCTGGAAGTTAAAACTGCTATAAATAGTAAATTGCCAAAAATATCAGAAAACTGTTTTGAGCCAGTTGGAAAAGGTGCGTGGCCACCGATAACCATCTGGATCAATCCTAACTCCTTAGGAAGAAATGGTATCCATTGCGTTGAGGTCCCCCATTAGATGAGGACATTTTTGTTGAATTTGGCCCTGGGTGAGCCACTTGCCTTGGTGCAGGAGCTGTTCTACTTTGACGATTCGATAAGGCTGGATACTTTGTTGTCAAGTGCCCTTGATTTGTCTGTCCACAATCTGATCATTGGATGCCTATTGTATGCAGTTAGGCTTGAGCTTTGTTGGTGTCAGCTGTTCTGCTACTTCTGAGGTGTATAATAATGGTGGTAAATAAGGGCGAAGGAGATCCACATTGAACACTGGGTGCAAGCCAAGGAAAGGAGAATGTTGAGCTCAAAAGAATTATCCCCCATGGCCTTGGTGATAGTGTACGGTCCATAATGGAGTGGTTGAAACTTCTGATGGAGTCCTGTAAGGTGTTCTTTCTGCAACGACAACCAAACTTTGTTGCCCACCCGAAACTTATGCGGCACCCGATGTTGATCATGGCGCCGTTTGTACTTGTCATTAGACTTCTGTAGGATATCCTGAACTTGTTGGCGGATGTGTTGGATCAGCTCAATGAAATGGGTGGCTTTGTTAGCTTTAGTTGGAGCAGGATATGATTCAGTTGATTTGACTGCAAGGGGAATTGCAACATCTATGGGACCCAATGGTTGGAATCCCATCCCCACTTGAAAGGGGCTGTGGCCAGTTGAGCTATGCAAGTCTCAGTTGTAGCTATGCTGGACATAGGGAAGGCTCTCATCCCATGTGTGAGGGTTCTTTGAATTATACATGCGAAGGATATGCACAATCATTCTATTTACAACCTCGGTTTGTCCATCTGTCTGGGGGTGGAAGGCCGTGGATTTGGTGAGCTTGGTGTCCAACAGTGACTAGAGGCTTGATCAGAATGTGATAAGAAATCAACTATCCTGATCTGAGAAAATGGTTTGCAGGATTCCAAAATGTACCTAGACTCGTTCAAAGAAGAGCTTGGCAGTGGCTTTTGTTGGGATGCTCTTCTTGTAGGCAACCATAATCGCCATCTTAGAAAAGAGATCAACAACCACAAAAACACAGTCATTTCCCCACTTGGTAGATGGGAGGCCCAACATGTAGTCCATTGAGATGGATTCCCATGGCCTGTCAGGAGTAGGAAGAGGGGTGTACATGCCCTGTTTCTTAGTTGTCGGTTTGGCAATAATGTAGGTAGTGTAGGACCTGATATACTTGCTGAACTCCTGTCGAAGTTTCGTCCAGTAGAAATGTTTCTGTATCATCGCCAGTGTCTTTTCGACGTTGAAGTGTCCTGCCACCTGACTATAGTGGGCTTCCCAAATCAGCTTCACTTGCTCAATTCATGGAACAGAGATATGGCCCAGACGACACAACAACCCATCCTGAAGATGGAAATTATCGACAACTGCATTTGCACCCAACAATTGGTAGGTGGTGGTGAAGTAAGGGTCTGTCTCATAGAGTTGGGGCCATCTAGATGTCTCATGGATGCAAGAGTCTAGCACCATGGTGAGTGTCACGACTGGCGGTCTGTTGAGGCAATCAATGATGCGATTGGTGCTTCCTGTTTTATACTTGATGTTGAGGTGGAATTGATACAAGTATGTGGACCACTTTTGATGGCGGTCATTCTGCAATTTTCCCTGTTTCTGCATGAACTACAGTGGCTTATGATAAGTGTGGACGACTGCCTCCTTCCCAAGAATGTAATGTCTCCACTGGCGGCATGCTTGCACAATGGAGTACATTTCTTTGTCGTAAGTAGGGTACTTACAGATAGTATCTGACAATGTTTCACTATGATAGGCCACGGGGTGGCCATGCTAAGTGAGAACGATGCCCACAACATAGTCTAAAGCATCTATCTCAATCTCAAAGGGATGTTGGAGGTCTGGCAGTGAAAGTACCGGGGCTGAGCACATGCGTTGCTTCAAATCATTGAAATTTTATTGTTGGGACTGGCCCCACACAAATTTCACCTTACCACCACCCCTGTTTATTAGGCTGAGGGCCCATGCAATATGGGAGAAACCCAACATGATCCTGCGGTAGAAATTAGCAAGTCCCAAGAAGCTCCGAAGCTCAGTGAGTGTTGTTGGCACTGGCCAGTCACGGATGACTTGGATCTTGGCTGGATCCACATGTACACCATGTTGATCAATGATGTATCCCAGGTAATGAACCCTATCCATGCCGAAGGGGCATTTTTCCAGGTTGGCGTATAGCTTGTGTTGCTGTAGGGTGTGCAGAACCTGCTGAATATGTTGTAATTGTTTGACCCAAGTCTTACTGTAAATTAGTATGTCATCCAGATACACCACTACAAAAATATTGGTGAATGGTCGCAGGATATTGTCCATCATCCTCATGAAAGTGGTTGGAGCATTTGTCAAACCAAAGGGCATGACCAACCATTCAAAAAGTCCTTCCTTTGGCTTGAAGGTGGTCTTTCATACATCTGTCTATTCTATCGGGACCTGGTGGTAGCCAGACTTCAGATCAATCTTATTGAAGTATTTGGCCCCCGTGAGTTGATCAAGGAGGTCATTGATTTGGGGAATCGGGTACCAGTTTCCAACAGTGATTTTATTTAGAGCTTGGTAATCAATGCAGAGTCGCTAGGTTCCATATTTTTTCTATAACAACATGATTGGGCTCCTGCAAGGTGATGAGCTGGGGAGGATGTGCCCCTTGTGAAGAATTTCTTAGATTTTTCACTTGATCTCCTCATTCTCTAATAAAGAGCGATGATAGACTGGCCCATTGGGTAGTGGTGCACCAGGGGTCAGATCAATGGGGTGCTTGACCTGGCAGTGAAGATGTACCCTTGTAGGTGAGGAGAAGATATCCGAGTACTCTTCCACGACCTTATCTACTTGCATATGCTGTGTGGAGAGGTCAGACGCATAGACCCTAGATGTGGATGTGATATTTCGCTTATTCTGAGAGAGAATCATAAAGAAGACAAACTTCCCCACCTGAGAGATGACCTTCCTGCATTTCTTAGCAGAGATCAAGGAAATAACACTAGGTGGGACTACCTCGGGTATGCTGTACAATTCCTCTTCAAAGTAATAATAACACTACGAGGCATAGACTCATATACAACATGACATTTCCATAAATAAGGTTGGCCCAAAATAACATCACAAACTTTGAGAGGAGAAACATCACACAATACCTCGTCTTTGAAGGGCTTGATGTCGTACGACAGTCGACACTGTTGGCTGATGCGAAGATCGCTTCCTTGGCAGAGCCATCCAATGGTGTAGGGTTGTGGGTGTGGCATTGTTGGCAGGGCCAGCTGCTTGATGACCTCTTCTTATATGAGGTTCTTCTGGCTACCGCTATCAACGATGAAGTGCAACAGGGTTCCTTTTACCCACATCTATAAATGGAAGAGGCACTCTCCTTCTTCTGGCTCATCTAGTTCACCAGGATGGAGCTTGGTGGTAGTAATGGTGGCACTGGGTTCTACGTCAATGATCTGTCTTCCCCCTTCTGGTTCTGTCTCGGAGTCAGAATTTGCATCTGATTAAGAGGCTTTCACTTTAGCCACCAACGACTACTTTGAGTGGTAGTCAACAATGCTATGCCAAGGGCTCTTATGGAAGTCACCCCACTTCCCGGTATCTTTATTTGTCTTTCCAGTGTCCTTATTTTCTTACGGCTTGTACTAGTTTTCCTGATACTGTCCATCTTTGCTCTGTCCTTTTTTCGATGGGTTGGGGATGCCCTTTCTTGGCTTTTGTTGTGAGGGGTTCCTAGGCCCAAATTGTTGTGTCTTTTGTTTGAGCTTCTGCTCGATTTTGATGACATATCGGTAGGCCGCGCCCAAGGTTGAGATGTCCAGAAATTCTGTTTCAGTTTGGATGTATATATGTAGAGAACCATGATACTTGGGCACCAGATGTCGCTTCGGATCTTTGATACCCAACTTGGTGCGCAAGGTATGGAATATATTTGTGAAATCTGGCATGACTTCGTCTCTTTCTTGCTGCAATGTGGCCCATTTGGTATATAGGTCATCATAACTTTTGACAGGGTAGTATTGTTCCTTAATAGAATCCCTGAAGGATTCCCAGGTGGCCGTGACTAAAAATATTGAGGTTTCCTCTGTTTCCTTTTGCTCACAAAAAATTTCCCACCAATATTTGACATGGGGAACGACTTTGAGGAGCACAAAAGTAATCTTTTGTCTATTCGAAAATTTATGAACAGAAAAATACCCTTCTAGTAGATTCAACCACTTGTCTACAACATCTACGTCTATCTGACCTTCAAATATAGGAATATCAAATTTTATTTGTACCTTTAAGGGGGTGGCACCTTCATTCGAAGAAGATGCACCGCCTGTTGGTAGTCACTGAAGGATTTGCGCGAAACTATCCAACATCTCATTCCTCTGTTTCGTGAGGGCTTCCTCAATCAACAGTTTGAAAGGATCTCCTATCCCATCATATTTATTTTCTCCTTCCATGGGAGGTCTCTTGGGCATGCGAGAGCTTATGTCCTCAAGAGAAACAAGCTCGAGACCCAACTCTTTGTACTTCGACCTCGTTGGGGACATCCATTAAGACGACAAGGAGTAGACCAATCTGATACCACTGATCTCGATTTTATGAGCAAAAAAAAATGAATACAGATTATTATCAGGTGCTTAACACAAAATAACAGAGATACAATAAAACAAGTTTTCTATTCAATAACAAAATAAGCTGAAACTGTAAAATGCAGTGGAAACAAGCTTGCTAGAATGGTGGTGGCTTACTCTGAGAAGAGATGCGACGACAGGACGAATTCACAAGAAGAAGGTTACAATGAGGCTCTGAAGGCCTTTTTTTAATAAGAAAGAATGCCAAAAACCCTATACATATAAAAACCTAACCCTAGGCGATGAAGCGCCAAAAGTCATGTGGGCCTCGTTTGGGTAAATTTGTACATCAACTTCCCCGGGTTGTAACTTTTGCATACAATATCCGTTTTAGGCCTGTGATAGCCCATTGGAAAGGTATTGTCAAGGAAATTCATTTTGGTGGCTCAATAATTCCTTTGGCTATCAATGAGGAGCTTGATACCGAAAAACCTTCATTTAGGTCCTCAAAAAGGCCCCGGAAGTTAAAGCTGCTAAAAATAGTAAATTGCCAAAAATGTCAGAAACATATTTTGAGCCAGTTGGAAAAGGTGGGTGGCCACCGATATGCATATGGATCAACCCTCCCTCCTTAGGAATCTATGTTCTCCATTGAATTGAGGTCCCCCACTAGATGAGGAAATTTCTGATGAATTTGGCCCCGGGTGAGCCACTTGTCTTGGTGCAGTAACTGCCTTGCTTTGACGACTTGATAAATATGGATCCTTTGTTGTTGAGTGTCCTTGATCTATCTGTCCACAATCTGATCATTAGATGCCTGTTTTATGCAGTCAGGGTTGATATTTGTTGGTGTCAACTGTTTTGCTACCTCTGAGGTGTCCAATAATGGTGGGAAATAAGGGCAAAGGAGATCCATGTTGAACACTGGGTTCAAGCCAAGGAAAGGAGGAATGTTGAGATCAAAAGCATTATCCCCCAAAACCTTGGTGATAGTGTACGGTCCATAATGGAGTGGGTGAAGCTTCTGATGGGGTCTTGTAAGGCATTCTTTCTGCAAGTGCAACCAAACTTTGTCGCCCACTTGAAACTTATGCGACACCCGATGTTGATCATGGCATTGTTTGTACTTGTCATTAGACTTTTGTAGGATATCCTGAACCTATTTGCGGATGTGCTAGATCCACTCAATGAACTGGGTGGCTTTGTCAGCTTTAGTTGGAGTAGGAGATGATTCAGTCAAGGTGACCTCAAGGGGAAGTGAAACATCTATTGGACCCAATGGTTGGAATCCCAACCCCACTTGAAAGGGGTTGTGGCTGGTTGAGCTATGCAAGGCTCGGTTGTAGCTATGTTGGACATAGGGAAGGCTCTCATCCCATGTGTGAGGGTTCTTTGAATTATACATGCGAAGGATATGCACAATCATTCGATTTACAACCTCGGTTTGTCCATTTGTCTGGGGGTGGAAGGTCGCGGATTTGGTGAGCTTGGTGTCCGACAGTGACCAGAGGCTCGACTAGTATGTGCTGAGAAATCAACTATCCTGTTCTGAGACAATGGTTTGTGGGATTCCAAAATGTACCCAGACTTGTTCAAAGAAGAGCTTGGCAGTGGCCTCTATTGTGATGCTCTTATTGCAGGCAACTAGAATCGCCAGCTTAGAAAAGTGATCAAAAACCACAAAAACAAAGTCATTCCCCACTTGGTGGATGGGAGGCCCGACATGTAGTCCATTGAGATGGATTCCCATGGCCTGTTAGGAGTAGGAAGAGGGGTGTACAAACCTTGTTTCTTAGTGGTCGGTTTTGCAATAGCATAGGCAATGCAGAACTAGATATACTTGCCGAGCTCGTGTCGAAGTTTCGGCCAGTAGAAATGTTTCTGTAGCATCGCCACTGTCTTTTCGACGCTGAAGTGTCCTACCACTTGACTGTAGTGGGCTTCCTATATCAGCTTCGCTCGCTCACTTGATGGAACACAGATATGGCCTAGACGACACCACAACCCATCCTGAAGATGGAAATTATGGACAACTGCATTTGCACCCAACGTTTGGTAAGTGGTGGCAAAGTTAGGGTCTGTCTCATAGAGTTGGGGCCATCCATATGTCTCATGGCCACAAGAGTCTAGCACCGTGGTGTGTGCCATGACTGGTGGTCTGCTGAGGCAATTAGCAAAGTGATTGGTGCTTCCTGTATTATACTTGATGTTGAGGTGGAATTGCTGCAAGTATGTGGACCACTTTTGATGGTGGTCGTTATGCAATTTTCCCTGTGTCGGCATAAACTGCAGTGGCTTATGATCACTGTGGATGACTATCTCCTTCCCAAGAATGTAATGTCTCCATTGGCAACATGCTTTCACAATGGATTACATTTCTTTGTCGTAAGTAGGGTACTTACGGACAATATCTGACAATGTCTCACTATGATAGGCCATGGGGTGGTCGTGCTGAGTGAGAATGACGCCCACATCATAGTCTGTGTTGTTGCTGATTTTATACTATAAGGCTGTAAAGTATACCTTCAAGGCATTCGTAAAGGTAAAGGTAATTAAAGGGTAATAATAAAAAAGAAGGTTAAATCAAAGTCAGTTTCTCAACTGCCTCTGTCTAGCTTCCCATTGTTCTTGGATGCTAATATCTCTCTCAATAGCAACCCATGAATGTTCTAATTTAGCCCGGTTGGTTGCTATTTGCAGAGTAGTATTAAAAAGGTTTAAAGCAATGCTATTTTGATCTTGGAGGCCAGGTTCTATGTTGGGCTGTCTATTATTTGGGATAGTCATGGAAAATAAAGTTTTATTTAAATATGAAAAGTTTGAATATTTGTTGCTTTAGTTTTTAAGGAATGAAAAGAGAAAAAGAGTTTTGGAACTCAAGATAATAGCATAATAACAGTTGAGGCCATTTCCTGTACTTGAAACAATTTTAATAATAGTAAAATAACAAAATAGTACTGTTGATAAAATATGAGGCTTTAATCACGAAAGAATCTCATATTGTAACAGGAGACAAAGAGGAAAACAAGATTTCTAATGAAGTGTAAAATATAATCATTCAAATGACCTACAGGTCTTGAAATTGTTGATATAAATCACAAAGGAAAAACTGTAAATAATTCAATAATAATAACACAAAGAAAGACTAAACGATTTGTTAGCAATGTGTTAAGAAAATTCTTGAAGCAGTTCGATCATTTGGAAAACTACTGAGCAATCGAATGAAACTATTTTAACCACTCGTCTAATAATTTAAATGAGGAGCACGCAACCATGAAAAGAGGGGTGGGGGAACTCTTTTGAAGAGGGCTCCTATTGAATGTGGAGATATTCTGAAAACCTGGAATGGAGTAATGCTGGAGAGACGTGCTCACTTGATATGTGAGATTCATCATAGTCAATTCTTTCAGTATGTTCTCTGTTTTTTCATTGCCATATTGTGTATCTATTTCTTTATCGACTAAGTTAAAATTTGTTTGGAATTCATTTTACATGCTCCTTACACATAGTTGATAGCTGTTGTGTTTCGATGGTGACTAATCAGAATTCACTCAAGATAAGTGCTATGTATCTAGTTATTAGCCTCCAGTCTTTTTCCTCTAAAGTTGTAGTGAAAATTCATCCTTGTTAGATGCTTTCACTATGATGGTCTTTTCCTTTTATTTTTCTGCTACTATATCATGATTATCAATTGTTGAAAGATAAACTTACTTTGCCTCATTTCCCTCAAGTGGAAAAATCATTGCCATTATCCCTTTTCTTTGGTTTTCACTTGACTCCAACACCCAATAGGCCCTTTTCAAATCTGTGCGACCACCAAACTTATCAAAATATCTTGTCTTATAAAAAATATGGCCTTCTTACTCCTGCTTACTAAATATTCTTTGAGTAAAAAAAAAAAATTCTTATTGAGAAAGCCCTATCTGAGTATTTTAGGTCAGAAACACACTCTAAAGTGATTTTCAGGGATTGGCTTGCTGCAACCCAAGTCAAGTCCCGAACAACAAAAAAATATTTCATTTAAAATGTGCTAAGGCTTGGCTCTATTACAGCCTAAAGTCGACTCTTGCGACAACACCTTTTTGGCGTCGTTGCCAGCGAACGAAGAAATGAAACTTTTCCCTGGGATATGACAAAGGTTTGGATCTATATCCTGATGGTGAAAACGGGATAGACGTTTGATTGGCTGTGATTGTTCACCTAGTGACTCCTTGGTTCGTAGATTCTACATGTTTTCGTTGGCGACTCCACTGGTTTCAAATGTCGAATTCCTACGCTACTCGGATCACTGCGAGGCACTAAGTGACGAGGTTCAGAGTTTTTGCAGGTCACTTTATTGATGCAGTCACGTGGTCTACCATTCTTAGAACTTTATAGGAAAGAACCATCCCTATATGGAGCCTATGTTGTAACAGATGTTGGGAATCTACTCAATGTATTCATCCCAAATGTGTTTGAGGATCACATCAAGCTTATTAATCAACTAGGGATCTCAACTCCAAATTATCTCTAACTTGCATCAGATTGTTGAAGGGCCTTTTGGGAAGAAACTTCGTGTTCTAGGGTCTCTCACATATTAGACGTGATCCAAGCATGCCATTTGAATCCTAGTCTAATATGTTATTAAATTACGACTCGTTTACTGTTATGTTTAGAGAATTTAAATCAGTTGGCATTTCAGAAGTGGTTCGATATGGGACTTCTTCATACTTTTGTTGCTGCAGGCAATAAAGGAGACTTGCTATAGTAGCTATTTGTATTCCACCAATGCTTCATGTCAATCGAACCTATTGGTTGTGTTGAAGGATTTGAACGGAATCAACAAAGGCAATATAATTGATCCAGTTTATTACCCACTTTCTAAGAAGCAGGAAAACCTAAGCAGTAAAAAATTCTAATCAAGAGGTATGAGAAATTATAAGTATCTGATCAACCTCTTGGGTCAAGGAGGAGACTATCTAGTCATGGTTGGTTCACAAAATCCCTTGAGGACAGATTTCTGACAGTTCAACTACAACTTGGTTACCAAAATAGACCGTGCCCTATTGTGGATAAATATCATCTTTCCAACATTTGGGAAAATAATCCCTATGTCAGAAAAGCAATTCATGCACAGTCGGAGGAGATAACTGGAAAGTGGAAGAGGTGCTCAAGATGATTTAAATATCGTCATGATTTATGGAGTGTAGTTGAATATCATCGCAATCTTACTAGGAAAGGCTATCACGCTTTAATCTACAGTGATGATCAGGATCTGATTGTACCATTCATTGCAACTGAAGCATGGATCAGATCGTTGAACTATAAAGTTTTTATGATTGGAGGTCGTGGTGAGTGGATCAACAAGTTGTGGGATACACAAGATTATATGAAAATAACCTAACATTTTCAACAATCAAGGGAGGTGGACATGTAGCCCCAAAATACAAGCCTCGACAAGGATTTCTGATGTTCAATAAATGGAGCTCCGGAGAACCTTTGTGAACACCCATTTGAATAGTTCATCTTATTGTTTCGTAGGAGACCTCTTATCTACATTTTATCTTCCTTTATCTACAAACTTTGTATTAATGTTGTCAAAAACTTGTCTGTGTGTAACTCAAGTAAGTTTAGAGTGTGAATTTGTTGACGCAGAATTTTCAGAGCAAGAAATAGAGGCCGACGATGAACACCATGCGGTGGATTTGCTCCAATATGAAGAAGAGTATAAAACCTAAGGTGACTTTGGAAAGACCAGAAAATAATTATTAGTATGATGCAAGTTAGTATTCCACGAATTGAAAGCATGGCACAGAAGAAAGTCTCCTCGATATACAATTCCCTGATTGTAGAAAATCCTGGCCTTTCAGTAGAAATCAATCATTTAGGTTGACTGGGTTCTATGCCCTCACTTGATGATATTGCAATGAATTATGGTGCCAGTTCTACAAGCGGGAGGACGCTCGATCTTCTGAACGCGTTCAAAATTATGTTGTCTCGGAACTGGAAGGATCGATTGCAGTAAGAAATACTGTGAAATAGGAAGATTGCTCAAATTTAATAAACAATAAATACATCTGCAAATGAAATTTGATAAGTTGATGAGAGCTGGAACTCACACTCCAAGTCTAGCTTGAAATTAGAAATCCAGAGCGATAGAGGCATTGCATCATTGCAGTAGAATCAGAGACGAGTACTACCCAAGGGATTGATTGCTATTTCCATTGTGTTAGATTTGGCGATCATTTGAGCTTTCATTGTAGATACATATCCTCCAGCTTATGGGTTCCCTCAACACACTAATATGGCTGAAATATGGTGGGATTACCTCTCTCTAACAACAATCATCTATTGAGACAGCCATTTGCATAAAAATTTCGAACAACAAAAAAATCGAAGCAACATGAAGAGGTTCTTCTGGCTACAAATAGAAGAAAACATAGTTAAAATTATCCAATAGTAATAACACAAAGAAAGCCCAAATGATTTGTTAGCAATGTGTTAAGAAAATTCCTGAAGCAGTTCAATCATTTGGAAAACTACCGAGCAACCGAATGAAATTATTTTAGCCACTCGTCTAATAATTTAAAGGAGGAGTGCGCAACCATGAAAAGAGGGGGAGGGGGGACTCTTTTGAAGAGGGCTCCTATTGAATGTGGAGATATTCTGAAAACCTGGAATGGAGTAATGTCGGAGAGACATGTTCACTTGATATGTGATATTCATCACAGTCAATTCTTTCAGTATGTTCTCTGTTTTTTCATTGCCATATTGTATATCTATTCCTTTATTGACTGAGTTAAAATTTGTTTGGAATTCATTTTACATGCTCCTTACACACAGTTGATAGGTGTTGTGTTTCGATGGTGACTAGTCATAATTCACTCTAGATAAGTGCTCTGTATCTAGTTATTAGCCTCCAGTCTTTTTCCTCTAAAGTTGTAGTGAAAATTCGTCCTTGTTAGATTCTTTCACTGTGATGGTCTTTTCCTTTTCTTTTTCTGCTACTATATCATGATTATCAATTGCTGAAAGATAGACTTACTTTGCCTCATTTCCCTCAAGTGGTAAAATCATTACCATTATCCCTTTTCTTTGGTTTTCACTTGACTCCATCGCCCAATAGGCCCTTTTCAAATCTGTGCGACCACCAAACTTATCAAAATATCTTGTCTTATAAAAAATCTGGCCTTCTTACTCTTGCTTACTAAATATTCTTTGAGTAAAAAAAAAAACTTTTCTTATTGAGAAAGCCCTATCTGAGTATTTTAGGTCAGAAACACACTCTAAAGCGATTTTCAGGGATTGGCTTGCTGCAACCCAAGTCAATTTCCGAACAACAAATAATTATTTCATTTAAAATGTGCTAAGGCTTGGCTCTATTACAACCTAGAGCCGACTCTTGCGACAACATCTTTTTTTTCATGGTTGCACGCTCCTCCTTTAAATTATTAGACGAGTGGTTAAAATAGTTTCATTCAGTTGCTTGGTAGTTTTCCAAATGATTGAACTGCTTCAGGAATTTTCTTAACACATTGCTAAAAAATCGTTTGGGCTTTCTTTGTGTTATTACTATTGGATAATTTTAACTATTTTTTCTTCTGTTTGCATCCAGAAGAACCTCTTCGTGTTGCTTCGAGCTTTTCATTGTTCGAAATTTTTATGCGATTGGCTGTCTCGATAGATGATTGTTGTTAGAGAGAGGTAATCCCACCATATTTCAGCCATATTAGTGTGTTGAGGGAACCCATAAGCTAGAGGATATGTATTTGCAATGAAAGCTCGAATGATCGCCAAATCTAACACAATTGAAATAATGATCAATCCCCTGGGCGGTACTCGTCTCCAGTTCTACTGCAATGATGAAATGCCTCTATCAATATGGATTTCTAATTTCAAGCTAGACTTGGAGCACAAGTGCCAGCTCTTAACAACTTATCAAATTTCATTTGCAGATGGATATATTGTTTATTGAATTCGAGCAATCTTCCTATTTCACAGTATTTCTTACTACAATCGATCCTTCCATTTCCCAGACAACAAAATTTTGAACACATTCAGAAGATCAAGTGTCCTCCCGCTTGCAGAAGTGGCACCATATTTCATTGCAATATCATCAAGTGAGGGCATAGAACCTACCAGTCAACCTAAACGATTGATTTCTACTGAAAGTCTAGGCTTTTCTACAATCAGGGATACATCGAGGAGATTTTCTTCCATGCCATGCTTTCAATTCGTGGAATACTAACTTGCATCATACTAATAATTATTTTCTGGTCTTTCCAAAGTTGCCTCAGGTTTTATACTCTTCTTCATATTAGAGCAAAGCCACTGCATGGTGTTCATTGTCAGCCTCTATTTCTTGCTCTGAAAATTCTGCGTCAACAACTTCACACTCTAAACTTACTTGAGTTGCACACAAACAAGTTTTTGACAACATTAATACAAATTTTGTAGAGAAAGGAAGATAAAATGCAGATAAGAGGTCTCCTACGAAACAATAATATGAACTATTCAAATGGGTGTTCACAAAGGTTCTTCGGAGCTCCATTTATTGAACATCACAAATCCTTGTCGAGGCATGTATTCTGGGGCTACATGTCCACCTCCCTTGATTGTTGCAAACATTAGGTTATTGTCATATAATCTTGTGTATCCCACAACTTGTTGATATACCCACCATGACCTCTAATCATAAAAAAATGTATAGTTCAACGATCTGATCCATGCTTCAGTTGCAATGAATGGTACAATCAGACCCTGATCACCACTGTAGATTAAAGCGTGATATCCTTTCCTAGTAAAATTGCGATGATATTCAACTACACTCCAGAAATCACGACGATATTTAAATCGGCTTGAGCACCTCTTCCACTTTCTAGTTATCTCCTCCGACTGCACATGAATTGCTTTTCTGACATAGGGATTATTTTCCCAAATGTTGGAAAGTTGATATTTGTCCACAGTAGGGCACAGTCTATCTTGGTAACCAAGTTGTAGTTGAACTATCATAAATCTGTCCTCAAGGGATTTTGTGAACCAACCATGACTAGACAGTCTCCTCCTTGACCCAAGAGGCTGATCAAATACTTCTAATTTCTTGTACCTCTTGGTTAGAATTTTTTGACTGCTTAGGTTTTCCTGCTTCTTAGAAAGTGGGTAACAAACCAGATCAATTATATTGCCTTTTTTGATTCCGTTCAAATCATTCAACACAACCAATAGGTTCAATTGACATGAAGCATTGGTGGAATACAAATAGCTACTATAGCAAGTCTCCTTTACTTCCTGCAGCAACAAAAGTATGAAAAAGTCCCATATCGAACCACTTCTTAAATGCCAACTGATTTAAATTCTCTAAACATAATAGTAAACAAGTCGTAATTTAATAACATATTAGACTAGGATTCAAATGGCATCCTTGGATCACGTCTAATATGTGAGAGACCCCAAAACACGAACTTTCTTCCCAAAAGGCCCTACAAGGCCTTCAACAATCTGATGCAAGTTAGAGATAATTTGGAGTTGAGATCCCTAGTTAATTAATAAGCTTGATGCGATCCTCAAACACATTTGGGATGAAGACACTGAGTAGAGTAATTTCCAACATCTGTTACAACAGTCTGAAGCATCTATCTCGATCTCAAAGGGATGTTGCAGGTCTGGTAGTGAAAGTATTGGGGCTGAGCACAAGCGCTGCTTCAAATCATCGAATGCTTATTGTTGGGAAAGGCCCCAAGAAAATTTCTCCCTTACCGCCACCCCTTATTTGGTTGAGGGCCCATGCAATATGGGAGAAACCCAACACGAACCTGTTGTAGAGATTGGCAAGTCCCAAGAAGCTCCGAAGCTCAGTGAGTGTTGTTGGAGCTGGCTAGTCACGGATGACTTGGATCTTGGCCGAATCCACATGTACGCCATGCTGATCAATGACGTAGCCTAGGTAATGGACCCTGTCCATGCTGACGGAGCATTTTTCTAGGTTGGTGTATAGCTTGTGCTACCACAGGGTGTGCAGAACCTGCTGAATATGCTGCAAGTGTTCGGCCCAAGTCTTGCTATAAATTAGAATTTCATCGAGATATACCACTACAAAAGTATGGGTAAATGGTCACAGGATATTGTCCATCATCCTCATGAAAGTGGCTGGAGCATTTTTCAAACCAAAGGGCATGACCAACCATTCAAAAAGTCCTTCCTTTGACTTGAAGGCATTCTTCCATACATCTATTTGTTCTATCGGGACCTGGTGGTAGCCAGACTTTAGATCAATCTTAATAAAGTATTTGTCTCCCGTGAGTTGATCAAGGAGGTCATCGATTCAGAAATTAGGTATTGGTTTCTGACAGTGAATTTATTCAGAGCCCGGTAATCAATACAGAGTCACCAGGTTCCATCTTTCTTCTGTACCAGCAGGATTGGGCTCCCGCAAGGTGATGAGCTGGGGTGGATGCGCCCCTTGTGGAGAAGTTCTTGGATCTATCACTTGATCTCCTCATTCTATAACAAAGAGAAACAATAGAATGGCCCATTGGGCAACGATGCACCGGGGGTCAGATCGATCGGGTGCTTGACTTGGCAGTGCAGAGGTACCCCTGTAGGTGAGGAGAAGATATCTGAGTATTCTTCCATGAACTTATCTAATTGCTTTTGCTGTGTGGAGAGGTCTACCACGGAGACCCTGGATGTGGCTTCGATCTTTCATTTATTTTGAGAGCGAATCATGAAGAAGACAAACTTCCCCGTTTGAGAGATGACCTTCCTGCATTGCTTAGAGAGATCAAGGAGATAACACTAGGTGGGATTGCCTCGGGTATCCTGTACAGTTGCACACAGACAACTTACTTACTGCATCAACAAATTCATCATTGAGTGTGCAACGGGGTGCCTTTTACCCACATCTGTGAATGGAAGAGGCACTCTCCTTCTTCTGGCTCGTCTGGTTCACCAGGCTGGAGCTTGGTGGTAGCAATGGTGGCACTGGGTTTCACGTCAATGATCTGTCTTCCACCTTCTGGTTCTATCTCGGAGTCAAAATCTGCATCTGATTTAGAGGCTTTCACTTTGGCCACCAGCGACTACCTTGAGTGGCAGTCAACAGTTTTATGCCAAGGGCTCTTATGGAAGTCCAACCACTTCCCGGTATATTTCTTTGTCTTTTCAGTGTCCTTATTTTCTTGCGGCTTGTATTGGTTGTCCTGATACTTTCCATCTTTGCTCTGTTCTTTGTTCGGTGGGTTTGGGTTACCCTTTCTTGGATTTTGTTGTGAGGGTTTCTCAGGCCGAAATTGACGCATCTTTTGATTGAGGTTCTGCTCGATTTTGATGACATATCGGTAGGTCGCACACAAGGATGAGATGTCTAGAAGTTCCATTTCGGTTTGGATGTATCTATGCAGAGAACCACGATACTTGGGCACTATATTTCTCTCTAGATATTTTATACCCAACTTGGTGCAAAAGGTATGGAAGATATTTGTGAAATCTAGCACTGCTTGGTCTCTTTCTTGCCGCAGTGTGGTCCATTTGGTATACAGGTCGTCATAACTTCCGACATGGTAGTATTGTTCCTTAATAGCATCCCTGAAGGATTCCTAGGTGGCCATGAATGAAAATAATGAATTTTCCTCTATTTCCTTTCGGTCATAGAAAGTTTCCCACCAATATTTGACATGGGGAATGACTTTTAGGAGCATAAAAGTAATCTTTTCTCTATTCGAAAATTTATGAACAGATAAATACCATTCTGGTAGATTCAAGCACTTGTCTATAGCATCTGCGTCTATCTGAACTTCAAACATAGGAATATCAAAGTTTATTTGTACCTTGAAGGGGGTAGCACCTCCGTTCGAAGAAGATGCATCGTCTGTTGGTAGTCGCCGAAGGATTTGCGCGAAACTATCCATCATCTCATTCCTCTGTTACATGAGGGATTCCTCAATCAAAAGTTTGAAAGGATATCCTATCCCATCATATTTATTTTCTCCTGCCATGGGAGGTTGCTTGGGCATGCGAGATCTTTTGTCCTCAAGAGAAACAATCTCAAGACCCAACTCTTTGTATTTCGACCTCATTGGGGACATGCATTAAGACGACAAGGAGCAGACCGCTCTGATACCACTGATACATATTTTATGAGAAGAAAAAAATGAATACAGATTATTAACAGGTGCATAACACAAAATAACAGAGATACAATAAAACTGGTTTTCTATTCAATAACGAAATAAGATGAAACTGTAAAATGCAGCGAAAACAAGCTTGCTGGAATGGTGGCGACTTATCTCTGAGAAGAGATGTTATGGTAGTGCGCATTCAAAAGAAGAAGGTTACAATGAGGCTCTGAAGGAATTTTTACAATAATCAAGAATGTCAAAAACCCTAGACATCCAAAAACCTAACCCTAGGAGATGAAGCACCAAAAGTCACGTGGGCCCTGTTTGTGTAAGTTAGTACATCAACTTCCTGGGGTCGTAACGTTTGCATACGTTCTCTGTTTTAGGCATGTGATAGCCTGTTGGAAAGGTATCATCTAGGATATTCATTTTGGGGGCTCAATAATTCCATCGAATATCATTGAGGAGTTTGATACTGAAAAGCATTAATTTAGGCCCTATAAATGGCCCCGAAAGTTAAAACAGCTAAAAATAGTAAATTGCCAAAAATGCCAGAAAACTGTTTTGAGCCAGTTGGAAAAGATGGGTGGCCACTGATATCCATCTAGATCAATCCTCCCTCCTTAGGAAGCAATGGTCTCCATTGCGTTGCGGTCCCCCATTAGATGAGGAAATTTCTGCTGAATTTGTCCTCGGGTGAGCCACTTGCCTTAGTGCAGGAGCTGCCTGCTTTGATGACTCGATAAAGTTGGATCCTTTGTTGTCAAGTGCCCTTGATCTGTCTATACACAATATGGTCATTGGATGCCTGTTGTATGTAGTCAGGGTTGAGTTATGTTGGTGTCAGTTGTTCTGCTACTTCTGAGGTGTCCAATAATGGTGGGAAATAAGGGCGAAGGAGATCCACGTTGAACACTGGGTGCAGGCCAAGGAAAGGAGGAATGTTGAGCTCAAAATAATTATCCCCCATGGCCTTGGTGATAGTGTACACTCCATAATGGAGTGGGAGAAGCTTCTGATGGGGTCTTGTAAGGCGTTCTTTCTGCAAGTGCAACCAAACTTTGTGGCCCACCTGAAACTTATGCGGCACACGATGTTTATCGTGGTGCTGTTTGTACTTGTCATTGGACTTCTGTAGGATATCCTGAACCTATTGGTGGATGTGATGGATAAGCTCAATGAAACAGGTGGCTTTGTCAGCTTTAGTTGGAGCAGGAGATGAGTAAGTTGAGGTGACCGCAAGGGAAAGTGCAACATCTATGGGACCCAATGGTTGGAATCCCAACCCCACTTGAAAGGGGTTGTGGCCGGTTGAGCTATGCAAGGTTCGGTTGTAGCTATGATGGACACAGGGAAGGCTCGCATCCCATGTGCGAGGTTTCTTTGAATTATACATGTGAAGGATATGCACAATCATTCGATTTACAACCTCGGTTTGGACATCTATCTGGGGGTGGAAGGCCATGGATTTGGTGAGCTTGGTGTCCAACAACGACTAGAATGTACTGAGAAAATGATTATCCCAATCTGAGACAATGGTTTGTGGAATTCCAAAATGTACCCAAACTCATTCAAAGAAGAGCTTGGCAATGGTTTTTGTTGTGATGCTATTCTTGTAGGCAACTAGAATCGCCATCTTAGAAAAGAGATCAACAACCACAAAAACATTGTCATTTCCCCACTTGGTGGATGGGAGGCCTGACTTGTAGTCCATTGAGATGGATTCCCATGGCCTTTCAGGAGTAGGAAGAGGGGTGTACATGCATTATTTCTTAGTGGTCGGTTTGGCAATAGCGCAGGCACTGCAGGACCTGATATACTTGCCGATTTCCTGTCGAAGTTTCGACCAGTAGAAATGTTTCTGTAGCATCACCACTGTCTTTTCAATGCTGAAGTGTCCTACCACCTGACTGTAGTGGGCTTCCTAGATTAGCTTTTCTCACTCACTTGATGGAACACAGATATGGCCCAGATGACACAACAACCCATCTTTAAGATGTAAACTATCGACAACTACATTTGCACCCAACATTTGGTAGGTGGTGGCGAAGTCAGGGTTTGTCTCATAGAGTTTGGGCCATCCAGATGTCTCATGGCCGCAAGAGTCTAGCATCATGGTGAGTGTCACGACTGGCAGTCTACTGAGGCAATCAGTGATATGATTGGTGCTTCCTGTTTTATAATTGATGTTGAGGTGGAATTGCTGCAAGTATGTGGACCACTTTTGATGGCGGTCATTCTACAATTTTTCCTATGTCTACATGAATTGTAGTGGCTTATTATTAGTGTGGATGACTGTCTCCTTCCCAAGAATGTAATGTCTCCACTTGTGGCATGCTTTCACAATGGAGTACATTTCTTTGTCATAAGTAGGGTACTTATGGACAATATATTATAGTGCCTCACTATGATAGGCCACGGGGTGGCCGTGCTGAGTGAGAACAACACCCACAACATAGTCTGAAGCATCTGTATTGATCTCAAAGGGATGTTGTAGGTATGGTAGTGAAAGTACTAGGGATGAGCACAAGCACTACTTCAAATCATCGAACTCTTGTTGTTTGGATTGGCCCCACGCAAATATTGCCTTACCACCACCCCTGTTTATTTGGCTGAGGACCCATGCAATATGGGAGAAACCCAACATGAACCTATGGTAGAAATTAGCAAGTCTTGAGAAGCTCCGAAGCTCAGTGAGTGTTGTTTGGGTTGGCTAGTCACGGATGACTTGGATCTTGGCCGAATCCACATGTATGGCATGTTGATCATTGATGTAGCCCAGGTAATGGACCTTGTCCATGCCGAAGGAGCATTTTTCCAGGTTGGCGCATAACTTGTGTTGTCGCAGGGTGTGCAGAACCTATTGAATATGCTACAAGTGTTCAGCCCAAGTCTTGCTGTAAATTAGAATGTCATACAAATACATGACTACAAAAGTATTGGTGAATGGTCACAAGATATCATCTATCATCCTCATGAAAGTGGCTGGAGAATTTGTTAAACCAAAGGGCATGACCAACCATTCAAAAAGTCCTTCATTGCACTTGAAGACAGTCTTCCATACATCTGTCTGTTCTATCAGGACCTATTGGTAGCCATAATTTAGATTAATCTTACTGAAGTATTTGTCCCCCATGAGTTGATCAAGGAGGTCACTGATTCGAGGAATCAGGTATTGGTTTCTGACAGTGATTTTATTCAGAGCCCAGTAATTAATACAGAGTCGTCGGGTTCCATCTTTCTTTTGTACCAACAGGATTGGGCTTCCGCAAGGTGATGAGATGGGGCGGATGTGCCCCTTGTGGAGAAGTTCTTGGATTTGTCACTTGATATCCTCATTCTCTAACAAAGAGAGATGATAGACTGGCCCATTGGGCAGCGGTTGGGGGTCAGATCGATGGGGTGCTTGACCTGGCAGTGCAGAGGTACCCCTGTAGGTAAGGAGAAAATATCTGAGTATTCTTCCACGACCTTATCTACTTGCTTCTACTGTGTGGAGAGGTCGGCCGTAGAGACCCTGGATGTGGCTGCGATCTTTCACTTATTCTGAGAGCGAATCATGAAGAAGACAAACTTCCTTATCTGAGAGATGACCTTCCTGCATTGCTTAGTAGTGATCAAGGAAATAGCACTGGGTGGGACTTCCTTGGGTATCCTATACAATTTCTTGTTCAAAGTAATAATAACACTATGAGGCCTAGACTCATATACAACATGATGTTTCCATAAATAAGTTTGGCCCAAAAGAACATCCCAAACTTCGAGAGGAGCAACATCAAACAATACCTCGTCTTTGAAGGGCTTGATGTCGTACGACAGTTGACATTGTTGGCTGATGCAAAGATTGCTTCCTTGGCAGAGCCATCCAATGGTGTAGGGTTGTGGGTGCGACGTTGTTGGCAGGGCCAGCCGCTTGACAAACTTCATTGATATGAGGTTCTTTTGGCTATCGCTATCAACAATGAAGTGTAACGAGGTGCCTTTTACCCACATCTGTGAATGGAAGAGGTGCTCTCCTTCTTCTAGCTCGTCTGGTTCACCAGGTTGGAGCTTGGTGGTAGAAACGGTGGCACTGGGTTCCATGTCAATGATCCTTTGTCCCCCTTCTGGTTTTGTCTCAGAGTCAGAATCTGCATCTGATTTATAGGATTTCACTTCAGCCACCAGTGACTGCTTTGAGCAGTAGTCAACAGTGTTATGCCAAGGGCTCTTATGGGAGTCACACCACTTTTTGGTATCTTTCTTTGTATTTCCTGTGTCCTTCTTTTCTTGGGGATTGTACTGGTTTTCCTAATACTATCCATCTTTTCTCTGTCCTTTATTCGGTGGGTTGGGGCTGCCCTTTCCTGGATTTTTTTGTGAGGGGTTCCCAGGACCAAATTGCCATGTCTTTTGTTTGAGATTCTGCTCGATTTTGATGGCATATCGGTAGGCCATGCCCAAGGATGAGATGTCCAGAAATTCCATTTCGGTATGGATCTATCTATGTAGAGCACCGCGATACTTGGGCACCAAATGTCGCTTCGGATCTTTGATACTCAACTTGGTGCACAACGTATGGAAGATATTTGTGAAATCTGGCACTGCTTGGTCTCTTTCTTGCCGTAGTGTGGTCCATTTGGTATACAGGTTGTCATAACTTCCGACAGGGTAGTATTGTTCCTTAATAG
>JZKD02S1185388.1:0-12642 GCA_000966675.3 Picea glauca | reverse complement strand
CTCCTATGTGAATAATTTATGTTCGTTTCATCTCATCAACTTCATTATCAACTTTTAAATACTAAATTGAAGAACTTGTACTAGCTTCAAAATTTTTACCTTTGATTCCCGTGACTGTGACTTTGTTCTCATCTCCCGAATCAGGCCCCAAATCTTTTTGAACTGTTGCAGTAGTCTTTGGCTTCCCTTTATTTCCGAACTTTGCTAGTTTCAATTCTGGGTGAAGGATCCAACGAAGATCCTCACTATGGAAGTCTTTCTTACAATGAGTGCATGTAGGTTTTTCCTTCTTCACTGTATTAGTTTTATTCCCTTTTAACTTCTCTTTACCCTTGCCTTTGAATTTTCCTTCAGTAGGTTTAAATGGTTTTACACAATCAACATTTACATTCTTGCCTCTAGATTCAAGATGATTCGCTTGCACACATACCTCCTCTAAACTAGTTGGATTAAACATAAGAATGGTATGTCGTAAATAGCTATGAAAACCACCTATATACTTAAGCAATGTCTCTTGAGTATCCAATGGTATTCCCAACAATAAAGCTCTTTTTTGAAACTCCTGTGTATAAATTTGAACTGTTTGTCCCTTTAATTGCCTAAAGTTCTTCCATGACATAATATCGTGTTGCATATAAGCTAGAGGATAAAATTGCTTTCGTAATGAAGATGTAAAATCAAACCACGAAGAGAGAGTCTTAGCGAACTTTTTAAGATCATGTTTTGTCCTTCTTTCCCACCACACAAGGGTGGTTCCTCCCATCTTGAGACTAGCAAGATGGATCATAGTCTCCTCATCTATGATTTTTTGTATCCTGCAATACACTTCAATTTGTCTTATCCAATTATCTAAATTTTCTGCATTTAGTTCCCCATCATACAAAGGCAACTCAAACTTAACATCAAGCTTTAACAAAGGTATGTTAGACTTATGCTTATGTGTTTTCTTTTGTATAGTATGTGTAGTAGAATGAGAACTAGCATTTGAAGTAGAACTTGAAGAAGAAGGAGAAGAAGGTGGTGAAGGTGGTGAAGGAGGATGCTTTGAAGATTCTCCTTTCCCTTCACTTTTCCCCTTCATAAAAGGTTCTCCTAGAATAGGTTTCTTTCTCTCCAAGAAATCATCATATAACACTTTGACCATTTTTGACATGGAGAAAAATGCTTCTTCGAATTTTTTAGTTTGTGGAGAGGTTTCTCCTTCCGAAGCCATTATTTTCTTTCTCAAAACTCATTCTATCTCTGAAATGAATTCAGCCAAAGATCCTTCTCCTCTCCGAGATTTAGATCTTGTGAGCATCCAATCCTGCACTTGTTAAACCATCCAATACAACCAAAGCTCTTATACCAAAATACTTGATTCAAAAAGGAAATGAATTAATAGCAAATGACATTAACTTGATGCCTGTGAATGATTAAAGAGTTCATCCATAATAAACCATGATGAAAATAAGAGAATATATCAACAATAAGAAAGATAAATAGACACAAAGAACTTGTTAACGAAGTTCACCAATGTGTGGCTACGTCTCTGGGCCTGCTTCCAAGTAGAGGACCTCTTAATTGATCTTCAAATGCTCAAGTTCTCTTTACAATGGCTCTTTGTTGTTACAAACATGCTTCTGATCTATTGTACAAGACCTCCTTGTGCATATGCACACATGCCTCAACAATCTCCTCTTAAAACATGACTCAATGCCCCTCAAAACATGAGAAATGGGCCATTAACTCAAACTTCTCTTTACATTCCCTGCATCAAAGTACCCTCTCAAGCTCAATAAGCCCGGTTTATATATTTTTTAGGTTTAGTTAGAGAAGACCAACTTCCCACAAAGATCTGGCCTCTTTCTAGGATCAAATCCCCCTCCAAATGGCCAAGAAATCTCCAAAAATGTCCAATATGGGCCAAAACTATAGGAAAAAGATCCACTTTGTTACAAAAATCAAATTCATCCCCTTTGTCTTGGGTGCACACCCCTTTTACATAGTCATATGGAATCATATGGCCAAGCGCCAACCCCCTAGGGTTGTGTGTTGGCGCCTCCTCTGCTAGCTCCAGTTGCATGGTGTGTTCATAGGACCAGGGCCCGATCGGTGCACCTGGCTGTTGGTCACCACCCCCTGATTCTCATAGTGGTAGGTTGCTATTACGTATCCCCTGCGCCAAATATTAACATGTGGTATGTAGTGTTGAGTGGTTCCGCATCCGAGTGTATGACAAGTAACCAAACAGTGGGTTGGGGCTAGACCCCAACCCCCTTTCTGCCTCTGCCCATACCATATGCACTTTAACTATTTAAATGTGCCATAGGTTAACAAGTCACACCGCAGGCGGATTGGTACCCAACCTACCCAAAGTGCTTCCTCACGCCGAAGGTCCCGAGGTCGACTCCAATGGAGTCCAACATACCTTTTACAACTACCAACAAATGATGGGGTGCCACGTGGCACCGTTTAACTCACCCACAAAAGTGAAACTTGTCAAATTCCAATTGGACCATGTCTTCCACCTACCCAGTCAGCATGCCACTGCTCTGCCATGTCACTGTACGATCAACTGCCATGTGTAACGATGCCATGCCAACATCAAATTTTTTTCTTGTTGACTGTTGACTTTTTGGCTGTTTGGGAAATTGATCAGAGTGTGATAACTCTCGCATACGATGTATGTTTGAGGAAGTAAATATATGGCCAGAATCAATGCGACAATCCAGATGCAATGGAATTGGTTTCATCCTATTCCAAGAACTTTCATTTTTGAGCATTTTCTAGACCTGAGGATCCTCCTGGATCAGTAGGCCACAATTAATTAGTGGTATAAGGATATCTTAGTAGTCAAATTAAGTTTTCCCAATTAATATGCCATTAGTTGAGTGAGCTTTGGTTATTTTTGGTATCAAACCTAGGTTGATCAAGTTCAATATTGAGTTGTCTTGTAAATATTAGCATATGAAAGGTGTGTCAACACTAAGGTGTAAGGTGCAATTAAAATTTTCGTAGTCTAAACACACTACGAATCAACATTTTTTTTGACCACTCAAAATAATGAGAAGGGAAATCAATGTTTTTGACCTAAAAATAAAAAAGTAAAAAAAATTGGGTTGATAGAAAATTTCATATATCGGGTGTTAATATTACACAATATGGTCGCACTAGCAATATTCGAGGGTGTTGAATCCATTTCTTCATTAAAAACAACAATTTCATCAATCTAAAATTGATATTTTGGTAAAGATTGTTTGGCTAGATTTTGGTGATGGAAAACATAAAAAGGTCTAAAATATATAATGTTTAGCCTTTTTTGTTAAGACTTCTAGCTACCATGTTCAAATAAAGTAAGCACAAATATTTAGCGTTTCATTTTTTTATTGAGAGATGCAAGGTGTATTGTACAATCTAGTATGAATGAGATGTGTAACATAGTTTAACACTAATAAATCAAAATGAGAGAATACTTTATAAGTCCATAACATAAAGTGAAAAAATATCTACCATAATAATAAACCACAATATTTTTTGATAAGAAGCTTCCACTTATCAGAATGTAGTGTCACGCCACCCCATTACCTAAGTCTATTAGTGAACGAGTCAACGAACTTAGAGCGAGGAACAATGTCCTATACTTACACTAGCCTTAGCGATGCCATCTTAATAATATATGCAACATGTATTTACCTTAGCAATCCCATCTTAATAGTAGATGCAACCTGTCTTGAGAGAGATTTGAACCTTGAAAAAATTTAATATTGATTCACTTTCTTTCCAATATATTGAATGTTATATATTGTTAGAAAAACAGGACCGTGGAGCAATAAAATAAAACAAATGCGAAAAAAAAACACATAAGATACACAATACAATAGAGACACATATTTACGTGGTTCACCCAGTGTGGGCTACGTCCACCAGAGAAATTGCTAGGTTATTCCTTTATTATTATCCAACAAATGAAGGGATACAACCTACAGAAAAAAATGTTGTAACTTCCTCTTCTTTCTCTCACAGTCTCCTCTCTCAGAATACAATACTCGCCATAATGCATAGTCACAATACATTTCCCTCATAACAGAGGGTTTCCTTCTAGGGAAAAAAAACCCTAACATAATTTCTACCGTTAGATCTGCGACCTTATAATGAACGGTCCAAATTTACAATGAAATTACAATATACATTTACAAGGCAATTTTTCCTTCGGGGGACGCTGCCCCCGAACCCCCCAGACCTCGCAGAGGGGGTACCCCCCCTCTGCACTCCCTCGCGTGGAAGAGTGTAAAGTCTTCATGGGGTATAAACATGGCTGAAAGCAAGGACCTCTGAATCAGGAACATAATTAGGCTCCACAACCAACATATATTTGGAAGGAGATTGACCTACTTTCTATTTCTATGGGGGCATCTTTCACTTTTTTTCATAGAGAATGTTATATAAATGTGAATTGATTTTCGTTATTGAATCATTCAAGGTGTCTTTAACAATTTGTTAGCACTAAGAGTCACCCTCTGACTACAAGAGGATAAGCCCAGTACCCATCAGAATGTTTGGTGGATGTTGGTTTTATGAGTGGAGGTCAAATGGACAAAACTTAGTACAAGAATGATTTTAATCACATAAGCTAGACAAGAAATGCACAGGGAAGTGAGGTCCTTATTAACTTCAATCAGTAATTTGAGTTTAAGTGTGAGTAGAAGGAAGACTTAGTGAGACAGGTGAACAAGACTGCTATGGGCATCCGACTTTCAAGAAGCTTGGTGAAGAAAAACTCAGGCTCAAGAGCACTCTTGAACTCAAGTTTCAGACAATGAAATATGTCACAACATAATAATCAAACCTACATTATCATGCAACTATAAGAACTCGAATGGAGCCTCCATGCCTGAGCCTTTCAGCATAAGGGGAAATAAGGTAACAAGGAAGCTGACTAAAAATGGTTACAACACTACTGTAATCAAACCTACATTACAATAGAACCACCACCCTCAACTCGATCCTCCATGCCCAAGTGTTTCAGCTCAGTTTAAACAAAGAGATGAAAGAATTTGACTTATATTAATGAGAAAGTCTCAAATTTGATACATAAACAGAGAACAGTTCTAGCATCAAAATTACACAGTAGGGAGCTCGACTCAACCAGTTGACCCCCTTAACAAAATCTTGAATTGATCTATTTATACTCTGATCAGTCCACAACTACTAGGAGTGTGATCTGGCCATTCCATTCAAAGCCTTTCGTCTGTGCCTTCTTCTATCAGACTGTGCATACATCCTTCTATCAAACGCGAGCTCAGATCAACATGGGCCTGTAGGAAAAACCATCCATAGGGGTACCTCGGGTTGACAGTTCAGTCTCCACGACCAGACCTTCCATGCCTTCTTTTTATGGAGTGAGTCGAGGTTTCAACCACCACTCCTTTTTCATTAATTGCTTTCTCTCGGGATCACAACGAGGCTTAATTCCTAGGGGGTGGCCACACACTGTTTTTGGATTAGAATCTATATAAGCACATGATTGCAGGGCCATTAAAGGTGGTTTGGATTCAAATCGCTTTTGAGCCCGCAATTCACCACCTTCCACCACGCAACTCTTTTACTATACCATGTCGCGTCCTTGCAATGAAACATGGGCATTGATCTAGTCATGATATGCGATCTAGGCACTCCTGTTGAATTTAGCGCCACTGCTAAAGTTTATCCACCTGCCAATTTTAGGATCATTCTAACCGTGCTGGGAGATGGCACTAATTTGGCGCTGAACAAGAAGACTTCCTGGAGGATGATCTGAAGTGGTGGTATGACATCACTATGCTGACGTGTCATGAAAAGAGAGGTGACATGTGTCACTTGGAAACAAGTGGATGATATGCCCAAAGGTGTCTGGACTGGGTGCCATGTGTCATCACCATATGGATGCTAGGTGCCATGACTGACGAGAGCGCCACATATATGAACTAATGTTTTCCACGTATTTTGTCATTTCAGAGCTCGGGGTCGATATGCATGTCGAGTTGGAGCTCTGAAGTGAACGATGATCGTCAATCTGGGAGGACATGCAAAAGGGATCTATTAAATCTGGGAGAAAACATTCTGGATGAAAACGGGAGTGAGGAGGCTGAAAATCCCAAATATCGGAGTCCCAAAGAAAACTACCACCATTAAATTTGGATGAACATGTGACAACGGTCTGTGGAATTCGAGAGAAAATGCTTTGGATGAAAGCGAGAGGGGAGGATATAAAACTCCCAAAGTCTGTATTCCTGAAGTAAATATTGATCATTTGATGGAGAAGGACATGTGGTGCTTGATCTGCAACTCTAGGGCTTCTGTTTAGCCACCAATCCTCACACAATTTTGACATGCCAAATACACGTGAGACATTGATCTGATCGTGATCTACGATCTGGGAAAGCCCCACTTTTTTTACCACATGCAACTCTTGGATGGACCTTGCTTCTTGCTGCGAAGATCAATGGCTCACAATTACTTTGGGAGTTCGAGCTTCAGGACTTTTTAGTGCATATCTCTTACAATCCTTAGAAGTAAATATTCTGAAGTGAGGAATCTTCCTCCATGTGTCCTCAACCTTCAATGGCTCAGATTTACTTCAGGAATTGGTATCCTCTGTCTAGTCATTAATCCTTGCGTTGCTTTGAAATCTCGAATGCCTGAGAGCCGTTGATCTGAACTTTTCATGGGATCTCCGCCTTTGAAAATCGAGCCTATTTGCTTTCTTGTGTTTCAAGCCTGAAATGGACTATTATGAATGTTGCACTTTGTGCTCATGGCTATCCACTGCGCAGACCATGAACTTGGTTGTTTTGCGACCTTTTGACAGCTTTATGTGATAACATTTGGCTCCGCAGTGGATGGCATGCTCCCTGCGAGCTACCAAGAATGAACAATTCCAGTGCCTTAGCCGTTGGGTTGTAGAGTCGAGCTCAAATACATCTTTCTGAGGAAAACATGCTGATATGTACACTATATTCTTGAAAATAAAGAAAACACACATGCTCCAGAAGGAGATTATTTATCTAAAAACCTACACTAACTTATTTTTACAAAGTGCTAGGTGAAAGCTAACTTCCACCAGAGCCATTCAAGTAACCTCCTAACTAAAATATTATTTACTCTGTCACTGATCAACAAAGGATAATGAAACTGTGACAACAAATCGATTACATTATTCAACTCTCCTCCTAGTGTTGAAGGTAAGATAAAGTTTAGAGGCTTCAATACATGGAAAAAATGCAACTCCATGTACTCCCCTATAGGGTCATAAAATAGGTGACATAACTTACTAGGTTGATAACAGAAAGCATGCTATATCTTACAACTGCTCACATATGGATGAATGTCTGTGGAAAGCACAGGTGAGTGAAAGGATGATGCAACATGTTGATCCACTTCTCCTTGGTCTACTCTGATCACAACTTCTAGTTGATGGCAAGAAATATCCTTGTATATAAATGGATGGCTCTTTATCTTTATCATGTTGCTCTTGGTAAAAGCTTCACTTTCATAAGAAGTTTGGATGCTAATGCCTTTCTCTTCAAAAAACACCTTAGCATCTTCATCATTGTCTCCATAATGATCAAATAGAGGAGGATTCTTGAATGAAATGACAAGAGGTATCTTTTGCCCAACATGAGAAAATTGTTCTTTATTATCAAACACATGCTACCTTTCAAGATTCAATCTAGGAAGCAATATATTATCATCATCATATGAGTCAAAATAAGGCTGATCATATCTAGTATTTTTAGAGACAGGGCTACAAAGAACATCAACTTCCAGAACATAATCAATTTATGCACTTTCCTTACCGAGACAACAAACACAGTTTTCATCAGATGCAGATGAACAGGGAAGAGAAAAAATTGATTCCTCATCCAAGGCATCTTCTTCATTCTCACTGCCTTCATAAAAATCAGCTATATACTGAACACAATCTTTATACTCCTCACAACAGTTATGACAAATTAACTCATAGGAATAAAATTTTTGACAATGCATATTGAAAGTTGCATGAAACTGTTCAAGGGAGGAGATGCTAGCAAGGGGCAAGGATCGATACCACTCATGAGAATCTCCCTCTAATGAGAACATGGACATATTCATGATGTATTCCCCACCGATGCATGAGTTCATGAAACTCAAGCAGATGCTTTGTAGGGTTGGCATCTGTATGTTCTCTAAATCTGGGCAAAAAATCACCCCACTCATCCATAGTAGGAACAACATTTGGAAAATTAGGAACAAAAGAGTAATTAAAAGGAGCAAAACTCCAATCCAAAATGTCTTCCATCTGAAAATATGAATTCTTAAAAAATTGGAGTCACCACTGGATTCTTTAATCATGGAGTCGTCGGGTGAATGATATGTAGTCTGAATGTGTATGGTCTTTGTTCACCATCAAAGATCAGATCTGGTCATTTTCATTCTCCTAGGGAAGATATATTCACTTTCATCCCCGACAACGATGCCATTAATGTTAGAACTGAGAATCACCCTCTGATTGCAAGAGGATAAGACCAGTACCCATCAGAATGTTTGGTGGATGTTGGTTTTATGAGTGGAGGTCAAATGGACAAAAATCAGTACAAGAATGATTTTAATCACAAAAACTAGACAAGCAATGCACAGGGAAGTGAGGTCTTCATTAAATTCAGTCAGTGATTTGAGTTTAAGTGTGAGCAGAAGGAAGACTTAGTGAGAGAGGTGAACAAGACTATTATGGGCATCCAACTTTCAAGCAGCTTGGTGAAGAAAAAATCAGGCCCAAGAGCACTCTTGAACTCAAGTTTCAGACACTGAAATATGTCACAGTAACATAATAATCAAACCTACATTATCATGGAACTACAACAACTCAACTGAATCCAACATGCCTGGGCCTTTCAGCATAAGGGGAAATAAGGTAATAAGGTAGCTAATTAAAACTGGTCACAACACTACTGTAATCAAACCTACATTACAATAGAACCACCACCCTCGACTGGATCCTCCCTGCCCGACTGTTTCAGCACATTTTAAACAAAGAGATGAAAGAAGATGACTTCTATTAATGCGAAAGTCTCAAATTTGATACATAGCTAGAGAATAGTTTTGGCATCAAAATTACATAGTAGGGAACTCGGCTCAACCAGTTGATCCCCTTAACAAAATTTTGAATTGATCTATTTATACTTTGATTAGTCCATAACTACCAAGAGTGTGATCTGGCCATTCCATTCAAAGCCTTTCGTTTGTGCCTTCTTCTGTCAAACTGTGCGTGCATCCTTCTGTTAGACTGTGCATGCATCCTTCTGTTAGACACGAGCTCGGATCAGCATGGGCCTGCAGGAAAAACCGTCCATAGGGGTACCTCGAGCTAACAGTTCAGTCTCCGTGACCAGACCTTCCATGCCTTATATTTATGGAGTGAGTCGAGATTTCAACCACAACTCCTTTTTCATTAAATTCTTTCTCTCGAGATCACAATGAGGCTTAATGAATAGAGGACGACCACACACTTTTCTTGGATTAGATGCTATATAAGCACGTGATTGTGGAGCCATTAAAGGTGGTTTGGATTCACACCACTTTTGAGCCTGCAATTCACCACCTTCTGCCATGTAGCTCTTTTACTATATCACGGTTTCAATTGCGGGACCGCTCAATAATTTTATTGTTCGAGCATGTTGCGTCCCCATAATGAAACATGGTCATTGATCTGGTCGCGATCTGCGATTTGGGAACTCCTACTGAATTTAGTGCCATCGCTAAAGTTTATCCGCTTGCCAATTTTAGGATCATTCTAACCATGTTGGGAGATGGCGCTAATTTGGCACTGAACAAGAATACTTCCCTAAGGATGATCTGGCGTGGTGGTCTAACGTCACTACGCTGACATGTCATGAAAAGAGAGGTGACACGTGTCACTTGGAAACAAGTGGATGATATGCCCAAAGGTGCCTAGAATGGGTACCATGTGTCATCGCCAGATGGATTCCATGTGTCATGACTGACGAGAGTGCCACATATCTGAACTAATCACTGCCATGTATTTTTTCATTTCAGAGCTCGGGGCGGTATGCATGTAGAGCTAGAGCTTCGAAGTGAATGACGACTTTTGATCTAGGAGGACATGCGGTAGGGATCTGTTAACTCCAGGAGAAAACATTCTGGATGAAAATGAGAGCGAGGAGGCTGAAACTCCCGAAGCCCAGAGTCCCGAAGCAAACTACCACCGTTAGATTTGGATGAACACGCATCAACGATCTGTGGAATTCGAGAGAAAACGCTTTGGATGAAAGTGAGAGGGGAGGAGCTAAGACTCCCGAAGTAAATATTGATTTTCTGATGGAGAAGGACATGTGGCGCTTGATCTGCAACTCCGAGGCTCCCGCCTAGCCACTAATCCTCGCACAATTTTGACATGTCGAATACACGTGAACTGTTGATTTGATCGTGATTTACGATCTAGGAAAGCCCCACTTTTGTTTCCACACGCTGCTCTTGGATGGAACCTGCTTCCTACTGCGAAGATCAATGGTTCACGATTACTTCGGGAGTTTGAGCTTTGAATATTTTCAGTGCATAGCTATTACAATCCTCTGAAGTAAATCTTCCAAAGTGAGGGATCTGCCTCCACGTGTCCTCAACCTTAAATGACTTAGGTTTACTTCAGGACTTTGGCTCCTCTGTCTAGGCATTAATCCTTGTGCTACTTTGAAATCCCGAACGCCCGAGAGCCGTTGATATGAACTTTTCATGGGATCTCCGTAGTTGAAAATCGATCCATTATGCTTGCTTGTGTTTCAAGCACGTAGACCACGGACTTGGTCGTCCTGCAACCTTTTGACAACTATATGTGATAATAAAATCAATATGGGGTGCAATTATGTGTTGATCATCATTTCATTTCATTTTTATAGGTTTATAAATATGTGCATTTGATGTTGGTTATATTTAATTATTAGATTTGATGTGGATTTGTTGATGACCTCATCAACTTTGATCATCCATCTCATATTCTTCATGAATTTATTAAATTGTATGTTACTAGTTGAGTTGTCATTATAAATCATTTATCTCATTTTCTACATGAGTTTATTAAATTGTATGTTAACACAAATATGATATGACTATTTGAGTTGTCATTCTAGATCATCCATCTCATTTTCTACATGAGTTTATTAAATTGTATGTTAACACAAATATGATATGACTAGTTGAATTTTCATTATAGTGATACATTGTGTTTATCATTTGCATATGTATAAATCCTAGCACACATGTAAGATAAACTTTTCCATTGGGACAAGGGTCTTGGCACTATCATGGGACCCATATTATTGTGTTATGAAATTTTTATAAATTAATGGTATACAAATTAGTTTTTGGAGATGAGGCTAACGAAGTGTTAAAGTAAAAAGTTTAACATAGATTTTATAGGTTGCAAAACAAAATATACATCTATATATTTTTATAAATTAATAGTATATAAATTAGGTTTTGGAGAGGAGGCTATCACATTTGACATAAAGTTAAAGTAAAAAGTTTAACATAGATTTTATAGGTTGCAAAACAAAATATACATATTTTTCTTTCAAAGTTATAAAGTAAGCTTAACATATAGATTTTATAGGTTGGAAAACAAAATGCACATCATTTGCATCTTACAAATATATACAATTTTAATTTTTTTAAGTTAATACACAACAAAACAGAATGATTAATGCATAATTATCGAATAAAATTGAAAATAAGCATAACAAAATGATTAATGTATAATTATCAAATAAAATTGAAACAAGTTATTTATGTCAAATTTTATAATTGAGGCCTTCGGGGGTGTCGTGAAAATGAAGTCCCATGAGGTGAACTCTCGGCTTACAATGTGTGCCGCGTAAGGGGAATCGTGGGCACACCTAGAAGTTAACTAGTTGCTGATTCCTCCAGACATATATAAAAAAAAAATTATAAGTGATGGTTGTGAAAAGGAAAAGTCTAAACATTTTAAGATTTGAATTTTTTTAGACAATCATCATTGGAATCTCAATAATTAATATCTACGATTCCAACAATTCTTCTAAATTTTTAGTCGTATTTTGAGCAAAAATGATCGGAAAAGTAGAACTAGAAAAGGTTCAATTAGTAGCATGTTTAGACTACATGATTGTGGATGTATTCAAATACTGTAAATAACATTACCTTTGCAACCAAATAAAACTATTCAATATTGGCATATGCATTTACTATGTATAAAGTGTGCAATATTGACATATATGCATTTAGTGTGTATAGTTTGAGTCAAAACAACCAGAACCTGGGATATGGGCGCGAAGTCTGGTTTTTGAACTGGAGAGGAACCGGGCCAGGCGGGCGCCTCAGCCTACCGAACCAGAGCCTGGACACACTGTACAGGGCAGATGAAACAGCACCCGGATTATCTGAAGGGCCCAGCGATGGGGCAGAATAGGTTTGAGCACAGACAGTGGAGTACAGAGCTGGAATGAGTTTTCCCCTTGGATTACCGACCCCCTCCTTCTATCCTTTTCTATCCGCTGTCTTTGACTTCCAGGCTTTCTGTCTCCCTTTTCCGACACTACAGTGAACCTGAATAGGCGGACTCGGCACCTGACTGACGGTCTCCTTCCCCTAAAC
>JZKD02S1185377.1:0-12642 GCA_000966675.3 Picea glauca | reverse complement strand
CAAAGTTTGCAAGAGAAGGAAAAAATTTTGCGTCGTTTCATCCCCAATTAGGATGAACTGACGAAGGGATTCACTCATCTACTCAAGAAAGGTTACGATTTTGTATGGGAATATACTACAAAAAAATCCTTCGAAGATTTGAAACTTGCCTTAACTCATACCCCTTTATTGTTTCCCCCTAACTATAGCCAACATTACTTCCTCTACTTAGCTTCTTCAGACTGTACCATCGCTATGGTCTTATTCCAAGAGGATGATTCACATGACTAACATGTGATATATTATTTGATTCAGAGTCTCACGACTATCGAAACCAAATACCTACATGTGGAGAAACTGGCCTTGGCAGTTGTTCAAGATGTCCAACATTTTCATCATTATATCCTATTATGCAGAACCACTGTTATTTCTGAGTGCAACCCCATGTAACATATCCTTACTTGACAATTTATAGGGGGAAAGTACTCCAAATGGATAGTGATTCTCTAGGAGTTTGACTTGGAGTTTGAACACGCTAAATCAAAGAAATCTTTGGTTTTTTCTGAACTAATATGTGACCTTCCCTCTACTGAGAAAAAAAATGTGGCAGAGGATTCCTTGCCTAACAAATCCATTTTTCTGATCAGTTCTGATGACGTATGGTACAAAGATATTATTATATATCTCCATACTCAAACTTTCCAGCCTGATCTATATAGTACGGATCATTGTCGTATGTGGTATCAAGCCCACCAATACATCATTCTTAGGGATACCCTTTACCGTTGCGGTATTGATTCCATTTTTTGACGATGTCTCACTTATGATGAAGCTTAGAAAGATTTGAATGACTGTCACTCCGAAGCATGTGGAGTTCATATGTCTGGGTATGCCACTGCCCAAAATCTCTTGCGAGCGGGTTATTTCTGGACTTCTTTGTTTAAGGACTGCATTACTATCGTCCAGAAGTGCCATGCTTTCCAAACTTATAATAAAAATATAAGATCTCATCCTTCTCCCTTACATCCTGTAGTTTTCGTTGGTACATTCGCAAAATGGGGCATCGACTTCATGACATATAACCCTCACTCGACCGGGGGGCATGGATACATCATTGTAGCTATGGATTATTTGACTAAATGGGTTGAGGTGATGCCTACATTTGATAACACCATGAAAACTGTAGCATTGTTCATATTCAATCATATCATTACTAGGTTTGGTGTCCCTCAAGCCATCGTTACTAATAATGGCAGTCATTTTCAAAATTTTATGATGTATGAACTTACTGAGAAGTTGGGTCTTCGCCATGAAAACTGAACCCTCTATTATTTGCAGGCCAATGTCTAGGTTGAAGCGATCAACAAGGTTCTAATTAATATGCTTCGGCGGATGATAGGAATTCATAAGAAAAATTGGTACATGATGTTGTTCTCAGCATTATGGGCCTATCAGACATCCGTCAATTCTGCCACTAGATTCACACCTTTCCAGTTAGTTTATGGTATCGAAAATATATTTTCAATTGAATGTGAGATACCATCTTGGAAACTAGTCATTGAACTTCTCTCCAACACCTCTGTCGAAGAGGAGTGTCTTTTGTATTTGATGAAATTAGAAGAAACTCGTCGCGATGTCACCTTATTTATTGAAACTCATAAGAAATGTGCTAAAGCCCAATATGACAAGCATGTCAAGCCATGTGTTTTTTCTGAAGGTGATCTAGTTCTTCTTTACAAGCAAGATCATGATTTTATAGGGGCTGGTAAATTTAAGGCCATGTGGCGAGGTCCTTACATTGTCAAATGATTTTTGGAGAAAGGAGCTTATGAGTTGGTTGATTATGATGAAATCCCTTTGAGTGAACCCATAAATGGGCTTTACTTAAATAAGTACTAAGCTTAAGTCATTTTTTGCATGATTGTTTGTATTTTAGTATATAATACTCTTGTGCACTTTTTCGTTGTTTGGTTTCAACCTTTACCTTCTTGCCTTGCATTGTGCTTGGTTTCTAGATGTCGATGTCTTCACTACCCTACATTGGATTCGCCGATGGCACTAGTCGCAGTACTCAGAACTTAGAATCTGCTTCTTGGAAAATCTATGCACCTACGGATGAATTGATTAGTCTACATGGTGTTTGCCTTGGTCGTGCAACTAACAATATTACAGAATATAGCATTGTCATCGAATTATTGACCGACGTTGTTTCACTTGGAATCCTTAATCTTGATGTATGACTCGATTCACAGTTAGTAGTCCTACAGTTGAGTAATGTGTATTATATCTAAAGTCCTATGTTGTTAAGGGTATATTTACGAATTTGCCTCTTGGAACATCATTTTGATTACATTGAATATCAACACATTCCTAGATGTCTAAATACATTAATAGATGCATTGGATAATTATGTGTTAGATAGACATTTGAGACATTTATAAAATCTAATCACACTTTGTATATACAACGATTAAGTCGGTAGAAGCCTCATATATATATAACGAAAAAAAATTTACAAAAAGTGTTTTTGTACAAAGACCAAAATATCAAAAAGGTGAAGCATGTGACTTAATATACAATAGATCATCAAGGATGTTGCTCACTATAACATGTGAATTCCCATGCTACTCTACGGAGAATTCAACTGATGGAAGTAGACACGCCCACTGTGTGGCATTAGTAATACCTCGGGATATCATCAATAGAGGCATCTGGGATGTTCATCGTGAACCCCTCCGAGTTTTTCTCTATGGTCTCATAGTCGGCAGTAGCTACTCCCGCTACGACTTCTCTCTCCCCTCACCTCTAGAGAGGGGATGAACCTAGAGGTCAGTAAGGTCCCACATCTGCAACATCAAAGAGAATTTGATTAGTCATCGGATAAACAACATAAAAAACGTTTTATATCATTAAAAATCACAAAAACATCATATAAACAAAATTTCCTTCTTATCTATGTCCCCCATTGGGAACCCTCGGGAAGAGCTAAGTCTAGATATCCTCAGAAGTCTAGTCCAACATATGCATAGTCATCGACCATGACCATCTGAGTCCTCAACCAATCAAATAAAAAATCGTTATATCTAACGATATGACCTGCTGAATGTCGTACCATAATGTCGACCCATCTCCTCATTCTTGGATCATGTGGGGTGAGTATACCCCACTCTACTTATAAGATCAAAGTTGGGACCCTCTCTAGGAAGAAGAACACCAAAATAGAACCGTATCCAAACTATTTTAGATAACCACTCCTGCACTTGGTCAGTTGTCGTTTCATACTCTTGATAACCCCTTCACAATAGTTGAAAACTCGAGGCTCCATAGATTCCATCCCATACTGAAAATAGCTCTGAATATCCATATGGGGAGTTTCACTCCCTACCATGCATGTGATGGTATAGAGGATGGTCCATAGGGGCAAGTCTCAAATGTCTCTTATAGAGACTTTATCGTTATGCTTCTAAGTACCTGGCACACAATGCTCACTGATATAGTGGTTCATAGGTGCACCACCACCTCTGTTGCTTGTAAATGTAACTCGGGACCCACGATGAGATATATTGATCAAGGATTAGATATCCTCATTATATATTGAAAGAATACGATCACCCACATGAAACACCTGCTTGTTCACATCCCGCATGTGAACTAAGTATTCGATTAATCTTAGTTGGGCCCTCATACCTTGGATTTTGAAGAATTTTAACAATCCACACTGTCGGAGGGCCACTACAATTCCCAGGTCATTCCCGGAAAAGTATTATTCCTCCTCATTCTCTCTCTCTTTCCATTCCAACATTTTTACCGTGGAAAACCTCCAATGGAACATTAAAGAGATATTAGCATCTTTATCTTCTTCCCTGGAGAAACTTTTATTGGCAAGTACATCTTAAAAACTTTTTGAGTTGTGCATGTCATAGGCCTGGGCATCCGCATAGTGCAGATTCATCAGAGTTTGGCTATAGGGCCACTTGAAATGACCCTATATCATCGCAGGGCCTAATATAGGGCACCTGCAACGATCTTCACGCATATGTACCCCCAAAAACTTGACTCAAAAGTTTATTTTTAACCAATGAAAAACAAATTTTGATCCATGGAAAGTTGAAAGAGATGAAAATTACATGTTCTGTGGAGACCATTCGTTGAATGATCAGTTGTGCCTTTTAAAATCCACAGTGGAAAATCGAGGTAAATAGGGGGTTTTAGAGAAAAGTTTGGGTGAAATGACATATGGAATAGTGAAATGAATTTTTTACCCATTTTTATTGAATTTTTCACTTTTTCATTTATATTTTATATTATTTTATATATTTTACGTAAACCCTAAATTCCTAACAACTTTGCAAGTGTTGATGTTTTGCAAATAAAAATTATAGGAGTGAAACATTGAACAAGGATACGCTTTTTGGTTTGTTTTTATACATTTGTCGCATGTACAGGTCCTTTTAGCGTTTTTCAGGAAAAAACCCAAGCTTAGTTTTTGTTCTTTCTCGTGCTCGTAAATCAATGAGAATGTAACTGAGTACACTTTTATCGCTTTTTCGGACTCGTAATGGTAACACAAAAAACAAAACCTATGGAGTATCCTTTAAGCCCTTTTCATGCTCCATAAAAACTAAAATATTGTCGAGTGACCTTGTTCTTCTCATCCTCGTAAAAGTATTTGAGGGAAACATTTGGTGAGCGATAGGTTATCACTTTTTCAGTCTCATCAAATTAATTTAGGAAAAAGGAACTTATGGAGTTCTTTTTAAGTGTTTTTAAGACTCTCTAAACATGAAAAACCCTTGAGTTTTCTCTCTTTGGACTCATTAAACAAACATTGAAAGACCATATGGTTCTGAAACACTCCTTAGGGTTCATTAAATGTACTCCTAGGGACTCATCCGAAGGATGAGCTTACATCAACAAGCATACGTTATCCTCCTCAAGCTTGCGTAAAAATAAACAGGTACTCGCCATAAATGGTGGGGGGAAATTTGGAAAGAAATGTGTCTTTCTATCCTTGTTAGTGGCAGTAATAGTCACTCTTGAACATGACACCCCCCTTCATCATTATATCCGGGTTGGGAAATCCATGTGTCTCTCATTTTACTATCTGCATGTCCATATGTTGGGTCCTCCTTGAGTCAATGCTGCCAAGACCATTGTCGTTTCATTCATATGTTCAAGAGAAGTTCAGCCTTAATAAGCCTCCTACCAAGTTGGTCATCTGAAATTATAAATTTCCTACCATGTTGCCCTTCCCTGTGTCAGTTTCAAATCACTTCGCACTCTGATCCACCTCAAATCTATTACTTATTTCATGTCATTGATGGGGGATACATCAAGGCCCTCCTGTGACGAGTCTTTTCCTATCGACTTCAACTCATTATCCAGGAACAAGACTTAGAAATCATTTAGTACCTTAGAACCTGCATGCCTCAATGGCAGGTTTCTTCGCTTTCAACAGTGAGTTCACATCATTGACCCCTAATTAGGAGATTTCATCGAGTGTTTGACTTCAACTCATTTATTCACATTCGTTGGATTGTACTGGGGTACCTTGGGAGTCATTAACATCAATGGTGATTTCCCTCTCACTTGTTAATGGTTTTCATTAATGACAAGTAATCAAGTGGTGTCTACCATGTTTGTCTTCAACACCTGTAATCACATGGTTAGATTCATACTTAAGGATGATGGAAATAAAGACCATGGATCATCCCATTCTGGTCCAGGTTGCGACGGATTATTTATGATTTGTATTTACACATAGATCCACTTTGTATGTCTCATGGCTATGTCTAAATTTGAGTCATTTTATAGCATAGATCCACAGTGTATTCCTGGTGGCTATGTCGATTCACAATGACATGGATCCACAATGTATATTTTGTGGCCATGACTCACTTGACATTTTGTAAACTGAGTATGGGAATGCCTACCTCAGACAATGGTATATTATTATGTTGATGCTTAACTGTTTGCAAGTCCCTGATCGATGTGCTCCTTGGGGAGAATTATGTTACACATTATTTTGGTCACCCTAGTGATCCATTGACAAACATGTATTCATGCTCCAAAAAATAATCTTTCTCCATGAGGAAGGTGACTAGATTTCTCTTCTCAAAAACCCTATTAAGGAAGGTCGTCATAGGCTTCACTATACATAGGGTGTGATGATGCTTGATCATCTCCCTCTTTCCTAAAGCTAGGATGCGACATCTCTGCAGGCTTCTCTACAGCTACGGTGCGATGATGTCAAAAGATTAAGAAAAGGTTAAGTTTCACGAAATTTCTAGAAGGGGATATTCTAGAAGATGAGGTGGAATTTGAATGGTTTGGATCTTACTCGCTTATCTGATTTGGTGGGATCATCCTAATCTCTTCAACTATCTCTCTTTCCCCTATATAAAGAGGGATCTCTCATGGAAAAGGTTAAGAAAATTTAATCAAACTTAAGTAAGAAAATAAAGGATAAGATAGTATGGAGAATTCTGCATTAGATCATTCTTGAGAGCCTTGTTTCAATTCATCAAGTTATTGTGGATATTCTTCATTCAATAATGGATAAAGTGTGTGTGTGTTGGAGCAAAGGGTCATCGAAAGGAGACCTTGTGACATCAAGGCTTTGGTTGTAATCTCCACTTTCACTTTAATATAATACAATAATAGGTTTCTTTCCCATAAAAATTGTCTTGTTTTATTGTATGATTCCTTGATCACATGCATAATTTCTTATTAAGTATATTGGATTGCTTTCACTTTTTTTGTCTTGTGTCCCCTTGTAGATTCAATATCACAGGAGCATCGGAGTGGAGATAGGATGACAATGGAAAGAGGAAGCAACATTTAAATGGTGTGTGGTCTATATCTTGTTAGCTAGTAAACTCAATAGTTAGATCGTATGGAAAACATCATATTATGTTTTGTTTTGTTCTATATCTAGGTGGATCTAGGGAGATCTGTTCATGTCTGCATTTACTGATCAATCCCATAAAAATAGCACCACCCTAGATTCTTTGATCCATTTTTCTGAGTTTTGGCAGGCATGGGTCTACCAGGAGATGTTGCGTTTCTCATGAACTCTACGATGAAAACATGTCCCCAAGTAGGAGCCAGACGTTATCCCGATTTTGTGGATAACTAAGGAGATTATGTCTTGAAGCCCTTAGGTTGCATATATGGAGTGTTGATACATTACATGACTAGAAGTATCCTTTGCACAGATGGAGACCCTTCTCACCACCATAAAGGTCGTAGATTTTCAGATGGAATCTACCACACCAGTTGGTTTTTGAGAGGAAATTAGCCTTGCTCCATGAGGTACAATTCAAGTATTATGGTGAGTGTCATTTCAATATTTGATGCATTTAATTATGTTGTATCTTAGACTACTTTAGATTTCATAAGAAATGCTTGGACATTATGCATTTTTCCCTGCTAAAACCTTGGTGGTTGACATTGTACCCTAGTAAGTGGTCTTCCATGGGGATGGGTTTTCTACTAGGAACTCCCTTGTAGAGCCATCATACCATTCTCGACCATACTTACCACTTTCCATCACTTTTTCCCCCTATTTCCTTGTCTCATGGGATTTCAGGGTGTATTGACCCAAGAATGGGTTGCACCTCATTCTACGTGAATAGGGGGTTGAAGGCCCGGAGGCATTAATGTTAGGTAAAATTTAAAATCCTATATATAAGCCTTCTATACGCTTCACCTAGGGATCACCCAAGAAAGAAATGAAATGCTTATCTTTGAGAAAATGGGGACCCACAAGAATAATGATTATGAATGCTTAAAAGATTAGTTGGAGGATAGGATATCTCATCATGAGCCAGCCTATTCATGTTCATGGATATATAATGGTATGACATTACCATCATCTAGTCACCAATCCAGGGTAATGGCTCTCAGCTGCATGGCTGAGACAAAGGGGGTCTCATCATGAGACATCCTTCTTATTTCCGCTATGTATTTGTGGGTGACATTGTCATTATCTATACACCATGTGAGGGAGGTGGCCTTCAACTTGTNCCCATTTTTATTGAATTTTTCACTTTTTCATTTATATTTTATATTATTTTATATATTTTACGTAAACCCTAAATTCCTAACAACTTTGCAAGTGTTGATGTTTTGCAAATAAAAATTATAGGAGTGAAACATTGAACAAGGATACGCTTTTTGGTTTGTTTTTATACATTTGTCGCATGTACAGGTCCTTTTAGCGTTTTTCAGGAAAAAACCCAAGCTTAGTTTTTGTTCTTTCTCGTGCTCGTAAATCAATGAGAATGTAACTGAGTACACTTTTATCGCTTTTTCGGACTCGTAATGGTAACACAAAAAACAAAACCTATGGAGTATCCTTTAAGCCCTTTTCATGCTCCATAAAAACTAAAATATTGTCGAGTGACCTTGTTCTTCTCATCCTCGTAAAAGTATTTGAGGGAAACATTTGGTGAGCGATAGGTTATCACTTTTTCAGTCTCATCAAATTAATTTAGGAAAAAGGAACTTATGGAGTTCTTTTTAAGTGTTTTTAAGACTCTCTAAACATGAAAAACCCTTGAGTTTTCTCTCTTTGGACTCATTAAACAAACATTGAAAGACCATATGGTTCTGAAACACTCCTTAGGGTTCATTAAATGTACTCCTAGGGACTCATCCGAAGGATGAGCTTACATCAACAAGCATACGTTATCCTCCTCAAGCTTGCGTAAAAATAAACAGGTACTCGCCATAAATGGTGGGGGGAAATTTGGAAAGAAATGTGTCTTTCTATCCTTGTTAGTGGCAGTAATAGTCACTCTTGAACATGACACCCCCCTTCATCATTATATCCGGGTTGGGAAATCCATGTGTCTCTCATTTTACTATCTGCATGTCCATATGTTGGGTCCTCCTTGAGTCAATGCTGCCAAGACCATTGTCGTTTCATTCATATGTTCAAGAGAAGTTCAGCCTTAATAAGCCTCCTACCAAGTTGGTCATCTGAAATTATAAATTTCCTACCATGTTGCCCTTCCCTGTGTCAGTTTCAAATCACTTCGCACTCTGATCCACCTCAAATCTATTACTTATTTCATGTCATTGATGGGGGATACATCAAGGCCCTCCTGTGACGAGTCTTTTCCTATCGACTTCAACTCATTATCCAGGAACAAGACTTAGAAATCATTTAGTACCTTAGAACCTGCATGCCTCAATGGCAGGTTTCTTCGCTTTCAACAGTGAGTTCACATCATTGACCCCTAATTAGGAGATTTCATCGAGTGTTTGACTTCAACTCATTTATTCACATTCGTTGGATTGTACTGGGGTACCTTGGGAGTCATTAACATCAATGGTGATTTCCCTCTCACTTGTTAATGGTTTTCATTAATGACAAGTAATCAAGTGGTGTCTACCATGTTTGTCTTCAACACCTGTAATCACATGGTTAGATTCATACTTAAGGATGATGGAAATAAAGACCATGGATCATCCCATTCTGGTCCAGGTTGCGACGGATTATTTATGATTTGTATTTACACATAGATCCACTTTGTATGTCTCATGGCTATGTCTAAATTTGAGTCATTTTATAGCATAGATCCACAGTGTATTCCTGGTGGCTATGTCGATTCACAATGACATGGATCCACAATGTATATTTTGTGGCCATGACTCACTTGACATTTTGTAAACTGAGTATGGGAATGCCTACCTCAGACAATGGTATATTATTATGTTGATGCTTAACTGTTTGCAAGTCCCTGATCGATGTGCTCCTTGGGGAGAATTATGTTACACATTATTTTGGTCACCCTAGTGATCCATTGACAAACATGTATTCATGCTCCAAAAAATAATCTTTCTCCATGAGGAAGGTGACTAGATTTCTCTTCTCAAAAACCCTATTAAGGAAGGTCGTCATAGGCTTCACTATACATAGGGTGTGATGATGCTTGATCATCTCCCTCTTTCCTAAAGCTAGGATGCGACATCTCTGCAGGCTTCTCTACAGCTACGGTGCGATGATGTCAAAAGATTAAGAAAAGGTTAAGTTTCACGAAATTTCTAGAAGGGGATATTCTAGAAGATGAGGTGGAATTTGAATGGTTTGGATCTTACTCGCTTATCTGATTTGGTGGGATCATCCTAATCTCTTCAACTATCTCTCTTTCCCCTATATAAAGAGGGATCTCTCATGGAAAAGGTTAAGAAAATTTAATCAAACTTAAGTAAGAAAATAAAGGATAAGATAGTATGGAGAATTCTGCATTAGATCATTCTTGAGAGCCTTGTTTCAATTCATCAAGTTATTGTGGATATTCTTCATTCAATAATGGATAAAGTGTGTGTGTGTTGGAGCAAAGGGTCATCGAAAGGAGACCTTGTGACATCAAGGCTTTGGTTGTAATCTCCACTTTCACTTTAATATAATACAATAATAGGTTTCTTTCCCATAAAAATTGTCTTGTTTTATTGTATGATTCCTTGATCACATGCATAATTTCTTATTAAGTATATTGGATTGCTTTCACTTTTTTTGTCTTGTGTCCCCTTGTAGATTCAATATCACAGGAGCATCGGAGTGGAGATAGGATGACAATGGAAAGAGGAAGCAACATTTAAATGGTGTGTGGTCTATATCTTGTTAGCTAGTAAACTCAATAGTTAGATCGTATGGAAAACATCATATTATGTTTTGTTTTGTTCTATATCTAGGTGGATCTAGGGAGATCTGTTCATGTCTGCATTTACTGATCAATCCCATAAAAATAGCACCACCCTAGATTCTTTGATCCATTTTTCTGAGTTTTGGCAGGCATGGGTCTACCAGGAGATGTTGCGTTTCTCATGAACTCTACGATGAAAACATGTCCCCAAGTAGGAGCCAGACGTTATCCCGATTTTGTGGATAACTAAGGAGATTATGTCTTGAAGCCCTTAGGTTGCATATATGGAGTGTTGATACATTACATGACTAGAAGTATCCTTTGCACAGATGGAGACCCTTCTCACCACCATAAAGGTCGTAGATTTTCAGATGGAATCTACCACACCAGTTGGTTTTTGAGAGGAAATTAGCCTTGCTCCATGAGGTACAATTCAAGTATTATGGTGAGTGTCATTTCAATATTTGATGCATTTAATTATGTTGTATCTTAGACTACTTTAGATTTCATAAGAAATGCTTGGACATTATGCATTTTTCCCTGCTAAAACCTTGGTGGTTGACATTGTACCCTAGTAAGTGGTCTTCCATGGGGATGGGTTTTCTACTAGGAACTCCCTTGTAGAGCCATCATACCATTCTCGACCATACTTACCACTTTCCATCACTTTTTCCCCCCATTTCCTTGTCTCATGGGATTTCAGGGTGTATTGACCCAAGAACGGGTTGCACCTCATTCTACGGGAATAGGGGGTTGAAGGCCTGGAGGCATTAATGTTAGGTAAAATTTAAAATCCTATATATAAGCCTTCTATACGCTTCACCTAGGGATCACCCAAGAAAGAAATGAAATTCTTATCTTTGAGAAAATGGGGACCCACAAGAATAATGATTATGAATGCTTAAAAGATTAGTTGGAGGATAGGATATCTCATCATGAGCCAGCATATTCATGTTCATGGATATATAATGGTATGACATTACCATCATCTAGTCACCAAGCCAGGGTAATGGCTCTCAGTTGCATGGCTGAGAGAAAGGGGGTCTCATCATGAGACATCCTTCTTATTTCCACTATGTATTTGTGGGTGAAATTGTCATTATCTATACACCATGTGAGGGAGGTGGCCTTCAAGTTGTTCTTAAATTATGAAATAAATAAAGAATGGCAAAATGATGGGCTTGGAAAAAGTGCATTCCAAATGAAGGTACCACACAGCCTCTACAAAGGCACCCATGAATGAGACACTACAACCCCTTGTATGTTATGAACTCCATGCCCATTGAGTCTTAACCCTTAACCACTTCACCCACTTTACATGGCTTAGAGAGGGATCTCTTGGAAACTCTCCTTGAACTAGGGAAATATATACCAAATAGGACACCTCGTAAACTCTCCCATATTAAAGCTTGAAAAGTCACATAATTTCTTTGATCACTTAATTGTTTGACATGGTAATATTTGATGCACATGCTTAGGTGGCTCATTTATTGATTTTATTTACTTATCATGATGGAATGACTTTAGATCCTTGGAGGGTGTGCTTACTTGTCTTTCCAGGACCTAGTTGGTGGATAGTTTTGGAGGAACAAGCCTAGTTTGGGCTTCCATTGGGCTTGAATCCCACAGGTGGATGTTGTTGGGTTGCAAAAATATGACACTTTATTCATCTTTCATATACCATTTGTCACCTTTATTTCCATTTCATTATTCCATAAAACCATAATTATCATCACTTTCATAAAAACATATGAGTTTACATTTCCATTTTCCAAATTATTTATTTTGAGTATTTTTAAGAGAACTTGTGACTAATATTAGAAAATTAACATATTTTCATTATATCTCAAAGTTGGATTAGTTTTGTGATGACTATAGGCATATTTGAAGATCTTCACAAAGTCAAAAATCACCACCTAGCTTCAAATTCGAATTTTATCTTCTTTGAAGATGTGGAGATAATCATTCAAGCTCACTTCAAGGAGAAGATCATGGAGATAGAATATCT
>JZKD02S1185366.1:0-12642 GCA_000966675.3 Picea glauca | reverse complement strand
CTGGGAAAATCTAATTGGTATGCCACCGAACCCACTCTCTTGAGAATACAATAATGACCATAAAATTTAGGAGCATGTTTCTGACAATGTTGGGCTTGAGTGAAGTCTTCTTATAAAGTTGCAAACGAAAAAACACCTGGTCCCCTTCATCAAATTCATGTTAAGAATGGCTCGGGTCTACTTTTTGTTTCATACAATTATGAGCCATGACCAAATTGTATTTGAGAGTACAGAGAATGGCCATGCAGACTGTAAAATTTAGATCCACCTGTTGAACCTTAGAGACACCGAGCATGTATGATAGAACTGAGGGTGGATTTTTTCCATAGACTTCTTGAAACAGAGTCATGCAAGTGGAAGTATGGTAAGAGGTTTTGTACCACCATTCAACAAGGGGTAACCACTGAACCCATTGATTTTGTCTGTTAGATGAAAAACACCTCAAATAGGTTTCCAAGCTCTTGTTGAACCCTTACTTTATCCATCAGTCTGAGGATTATATGAGTTGTTGAGATGCAATTAGGTTCCCTAGAGTCGGAACAGTTCTTTACAGAAAGTGCTGGTGAAATTTGGATCATGGTAAGAAACAACATAATGAGGCATTTCATGGAGTTTGAAGATATTATCCATAAAAATTTGAGCTTCAGTGGATGTTGTGAATGGGTTTTAAAGAGCACATAAATGAGCATATTTGGAAAGACGAACCACAACTACCATGATGACTAACTTATTTCCTAGTTTAGATAAGCCAACAATGAATTCCATAGAAATATCTATCCAAATAGTAGATGGAATCGGAGGTGGTTGGAGTGTTCCTAGACCTTTGATTGTATCTCCCTTATTACATTGACAGGTATCACATTCAGCCATAAAGGTGAAAACTTCTTGTTTCATATCGTCCCAGAAAAAAGAACATTTGAAATGTTCATAGCTTTTGGTAAAACCAGAATAACTAGTTGTAGGCGAAGCATGAAACTTAGAGAGAACGATGGATTTAAAGTTCGACTATTTACTTAAATACAAGTGACGTTTATAAGGAAGATTTTCATGGTGCCATGATTACCCTAGAGAATCTTTCATATCGTGTTCTATTGTTTGCATTAGTTTTGAAAGTTTTGGATCTTGTAACCATTCCTAGTGAACCTCCTGAAGCCAATCTGCAACAATAAAAGATAGGGAAAAAAAGGGACCTGTCTTCTTCATATTTCCTAGAAGGGGCATCAACCACCACATTTTCTTTTCCATTTTTTAAGATGATCTCATAATCATATCCAAAAAACTTGGTTACCCATTTTTGTTGCTTCGGGGTAGAAATTCTTTGTTCCAGAACATACTTGAGGCTTTGATGATCAATTTTAATTTGGAAGTGTTGCCCCAATAATAGAAAACATTTCCTTTTCATAGGTGGATTGGCCAAAATGGCACTCAGACAATTTTTGGCTGGTGAAAGCCAAAGGTCGGCCATATTGCATGAGTATATCCCCAATGCCTTTCCTAGAGGCATCACACTCCAATACAAAGGTCTTGTTGAAGTTAGGGAGAGCCAGAAAAGGAGTAGTGCACACAGTTTCTTTCAAGGCTTGGAAGGAATGGTCAGCTGTTGGAGTTCAATTGAAAGAATTATTTTTAAGGAGCGTTGTGAGGGGAGCTTAAATTTTACTATAATTATGAACAAACTTGTGATAATAGCCAGTAAAACCCAGTAATCCATGCATAATTTTAAGAGTTTTTGGGCGCGACCAATTCTACATAGATTCAAATTTCTTCAGATCCACCTTGACACCATCCTTTCCAACAATTTGTCCCAGTTACTCAACTTCAGAGGCTCCAAAAGAAAATTTAGACTCCTTAAGAAAATTTGTGTGCTAAGACAGTAGTTGGAGAACTTGATCCACATGGGCAAGATGGGCTTGTCAAGTTTTTCTATAGATGAGGATATCATCAAAGAAAATTAGAAGAAAATGACGGAGGAAAGGACAAAAGACATGATTCATGAAAGTTTGAAAAGTGGAGGGAGCATTACATAGGCCGAATGGAATAACCAAGAGCTCATAGTGACACTCATGAGTTTAGAATGCAGTCCTAGGAATGTATTATTTTTTCATATGAATCTAGTGGTAGCCAGAGAAGAGATCAAGTTTGGTAAAATAATGAGCACCACTTTATTCATCCAAAAGTTTTTCAATGATAGGAATGGGAAATTTGTATTTGATGGTGAGTTTGTTTAGGGTGCAAAACTCAAGACACATCCACCAAGTAGATTCTTTTGTAAGTACCATGATGAATGGAGACAAATAGGGGTTGGTACTGGAACGGATGACATTGACTTGTAGCGATTCTTTAAAAATATTCTCAATTTCATTATTATGGGAGAATGGATGATGATAAGGGAGGACATTGGGAGGAATAAAACCTAGAATGAGAGGAATGGAATGATCATGGACACCTTGAGAAGGGGGAAGTCCCTAGAGAGTTTGAAACATATATTGGTGTTGGCAGAGGATAGATTGGAGGTCGGGATATACAAAGGGTGTCTCAACCCCCTAAATGGAGTGAAGTTGGGAAATAATGCTAGAATGACCTTTTATGAGGAGATTTTACATTCTGTGAAAACTAACGTTATTTGGTGACCCTACTATAATTCCTTGGAACTGGTGTTGTTAGCCCTCCTGCTGGAATTGCATCATTAATTTTTGGAAATCCATGGTGATAGGGTCAAGAGTGTGTAACCATTCAACACCAATTACAATGTCACAACCGCCCATGTCAATAGAAAACATATGATATTTCAAGTGGTACTGACCAATTTATTGGTGCACATTTTCACAACGCCCTCCACATTTCATGGAGCCCCCAATGGAAATCATGATTTGGAAATTATTAACTAGACAGATATAAAAATTGACTTCTTGGGAAATGTGGCGATGAATAAAATTATGGGTCTTGTCATTGCCAACAAGAATGATGATGTTTTGGTTCTTAATCTAGCTAATTAACTTGAGGGTTTGGGGAGAAAAGAAACCAGTGAGTGCATTTAGGTAAATCAATGGTTCAAATTACGGTGGATCAAAGGGTAGATTAAGATCAACTGGTGGGGGTAGCTCAGGTACATGAGAGACATCGGCCAATTCTTTATAAACATCCTCATTCATAGCCATAAAAAAAAATATTCCTTACACTTGTGCCCCAGAAAACACTTTTCATCACAATTATAACAAATAACCTTAAGTTGGCATTCATCCATTTCATCCTGAGTCAATTTTTGGATCTTGAGGGGAATGGCAGAAGGGGCGGGAAGGGTGGGGTTAGGGTGAGGAATAAAGAGTGTTTTTTCTATTTTGGGATGAGACTGCTTGTTGTGATTCCTTGGACCTTTTAGTAGCTTCCAACCAAGTCTGGGGTCAAGCCATGAGGACATGGGCACATATTTCATCCTTGATGCCACTGATAAAGAATTCTGTGAAAAAAACATTGGTCATTCCCTCTGTTCATAAGGATGATTTCTCAAAGGAAACTATAAATGTTTCCACTAGGCCAGTTTGTTTCAACTTTGTCATACGACCTAAATGATGGGTGTCGGTGTCAAAGAAGTCATAAATCTCTGCAACAAACAATGTCCAAGCCACATACCCTTGGCGTGCCTTTTTATGCCATTGTTGGCATTGCCAGCATTTAGGATCCAAATGGAGAACACCATAATGGAGTTTGGCCAACTCATTAGTAATGCCGTGTAAAGAGAAGTAGTGTTCCATTTGGGTGACCCCTCTCATGGGGTCTGAGCCATACAATTTGTTCACATCCACTCTAGGAAGGCATAGGTCATGCTGGAAGTGATTGGATTGAAAAGTCTTGGAAGTGGAAGACATATGGCCTTCGGGGTGCAAAGGTTGGTCAGATGAGGGAAAGCCTCCAGGGACATTAAGTTTGGCTAATACGCGACTTGCAAAGGACTCAAGCTATCTTTCCATGTCTTGTTTCAGTGATTCCATTTTGGATTCTATGGTGGAATTCATGGAGGAATTGATGGTGGAATTATTGGCATTGAGTTGTTGCACTTCCTTCTAGGCCATGCAGAAATCAGACAACAATGTATTGAGGCATGATTCAAGATCTTGCTTGTGGGTGTGGGACAAGGTTAAAGGGGGTATAGGAAGGGGGCGGGTGGGTCTGCATAGAAAAGAGGTTACATGAGAAGGGTGCCACAACGATTATGGAGAAAAGGAGAATCCAATGGGATAGGTCCCAAGTAAGGGGGTCGAAAAAAAAGGATAAAACATGCTAGGAATCACTGCAATTAATATGAAAAGAGGAATTCAATGGGATAAGTCTCAAATAAGGGTGCAGGAAGGCCCCATTTTTTTCTTACTCCTAGAGAGTTATACTTTGATCTGAATAATACTGCAATGGCGAAATGCCCAAATTCTGAACAGGAAGAAATGTGTAGTAATTTCGCAACCAGAATGCGGGAGGAAAGATTGCATGATAGTAGATCTTGTATGTTTCTTGTTTGTTTTTTTTTCATCCCAAGGGTTAGGTTTTTCTAAGGTTTCCTACAGACAACGGTTTTCCCTATGCTATAACTCTTTGATATATGTGCGGGGTCGAACAGTAGTACTCGACCCAATATCTTAGGACACCAACTAAGGAGGCTAGACTGTACCCTTAGATGTACTAACAGATTACTCAAGTACTAGAGAGTATCTTCCCGAGTGTTTTTCTCGATGGCACTATAGTAGTCAAGCGACTAATTGGTTGATCTACAATGCGTTTCAGGATACCTAGGCCATTATATATACATGTTCTTTCTAATGTGCTACCACTTGAAGGGGTACCAACAAGGGTTAAAAGGGTTTCCAACAATCTGAGATTAAAAAAACTATGTATTTCCTGCATGTATGCTTACCTGATTGCAGATTTATGCGTTGAACAACAGATCATTGTAGCTTAAATATGTCAGAATACGTCTCTACCCTGAAAAAAAATTACCGACAATTCCTTCGCTGGAAAGTGCTTTGATCCCACATGTTAAGCACCTGGTTATGTTATATTGAACAAAAACAAGAATATCACAGGAATTACGAACAAAACAATAGAATATAGAGAATTAGCACATCAAAATGATACCTTTATGGAAACATAAGCAACGTTCACTTACCTCTTCGAGGGGGAAACCTCATGCAAAGCAGATCTCTATTACAATAATTCTCAAGAAAAATATTTCTCACTCACTTGACTCCTAATTATACTAAATCTATCTACCCAAAATAACAATCTAGAGGAAGATCTTTCTATAAGTGGAAGCTTCTATTAGGTCTTCTTACATTTGACTTATTTTCCTTATTCCTAAACCTTATTTATTAACATCAAAATTTATTACATGGGAAATAGATTATTCTACCTACATGAGGGGTTAGGGAGGTTAGGTATCTAACAGGTAGATTTGGTGTTGCTACTCTCTTGGGAAAGGGAATAAATACAACTTTATTTTCATTGGTAGTAGGTTGTGATCTAGAATTATCGAATATGAAAGGCCCCTTGCTTCTCATTTTCTAATCCCTTTGTACCCATTTCATAGCCTAAACTTATTCCACTATCTTCCCCTCATTGTACTCTATATGCATGATATAGCATTTAATAGCATTGTTTCCCCCCTAGTCTCTTATTTTTCTTCCTTAACTTCTTCATTTCCAGCTTCATGAATTGATAGCTCAACCCACTTTTGTTGATCCAAAAATTGATTTTCCACTAATTTAATAGAATGTATCCATTATGGACATGTATTTTTTAAATGGTTTGCATAATGATAGTTGCAATTAAAGTTGGTAGGTTCAAGTGGCTTTGAGGAAGTGATATTTTTTTTGTAGTAAGGTTTGTAAGTTCCTGGATTAGAGACTTGTAACCTTCTTCAAAGTTCTTTTCTAGATCTAAAATCTCATTTGATAATTTTTAACCAGATGTAAGACACTCTCCATGTTTGCGACATATTTATCTTGAAACTCATTATTTTTAGTGGGGAGTTTGGGAAAAGAAAATTTATCCTTTTTATTTCTTAGGTTCCCTAACAAATTTAACATCTATTTTTCCACATCCTTGGCTTAAAAAATTTCAGTTGTTGTATTCTTACTATCTCTCTTAGTAAATATGGAAGTAGCGTCTTGTAAAGCATCAATATAATATTCAACTATTACTTCTTCATCTAGGGAAAAATTTGCTAAGAATTTATTTAAAATTCTAGTGAAACACTGGTTAAATTCCTTCAATGATTATTTCTTATCCATCTTTATTAATATTAATTATTTTAGTAGTGCAACTAAGGTATATTATTCACCAAACTTATCATTAAATTATTTTTGAAATAACCCCAATTTGTAATAGATTCTATTGTCAAATTAAAATACAATGTGGAGGCTTCATTTTCAAAAGTATCAGGAAACAATCTACATACTACATATTAATGTTCCACATTTAATAATCTAATACCCAAATAAAAAGTTTTGATACGATCTTTTGGAAAGAGTGACTTATCTGGGTCAAACTTTGATAGGATATGTTTAGGGTGTTTGGTAAGGTCATGGATATGACATACTAAGTTTAGATAATATTGATCTCTCCAAGTAGGAACTCACTATTGATTTTTAGAAATGGGATTAACAACAAGATGTTTAAGATTTCACAAGATTTTCTAGTAAAATTAGAGTCAAAATTTGGCCTAGAAGGGTTCGAAGAATGAGAGGATGAAGAAAGATAAGACGATGGGATTTCATTTAGGAGTAGAGGAATTTCTTCAACCAAGAGTTCAATTAGGTCCTCTACAATAGTCTATGTATTAGTTTGAATGTTGTTTTTGGTAGTTTTCTTCGATCTAGATAGTAAAGGAGAAATGCTTAGCTTGCCAATTTTCTTAGCATATTCCAAAGTAATTCAATGTAATTCATTCACTTATTGGTTGAGAATAACATATAATGGTTTTGTTTTTATGGAATTATGATTCTTGATATCAATAGTCATATCTTCATAATTTTGTTCAGGATTAGAATCTGCACTGAAAAGATTATGTGAGAAATCACTATGAAGATTATTGATTCAACCATATAATGACGATCCTCCTTCTAGAAACAAAACTATTGATAGGGATGAATGACCCCAAAAAATTGGTATGGATTCTTGCTAATGAAAAATCCCAATTAAAGCTTACATTGTTTGAAATAAGGAATTTTTCTAGTTTATGTCCTGACAACCTTTAGATGGTTTTGTTTGGTTTTATCGGTTGTGGCTTGATCGAACATTTAGTTTTTTTTTAAATGAAATAGATGAGATGAAACTAATATGGCACACAAAGTGTAGAATCATGCACATAATAACTAACAAAATTGATGAGGTAAACATAGAACAAGATATATTAGTGCTTTAAACCTTTAGCAAAAAATTATTTAAGAAAATAAAATCGACAATTTAAGTAACCACTTGCATTACAGAAAAGTCTAGTAATGGTCATTTGATTAGTTCTTCAATCACCTCTTGTAGTTGACCTACTACCAATTCTCCATAGGACCTTTATTCCTTTTCCTACGTCCCTTGGAGGTTGTATAGAATACCCTACAAAATGTTAGCAAATCCAAAAAGATCATACAAGGTTAACTTTCAAAATTTAATCGAATGAAATTCACAGATTCCCCTTAATCCATTTAAATTAGACAAGTTAGTAGGGTTCTTGAGAACATTGGCTTCGATTTGAGCTACATGTTGTAGTAATTGGGATTTATTTTTCAATCTTGAATGCAGACTCCTAAAACGGGTTCAAACTTGGGAAATGAGGATTGCATGAAAGGGCGATTGATACTAAACTTGTTCCCCTGAATGTTTGAACTAAAACATTTTAGAGTCCTGCAACTTTGAGAATTACTATGAGGAAAAAATTGTTAGATCATAATAATTACCCATCAAACCATAATTCATGACATGTGTGATTTTTATTAATTCTTCAATATTCATTTCATTACTTAAGTTTGAAATGTCATGGTTCAAGCTTATGGTGTCAATAAGTCATGCTTTAAAGCTCGCACATAAGAACACATAATCTACATTTTTTAAATAAGCCAATTCAAACTTTATTGAATTTTGTTTGTCTAAAGAGTTTGAAATTGAAGGGGAAATAGTTTTTGAATCATATCCAATGGAAAAAATAGATACTCCTCATCATTATCATATGTGAGAGAAGGCCTTATTTTAAATCGGTCCCAATATAGAAAACATGATACATGATCACTTGGTGAGGATCCGATGGAGTAATTGGGACTGATTTCAAAAATTTTACCTTGTATCATGAATATTTTTGATGGAAAGTCCTTATCACAATTGAACTTTAAAAGAGTTTACATGTGCAAAGAGTATAGAGGTAATTTTACATATGTGAAAATTGTTTCACACATCAAGACTAATCATCGAACCGGGAAGGAGTTACAGCACTGTATTGAATTGAAAACCCAATTTAGAGTTTTTGACCAAATTTGAATAAGTGATTTCCAAAGGAAAATATTGAACAAGGTTAAAAAAAAAGACAATGAAGAAAAAGAAGCCAAACAAATTTGAAAATATGTATAGTCCATACATTATGAATAGTGGTAATTATTGATGTTTTGTATCTTCGGGCAAGTATTCTCACATGGCCTTGGGTGTTGGGCATGTGAGAATCATCATGGGGGTACCACATCACACTTTCGATTTGGCGAAATCTACCTTTGGAATGAAGTTGGGGCTTCATGGGTTTGGTGATGGGATTTGTGGGTTTGTGATGGGGATTCACACCCACAAGAAATTCTAATTTGGTGTTGACTTTGTGGAAGGGATTCTCAAGCTAACCCCTAGAATTGTATAAATAAGAGAAAGGTCATTATTACATTTCATATTGTAGAGTGTGTGGAAACATGATGGAGCTAGCATAAGTGATTATGCACTTGTGCTAGGAGGCTTGGTGATTTTAGCGAAGGGAAATTTTGCATGGTGGAAAACCTGTCCTAGAGGAAGAAAAGTCACAAGGAGCGAATTGGACAGAGGTGTCTATGCAAGAGTTTTATGTACATGTACGCAAGTTGTAGGTAGGAATAGTCGTGTACCTACGTGGGTTGCAGGTGGGAATAGCTGCGTATGTACGAGAGTTGTAGGCAGGCATAGTTGTGTATGTATGTGGGTTGCAGGTGGGCACAATCGTGTATGTACGCGGGTTGCAGGTGAGCATAGTCGTTTATGTACATGGGTTGCAGGTGGGCACAGTCCTGTATGTACACGGGTTGCAGGTGGGCACAGTCATGTACATACGCAGGTTGCAGGTGAGCACAATCATGTATGTACATGGGTTGCAAGTGGGCACAATTGCGTATATGTAGTTTGCAATGGAGAAAAGTGCGTATGTATGAAGGTTGCAGTAAGAAGAATAATGCACATAGTTTTTTGAGAAAGAGAAGATCCGTACATGCTGACAGGTGATGTCAAAAGGTCATCCAGATGGTCTGCAAAAAAATTGTTGGAAGAGGATATTTCCAGGGATTTTTTGAAGTTTGGTTTTCTGTTTTGTAAGGTTATTGGAGGACAAGGTTGTCCTCAGGTTTTGTTGAAATTTTATTGGCTAAGACGATGAGTTTTTCCCTGATATTTGGTGATATTTGTCTTGGTTGGTTTTTCCCTAAGGATTTCTATATTTTTTAATGTTACAGAACAAACATATTATATCTCATATGTGTTGATGATTCATCTCTCATCTTATTGTTTCTGATGCATGTATTGTTTAGTCAATAATTTTCAGTGTAAAATTGTTCAGTGATAACATCTAGTGTTGTAGTGTTATATCACTAGGAAGCAATTTTGAGATCTAAAAACTAGTCACATAAGATTGCATGTGAAAATTGACAGTGATAGTATTTAAGTGAAAACGAAACTTGATTTAGATATTAGGGATAATTGAGGAATTGAGACTCATAAGGGTTATGACTTTATTGATTTTTGAAATGAGAAAGAAAAGTTCAAAAAGGAGAAGAGTTTGAAGGAAAGGGATATATTTTTAATCAAAGCTAACAAAAAGAAACATCAAACAAAAAGGGATAAATTGAAGAATTTGAGGGGATGATTGGAGGGCCTGATTTGGAGATCGATACCAATCCCACAATTGGGACCCCTCCATACTAATTCTAGTGGAAGAAGGCCTTGATTTGGTCATTAGGATTGATTACCAAATTAGGATAATCGAAGATTAAAGGTGATGGATAATATTCAAACAAAAAAGGAGGAATAAAAAATAAAAATAAATAAAAGGTGAAGGAAATCACGATTTAGAAATTGGGGCAACGACAAAGTAACCAAAGTGGAAATGAGGCTCGATTTGAATATCGAGTCTAATTTGGAAATTGGGTACCATGTGAGTTCAGGGAAAATAAAATTAAGGAAAACTCAAGAAAAGGAAATAATGAGGGCTTAATGAGGAAAAAAACTCAAGAAAAGAGCCAAGTCAAAACCAAGCAAGTAAAACCTAAACACTTGTTAAGATTAACCATCTAGTATATTAAGGAAACAAGGAATCAAAGTCAACATATACAAAATAGAAACATATCCAAACCAATGAAAAATAAAGACATGGCCCCAAGTTTTGATCAAAACCTAGGGGGGTTATTGTGGGTACAACATAGTCATAGATGGGGACTAATATTTGATCATGGATCATCAAGGACACTCTAGCTATTTTGTGGCTACTTTATTCTCCTCCATGAAAGTGACCAACTCGAGATGGGTGATTTGTTTCTGGGAGGCTTCTTGATTCTTTCAACAATTCCATGAGAATGTCCAAAGGTAGGGCCGCAATTTCATTATGAGACATATAGTATATTATGGGACTCTACCATTGCCAAATCCTTGGTTAAGTATCCATTTTTTCCTTGAGATAAAGCATCCAAATATTCCAAGGTATCTATGAAGGTGAATTTGACATGTCTAATGCTAAAGAATATTATAACTTCTTTATATTGATCTAGCAGGTATACATTAGCAAGGATAGGATTGTATTTTTTTTACCAGCATGAAATATCCTCCAACTATTGCTTCTTATTTTCCAAATAAACCATTTTTCTTTTCAACTATTGCTTTAGTACCATCATGATGAAAACCAAATATTTGCATGCATGAATATGGCGATAATAATCATGAATTAATGGTGTGAACTTCTCCTCCAACATGTATCCAAAGGAAACAAATCCAGTTAGGTTTTCTTTAGAACTTTTATGGTATTCAACTTGGTTCTCTAACCCAACATCGCTCTCCCTAATAAGTGGGTGACTACAAGTTTATGATGGTCTTTTTTAACATGTTACTTGCATATAAAAAACTGGAAAAACAAGCAACCTTCACTTGCATATAGTGTTTTAGTACCTAAATGACGTGCTTGATATATAAAAATGGTATATAGAGAGAGAATAAAGAGAATTGGCGTGGGGCTATTTTATAGAAAATAAATTGTTTTTGTCATTTTTTTTAAATTAGTAAAGTTAAGGAACCTCTAAATTGGTATGTCAAGTATCAATAAATCATTTCAAGGTCTTAACATAATAAAAATGGATTTTTTTAGTGTGTAGAAGTAAGTTTCTAGCACTGGGAATTGAAAATTTATAATAGAAACAGTAACTGCTTATTTTTTTGCATGAATAAATTATGTCACAAGAAAATTAGAAAAAAAAAACATTGCTTAAAAATTAGAAATTTGTAGTCTACATAAACATGTCTATGTAAGTTTTCAATTTCAGAAACTATAAGTATCATGTGTAACGTATTGCACTCGTTCACCAAAACAAAACGTATTGAAAAAGGAAAAAATGTTGAATTTTTATAGTTACTAGCACAACCACAATTACGTGGATGATTAACGCCAAAAGGCATGTTAAAACGAAACGAGGCTAGTACAGAAATGAAACAAAACACGGTCAGTACAGAAACACGGCCATCACTTTGTGTGAATATTATCAGGTAGAATATCTTAATATTTATCAGGTAGACGTGGCAATAAGTTAGTGAACACAGTAATTTTTAAACATGATTAGGTAAATGTAAAAAAGTAAACATATAAACGGATGTCTTTATAACAACTCGGAAGTTAATGGATGAAATCAGAGCCATTCATTTATTGTGACGACTAAGAATATTCTAGGCATATTTAATCTCGTCCATATAAAATGTATTAAGAACTAAAAACCTATTAAATGTGCCCATTATTAATAGGTGTACGCCTTTCAGCGTAATAATACATTTCAAACCATTAATTTTGGTTACTTTAAACTTATGTTAAATGTAAACACATACGATAAGACATGGTACATAACATGTGATTAATGGGCAGGATAACTATATGAAATATGAAATGTGAGCACTTTCCTATGAAATTCAATTTTTCCAAATAAGCTAAGTTCCTACGTCAATTTTGAATTTCAAATCAAAGAGTGTTTGTTCTAGGCCTCAATAAAACATGCATACTTTTATTCACGGTGAATAATTATATTTAAAAGAAACACGTGCTTTCAAGTTCTTAGTGACATCACTCAACGCTGAAGCAGACGCCCTCTCCAAATTGGCATTAAAGGGAGTTGTTGGTCGCCTCACGGTTTTCCA
>JZKD02S1185355.1:0-12642 GCA_000966675.3 Picea glauca | reverse complement strand
AATAAAAAGAAAATGTTAGGGGTGCACGTCAGCCCTTATTGTAAATGAAGATGATAAGGATCACCCCGCTCTTATGATACATGAGATTCAAGAAAGTCAAGGTTACATGAATGCCATTCCAAGACATGCAATTAACATGAAAGCTTATGATTTTTTTATGTAGCCTATCTTACCATATAATATAATTATCTTTTATGATTTTTTTATGGATAAATAGGTTAGCTTTCACATGCAATTCACATGTATGTTTAATAAGGTTATTAAACCACCACTATTAATTTAAAACGAATTTAATTTATTAACTTTTTCACCAAATCAAATTTATCCAAAAATATCCAACTAACTATTGACATTCTCCATAACAATATCACACAACAAACCATATTGTTGTAAGAAACTGATTATACATAAGAAATTTTTCATTAGAGAATTTCTAAGATTGTATAGAAATTGCATAAAATTGTTTTATATAATTTTTCCTCACAAAACTTTTTTTTTTTTAACATCGCCTTTAAACCAATTTACAAAACAACAATTGAACTTGAATCTAAAACTTCTCGAAATTAAAAAAAATAAATAAATAACTTTACCAATCCACCTACAGAACTAAGCCCTAGTGAAACCCAATCCCCACATGGGGTTCATGAGACTTATTTCTTGGGTCGTGGCTGCCTTTTCCAAGGACTTATCATACTTGAAAGTGAACAGAGTTTGAACTTCGGTCCCAATTGAAAACTTCTGGTTGAGGTTGCTCTATGTTCCATATCCAGCATTTCCACCGCGTTTTCGCTGGTTTCATAATCAGGCATGCATTTGAGAAGAGGGAATGACCGCCGTACCTTACAGTGTAAAAAGTTTATTGTGAAAAAGCTTAGTAAGTATTTATCGATAAGATCCAAAATATTTTTGTAAATCTTTGTCCATACATCCAATTAATGTAAATACTATCTATGGAAAAGCATAGATCCATGTTGCCAACTAAAGTATAGTTTCATGTATTGTTAAGCAGGGACATCTGATAACAAGAGAATAACTTTTAAAAAATGAAGAGCGTTTAAATCGATCACCAGGTTAAAAAAAAAGATTAAGTAAATATTTATCCATAGGATGTAATTAGCACAAACACCATCTATTGAAAAGTATAGGGAAAAATATTCTTATGATTAAAAATTTAACATATATGATAAGGTATAGATTCTAATGTCTTTATTTTGACAAAGATTAATAATATGATACAAATTTGTTATTATTTGTAATTATGGAAATCTTTTGAGTGGACGCTCTATTCATTAAGAGGGATTATTGAATCAATAGATATGAAATATTGTTAGAAATTAGTTAAAAAGAGAGTTATTTTGTTATTATTAATAAAGTAAAAAAAAAAACAAATAAAAAGTTAAAATTTTTTTTAAAGATAATAAAATAGTTAATTAACAATAATTATTAAATAACATTATAGTTATTAATAATTAATAATAATATAATTAATACAAATTATTAAATAATAATAAAGTTAATAAAAATTAATTAATTGAAATTAGTTAGAAACTAAGATATAATGGAAAAAGAGAATTATTAATGTATAAAAAGTCAAATTATAAACTAAGAGGAATGTTAATCAAAAATATTATTACCTTATTAATAATAACAAAATAGCTTTTTTTTTTCACAAACAAACAATTATGTTTATCCTTTGTCTAAGAGTCATATTATCTCCACCTTTATATAGGTGGGCTACAATAGTCTATGATGATGGGTGGAGTGTCTATTCAAAAGGTTAGACTTTTGAAAAACTCCATACACAGTTTATTTCCATAATTACAAATAACATTATGGGGCACTATGAAAATGTGCATAGTTTAATTCATTTTTTATTGTAGTTATTAAATTATTTATTTATAAAAAAATTAATATTTAAGTTTTTATGGTAAGAAGGATTATAACATAAAATTATTTAATCATTCATTAAAATTATAATTTTTAAGTTTTTTAAAGGAAATAATAACATAAAATTAAATTTAAAAAAACAATATAACTATTATATAAACTTTTTATCAAAATTGTTGAAGAGTGGACTATGATAGTGAGATCGAATGAGCTAAGTGTGTGAACCACTAAGGAATTTTCGGTAGAACTGATGTATCTTATGTGAGTGCAATGCACACTTCTTGTAAAGAATGAATAAGAATAATATAAGAAGCCAATCATTGTGGACATAGGCTAGTTGGGGTGAACCACGTTGAATTCATGTATTTTGATCTGTTTTTTGTTATGATGTTTTGGTTTACTCTGTTTATTGCATACATGTAATAGATGCTTATGGGCTAATATGAATATGTATCTGATGGTTTCATGGAAATGTTGAACGATTAAGTAAGATGAATATGAGATATGTTATTACGTTGTTATGATTTCGCGCACATGATATATTGCATGTTGAATGAATGTTAAGTCATAATGAATGTTAGAATGATCTCCATTCCCTTTATGACTGTGGAAGCCCGGTTCCAGCAGTCCCCATGGGTACCTTGGCTGAGACTTCACATGTTTGTAGTTGATGTCGAAAGGGCTGATATCTTTAGAGTTTTTCTGGTGAATTAATGTTGAACCTTGGGTTTTCCCACTCTGCGCCAACAAATGGTTCTATTGTCGAGATTGGGATCTACGATTCAAGGGAATGTGGAGACCTACTTGTTGACATTATGGTAGCTTCAGGAGGTATTAACCTCCATGTGTAACCTTTGGATAGAATAGAATATTTCAGAAGCAAGAGAAATCCTAAACATATGTGTAGAAACCCTAGAAGACAAGTCAAACCACTAAAATAAATAATATTAAAGTATTAGATTCTAAAAGGACAAGTCGGCCCAGAAAAGTGACAAGAACTACTATAAATATGAGTGATCTAGCTCATTTGTACACACACACTTCACACACTCTCTCATTCAAGTTTGGAGCTGCAACTATAATGATGGAAGGTGAATCTTTTGGGATGGTTCTTGGTCTCTCTCTCTCTAGTGCCATATATCCTAAGATGTGCACCCTATCGTCTAGTATCTATTGGTGGTGTTCTTGATGGTATTTTTGGTAAGTGTAACTGCAACTGTAGTTCTTGTAACTGCAACTATTGTTGTTGCAACTGCAACTGTAGTTCTTGCAACTACAACTGCTGCAGTTGAGGATTGTTCTTGTTCTATGGCTTTGGGACTTTCTGTTTGGTGAGATATATTTGGAGAAAGATGAGCTCTCTTGGTTATCTTTTGGTTCTTGTACTACTTCTAGAACCATTCTTTCTAGAAAAGGTTATGGTGCTCGGGGGTGGTTGCATGCCTATGGTTGGGTGACAATAGTGATGTTTTCTATGGTAAAACAAGAACATCTCTTTAATTCTAATAGGTTATCGACCCACACCACCTTCAAAGACAGTCTAACCACTGGAAGGTAGTGCGACAGTTCTTTGTTAAGTTCATTGTGGCACCAATTACAACTACAACTAGGTTTTCTAATTAAGTAGCTACAACAAACCTTAACCCTTGTGTTCAGGCACTTCTAATGGAGCATTTGACTTAATTTCTTGACATCCTAGTGTGCCCTAGCCTAGAGCACCTCTTGGTACAATCATCTAGCAAAAACGTCAGGTTTGAATTTTTGGTCAAAGTCAAAGTCAAAGTTTGACTAGTCAAAGTCAAAGTTTGATTAGTCAAAGTCAAAGTTTGACTAGTGAAAGTCAAAGGTTGACTGGTCAAAGTGAAATTCAAATGTTGACTTTTGGTCAAATTGATTTTGTGGTCAAAGTTGAAATTTTAGAGTTTCTTGCTTGTTCTAATCATTGAATATTCTTCTAATCTCTTCCTGTCAAGATGGTATCTAGTTTCAGATTAGAAGACAAGTTGGATGATGCTATAAGACTTCAAAGGAATGCACTTTTATATTCCATCCAAGTTATATCATCTAGAAAAACATGAGTGTTCTTGCAAGAAAAGTACTAGAGACCTTGTCCAATCTATAATCTTGGATTCGGTGGATTCAAAGGAACAAGCACACTCTCTATAGCAGTTGAGGCTTCAGGTTTCAGGTTTGCTTAAATTGTTAAGCTTCCAATTTTTATATATCAAGGGTGATAGTTGCTACATTACAAATTGTGAAAGCAGTCCTTGAAAAGTTCTATTACTGCTAGATATAATGAATACTTGATGGCATGTGAATACTATTGATATAGATGCTTATTGCAAAATGAACTAACATCTCCTCTAGAGAGATATTTCTTGTTTTCTCCCGGGTAAGTCACCTTGGTAACTCTATGATGACTACCATCATTGTTACCATAGATAATTTTTTATGAAAATGATATTGGAAATGTTTTTTCTCTTGTTTTTCTTGCTCCGAGCAGGTCACGAGAGATAGCTCTAATAAGGAGCTACAATGAAAGTTGCAAACATGGAGCAAATGACTCCATCAAGTGGTGAGGAAGGTGATCTCAGTAGGTACCAATTCTAATGAAAGAATGGAAAGAAAAAAGGCGTTTTGGACATCTTTCACTCAGATGTGTGTGGAACAATGTCTATGTGGAAGATAAAGATCTGGAGACTTGATAATGGAGGAGTCTACACCTCCAATAAGCTTGTTTCCTATTTGTAAAACAAGCATAATTAGGATTGAGCTAATTTCCCCTCAGAATGATGTGGAAGAAAGAAAGAACCATTCCATTGAATAATATGTTAAGTAAATGATGAATGGCCGGAATCTATTCATGTTTCTATGGGGAAACGAAGTTATGGTAGTTCTATATGTTCAGAATAGAAGTCCTCATCATATATTGAAGAACATGACTCTAAATTAATATTTCTCTAGAAAAGAAGCCAAGTGTTGAACACTTGAGGATATTTGATTTCCAGTCAAGAAGAAGGAATGGAAGATGGAAGCATAGATAGATACAAGGTGAGATTCAAGGATAGAGGGTTCTCCCAGAAGGAGGGAGAAGAGTATGATGACAACTTGTTCCAGTAACCAGATATACCTCTACTTGAGCCATTGTATCTCTTGCAACATCCATGGGTTGAAGTTTACATTAGATGGATGTAAACATTGTTCTTCTCAATAGAGTAATTGAAGAAGAAGAATATGTAGAGAAACCTCAAGGTTTTGAGGTATACCAGAAAGAGACCCTTGTATGCAGATGGAAGAAGACCTTGTATGGATTCAAGAAACTTGGTATAGAGACTCTCATGTATAGCAGAAGCATGGTGAAAAATTCCTATGAAAAAGGAAGTGTATTGAAATGGTTCTTCAAAGTTAGCGATAATGGATTGCAAATCCATGGCGAACTCCCATGATGACATATATGAAGAAGTTCAGACACTCTAATCCAGTAGACTCTTCCATGTATCTGCAATTGAATGGCTCGTTGATGTATTTGGAAAATACTCATCTAGATATTTGCTTTTCTGTGAAAATAGTTCTAGGTGGAACCTAGCCATGAAAATTGAATAATTGAAAAGCATTCCTTGAAATGTCTTCATGGATGTTTGAGTCATGATATACAACTACTTTGATTTATAATTTCAGATTGGGTAGGGACTGTGGATAACTGAATAAGTGCTTCTTGGATATGTCTCAGTTTGAGATTTGCCATGATATCAGGGATAGCAGGAAATAAAATTTTGTTGCACTCAGCACCGCATAAGCATAATATATTGCAGCTTGTGATGCTTGTACAGAAGCAGTGTGGCTCCGTAAGCTATTTCCTGGACTATTTGATTAGGTGCTAGATTTGATCGTGATATATTGTGATAATCAAAGTTGTGTGAAGCTTTCAGAGAACCTGTTGTTCCATGACAAATCAAATCATGATATCAAGTATTATTTTCTCCATGAAAGATTCCAGAGGAGAGAAGTGGTTCTCTAATATATCTCTACAGATGAGTAGATAGTAGATATTTTCGTAAAGATTCTATCAAAGATGAAAAGTTTGCATACTTAAGGGACAAGATGGGAATCATGGAGATGACTTCCTTATTCAAAAGGGGAGTGATTAATCCTAGATTGGGAGGGGGCAATGATATGTTATTGATTTATGGACATTCATTTTCCCATTTGGAAAATGATCCTAGTTGGGCAGTCACTTTCCAGTCCAGAAAGGGGTCGAATATTTATGATGGAAATTCATTTTCTAGTTCGGAAAATGGTCCAGAGAGGACAATAATTTTTGTAACGAAAATGGTCCAATAGATTGTTGGTGTACCATAGACAGTGATTCCCCTTGTGTACAGTGTGGGGGAATGGTCTAGGATAATCATTCTCCTTGTAAGTCACTCTGAGTAATGGTCAAGAAGAATGGTCTGCCACTTTCGGAAATCACTCTTTCGAAGTTCATAGTTGTGAGAAGTTTTGAAGAATGGTACAATGTAGGAGGTTGGTGCAGGATAGTCATTTCCATAGGAAATGTTTCAGACATTCATTCCCTAGGGAAACCTCATTCTCTCTAGGTTTCACTATGATTAGTATTGGAATACTGACCCCATGAGGTTGAATGGTCCAGGTTCAACAATCATGGAAATCCAATCTCTAGGGAAGACTCATTCTTTATAGGTTGCACTGTGATTAGTACCATAAAAATGGCCCAGTTAGGTGAATGGTCCAGGTTCACAAATCAGAGACAATTATTCTTCTATGCTTGGGAAGAATAGTCTAGATATCCCATGGTTGATGTTTAAATTTCCAAGGGAATATTATCTTCCATATATCACATATGTGAGTGGAAGAGTGGCCTAGATGATTTAGTTTGTATCATGACATTGTTGATATCAAATGATATGATTGTTGTGGAGACTGTATGTCTCTAAACAATAGCTATATGCTACTATGGTGGATGTTCTCCATTGGTAGTGAATGTGTGTCACTGGTTAGTATATGTGTGCTACTAGGAGTGGTTTTGTACCACTAGACAATATTTTTGTACTACTATGGATAAACAAAGTTGCTTTATATTAGATGGAATTATTCCAATTTCCATGGAGACTACCACTAGTGTTGGAGATGATTTCCAACTATATGGATAGTGAGATAATGCAGAGGCATTTATATACATCATGCAAGTATAACATAGAGATGGTGCATTGACACCATGCTAGTACAACTTAGAGATAATGTATATTCTACTCCACATCATGCTAGATATGATCATGCTAGTACATATTACATATGATGCAGAGCATCATGCTAGTACATATTAGATATGATCATACAACTTGGAGATGATGCAGTGGAGAGGATGGTTGTTGGATTCATTAAGGACTTCAACATCTGTTGGGACAATCATTCTTCTAGGACGTAGGTCAGGATTAAAAGAATGGTCCTTGTATCACTTTGTTGAGTGAGTGACTTATTCAACATCATGCACGAATACTCAGATGGTGTATGGCTTAGAGAGAGGATGCAGTTGGTGCTATTAGATGATATTGATAGTGGTGATGTTGCTCGTGAATTGATCTATGTGATCATGAGATATCTTGTGTGGCTATGATGATGCTACCTACTAATACCTCCCTAGCTAGGAGGGAGTGTTGATATTATGGTAGCTTTGGGAGGTATTAACCTCCATGTCTAACCTTTGTCTAGAATAGAATATTCCAGAAGCAAGATGACATAGACCTATAGGCCCTTGGGCTGAGATCCACTCACAGAATCGTTCTTTATCTCCCTCAAGCCGAATCGGCTCTTTAGATTTCCTGCTGGAATCACAAATTATCTATCCACAAGTCCTTTCGGAAGCTCCTTTGTGAAAACAACACTAGGTGTGAGCTCCGCTTTTTCGCGCGACCACAACTCTATGACCAAGGCCCAATTCCAATCTCGCAATACCCAAGATCATGAAATGGGTATAGCTCCCCTCTATCAGTGCCCTCCATGTGTGACCACCAGTTAAGCTTAACGCTAGCTCCTCTCGCTACTTGCCACTTCGTGAGTTTAAAGTTTGAACTCTCATTCCTTCCTTGTGCGATCCTCCGAGACTTGAAAGTCAGGGAAGGTTGACCTCCCTTTCGCACTTCTCGCAACTCTCCACTTCACGAGTTTCAATGTCGAACTCTTGTGCTCTTATCTCACGAATCCCCGAGACGCAAGAAGTCAATGGAGTGTTGACTCCTTCCAATAGGTGACGTGTGTCCGCTTGTCTATTTCCCGGGCCCACCTTGTGGTTCTGCCACATGTATCTTATGCCCAACTTCGGCACTTCGAGACTTCTCTTCTCAAAGCGCTACCTCCTTTGTATCCCGACACCCAAAGTGCCGAGATCCCGAACTCCTCCTACTCCTTATCACAACTCGCAACTTCGGGACTTTCAGGACAAAAGTATGGACTTCCTATCTGTCGATATGCCGAAATGTCGAAATTCCGACACGTTGTCAACGCGGGTCCCACAACAGAACTTCCCACCTTTTTTGGAGTTTCTGGCTTCGTGACTTCGCGAATCCTAATGCTAGGCTTTCGGTTCTTCAACCCAAGAAACCCCGAAATGGTCAACAAAGGTTTGACCTCCGTGTCGACAAGTATGCCACCTATCCACTTTGTGCTATCAGATTCTTCTGCACCTTCAAACCTTTGAATGCATGATAGGCGCGATGAGACTCTGATCCAATGGTCCTCCCTTGACCTGGATCCTACGGCTATCCTAGCTCCTCGCAATTTTGCCACTCACGACTTGGAGCACCCAATCTTTGGGCTCTCATCTTGTGAACCTCCGAGTTTGCGAGATCCCTTGATCTCTTCCACCTGTCCTCCTCCGATGGACGGCTACGATTCTCTCGTGACTTCGTCACTCATGACCTCACGAATCTTGATGCAAAGGTTTTAAACATTCAAATCACAAATCCACGAAATGAGATTACGCGAGTGATCCAACGACCATTGTTGGCTCAGATCCTACGCCCTAATTTTCCTTGAACTTAAAACTTGAAAATAGGTTTACCATAACTCCCCTACTCCTCTGCACAATCCAACGACTCCCGAAACTTCGCAAATTCTCCACGGAGAATTCCAACCGTCAAATTCCTCCTTGACAATTCCTGCGAAATGAACAAAGTGTTATTTCACGAAACTTATCCACCTGCAAAACAATGTCGCTGCGCCTTCTTACAACACTTCAAGGCACTAGCCCTCTTGATCTTCTCTTCGACAACTTCGAAGACTCTATCCCTCCCGATATTTCTCCACAACTTGAGTCTTCAAGAAGACTCTTGCATGCACTCCTTGTGGAAATTCTTCAAATACTTCCAAGTATTCGAATTCTTACACTCTGTGCACTCTCTTTGCAGCAGCAATCCTTCAATTCTTCCCTCAGGTTGCAAACTCTGAGAATCTTCTCGGCTTGCACACACCTTGCATGGCTCCTGTGCTTAACTTGCACTTATGCGAGAATGAGAACAATGTTATCCCTCCTGATCTTTCAGAGATTGAAACTCTGAACCCGTCAAAGCACTCCTTGCGGACGATTTCACTGCACTCCTTGCAAGAAAACTCTTACTCAGACATAGAAACAATTGAAACTAATTCTTCACTCTCCCCCTCTTCAGATTTCAGACATTCAACATGAAATCATACATTCACACATCAAAGCAAATGTATAACAGAAAGAGTAAAACAATCATGAGCATAACATTCAATCATGGATACACATAAAGTATTTGAACACCATGAGTCTGGATCAAAGCTTCATATATTAATCTCAGAACTTTTGTACATGGGTTCTTCTACACAGCTTCCTACTTCTTCTTCTCTATGCTCTCTTGATTTATTATGCTGCTAATGTTACAATGATACGAGTTAGGGTGTCTATATCCGTTTTCCCTCTACTCCTAAAACTGTCTAATCTAAGAATTTAAAGCTACCTACTTACATTTACTAACATAAATGCCTCTTAATCCTTCAGACGAGAGCGGGAAGCTCAAGATCTGATTACAATCTACAAGTACGACCTTTCTTAATTGTTTCATTTATGTTTTTCCTATCAAACTTCAAAACATTTCAAACAATTTATCATGTGCCAAAATGTGTTGGTGTTTGTCCTCCGCTCGCTTATTGTTGGAGATGCTCCTACATCATACTCCCTTGCTTGAAAATTTTCATGGGCTCCTGTCCATGAGCTCTCGCACGGTTTGTCCATGCTTCTAGATCTCTGCTTCATTTTTCCAGCTGGCATCTTCAACTGGATGTCCCTTCCACTTGACCAATTATTTAAAGTATTCCTTTCCCCTGGTCCTTTTGCTAACTCTTTTGTCCAGTATACTTTCCATTTGTGGTTTCTCTGCAACTGCCATTTGTTTTGTCCACTGAACCTCTAGTTGTTCACTACCTGCTTCTTCTTCCTCAGCTTTGTAAGTGTACAAATCTGAGATGTTGAATATTGGAGAAATTCCGATCCCATTGGGTAATTCAATCTCATAAGCATTTGCCCCAAATTTCTTCAAGACCTTACATGGTCCAATCTTCTTCATCTTCAGTTTGTTATATGTTCACTTCGGGAATCTTTCCTTTCTCAGATGTGCCATAATCAAATCACCAACCTCAAATTGAAGTTGTCTCCTGTGTTGATATTCTTTGCGCTTGTACTCTTGGCTCGAGTTCTACAATCGCTCCTTCACCTGGCTGTGAAGTTCCTTCATTGCTTCGGCAAAATCTTCTGCACTAGCACTTCTTATCTCATCTCATTCTGAATCCCTCAGTTCAGAAACTCCTCTTAGCTGCATCCCATAAACAATTTGAAATGGACTCTGCCCTGTGCTTCTGTTGATTGAATCATTATAAGAAAATTCTGCCTATGGCAGAATATTGTCCCACTGACTGTGGTGTTTTGTCACCAAACTCCTCAACAAGTCTCCCAAGCTCCTATTAACAGCTTTTGTCTGTCCATCCGTTTGAGGATGATAAGTTGAACTGAACGACAAGTTCGTTCCCATCTTTTTCCATAAGGTCCTCCAGAAGTGTCCCACAAACTTGGTGTCTCAATCTGAAACTATGCTCCTTGGTAAGCCATGAAGTCAAGTAACTTCTTTGAAAAACAGATTCACAATGTGAGTTGCGTCACTGGTTTTCTGACATGGTATAAAGTGTGCCATTTTAGAAAATCTATCCACCACCACAAAGATCGAGTCAAACCCTCTTTGTGTTCTCAGCAGCCCCAATATGAAGTCCATGCTTACTGCATCCCACGACCTCTCAGGTATGGGTAATGGTTGATATAAGCCTGCATTCTGCCTCTTCCCTTTTGAATGCTGACAAATTCTTCATATGTCCATGAATATTTGGACGTCTGCTCTCATTCCTAGCCAAAAATATGACTCATTTAACTTTGAGAATGTCTTGTCATGACCGAAATGTCTGGCCAATCCTCCACTATGTTTCTCCTTCAACAAATTCTCCCTCATGTAGCATTTTGGAATACAAAGTTGATTACCCTTAAACAGTAATCCTTCCTGGATCATGTATTCTATCCATTGACTTCTGTCCCTGAGAATTTGATTTCTCAGCTGCTTCATACGCCTCCTTAAAATCTGGATCATCTATGTGCATGTCCCTGAGATCATGAAAACCCAGTGTTTTGACTCTGAACTCCTACAACAACAAACATTTCCTGCTCAAAAGCATCAACAACTTTGTTAGCAGCTCCAGAAATATGCTTGATTACAAAAGTAAATTTCTGCATGTATTCAACCCATTTAACATGTCTTTGATTCAACTTCTCCTGTTGAGTCACAAATTGCAAAGCATTATTTTCACTGTATAAGACAAACTCCTTCGGAATCAAATAGTGTCTCCATTTATTCAATGCCTGAATAATAACATAGAACTCCTTGTCATACGTGGAGTATTTCACTTTCGCTTCATTCAGCTTCTCGCTGAAGTATGCTATCAGCCTACCTTCTTAGCTTAAGACTACCCCTATTGCAAATCCACTTGCATCACATTTTACCTGAAATGTCTTTTTGAAATCGGGCAACACCAAAATTGGTTGTTCCATGATTTTCCTTTTCAACAAATTGAAGCTTTTCTCAGCCTCTTATGTCCAATGAAAAGACTTTTGTCTTTTCTTCACTGTGTCCATCATTGGTGCACTAATTCCACTGAAATTCCTAATGAACTTCTGGTAGAAACTAGCCAATCCATGAAAACTTCTCACCTCAAATATACTCTTTGGTGATGGCCAATTCTTAATTACCTCCACCTTATCTGGATCCATCCTCAACTTATCTACAAAAATAACAAACCCCAAATAAATGAGCTTTGTCTTCATGAACGAGGATTTCTTCATGTTTATCAGTAGCTTCTCTTGCTGTAATCTCTTCATCACTGTGGCCAAATGTTTCAGATGCTCTGCTTCTATTTTACTGAGAATCAGTATGTCATCCAGATACACAATGACAATTTTTTCGATGAAATCCTTCAGGACTTCGTTCATTAATCTCATGAAAGTACTTGGCGCGTTCGTTAAGACAAACAGCATAACAAGCCATTCATACAACCCTTCATTAGTCTTGAAGGTTGTCTTCCATTCATCACCTTCTCTCATACGAATCTGATGATATCCACTTTTCAAATCAATCTTTGAAAAAAATTTGGCCCCACTCAAGCAATCCATCAAATCATCCA
>JZKD02S1185322.1:0-12642 GCA_000966675.3 Picea glauca | reverse complement strand
GGAATTATCCCCTTCTTCCCTAGTTTTCCCTAATGGAAGATGATAGTAACCATTGACTAGAATACTCACTGGTAACCCCGAGGGACTCAATGGGTGACCCTCGAGACCTCAATCAATTTTTTCACAATTTACTAATTGAGTTAACCCTTGGAGCTGAAATTGGAACCCATCTTTTTATAGACAATAAACTCATAAATTAGCTCAACCCACCCTCACACACTTAATTGAAGAACAGGTTTGTTGATACCTTGCAAATACCATACAATAATTTAGAGCAACTTAGGAGGTTTTCCAATGTCACCATAGTATCTCTCCTCACATTTTAGGATAGTCCTTTTCTATCTCAAGGTGATAATCTCTAAATGTTGTTTCTGATCTAGGGCTTTAAACTCAGATAAAATGACAAATTATAGAAAAAAAGAGGTTACTAGTTTAGATTTTAAATAATATCCTTGACTTTAAAGGATTTTTGTCTATGATATGACACCAAATGGGTCATATGACCTTAAATGTATATTTAATGGAGCACATGTATATGTAAAATGAATTAGTCTAATAAAGGGCCTACATGTGCAATGAGTGGGAATATGTATATATGGAGGTCAATATATTCATTATTTTAAAGAACAAATGATTATCTCCTTGGGAACTGCACTCCTTGGTTAAATATTATGTCCATTGTGTGTATTATAGTTTCTTATGAAATTTTAAGGATTAAGTACATAGAATTTAGTATCATACATTTAAAACAACATAATAAATCATAGTATACATAATGTACACAATATGTAAACATGAATCCTAACTCCAAATAGATAATAGAGATGAGTTGTACACAATAACTCCTCAAATGAAAAGAGAGTCTCCTCCAAATAATCCCAATACATCCATACAACCAAATCATATATTCTTCCCCAATAATGAATATATGTGTATGTATATTTATGCACACACATATACATATTCTCACTTATTTCACATATGGGTTGTTTATTAGGCTAACCCATGTTACATGTACATTTAAAGCCATATATTCTCCCCTTGGGGTCATATTAGTGTGAACATTGGGTTGTGGAGTATTTATGAAATACTAGAGGTATAAATATGACAAAGGAGAAACTCAGTAGGGAAAGATATGAATTTAATCAAATCAATATATTCAATATAAACATTGAAAGAAAGCATTCTCATATGCATAATTGGTTTTCTTGTACATTCATCCAATTACAACAAAGAAATTCATCCAAATATGGCCATGAAACATTACAATAAGTTTGAATTCAAAAATATAATGAGGGACAACAAATATTCATAATATTAACCTTTTCGTCTCAAACTATCAAGAAAATTACATAGTAAAGATAAAGAAGAAAATTGTTCTATTCACTTTAAATTGTAGCATCGATATAGTCTTCTAATTTACAAATGCGATAGAGTATGATGACACCATTACAATATTCCTCCTAATTCCCAAAAGATACTACACTAATTCCCTCTAGGGTCCAAACCCTTTCACATCTTCATCATCTACTTAAATAGTTTACATGTGATTTGATTGTCTTTGACTTTGTTAAAACGAATCAATTATATTACATTTTTTTCAATTCCTTAATCCAAAAAAATATAATAGGACAAGATTCCATTTGATACAGTTGATGGTGATATTCCAAAAAAATAGTTCCTTCATTGATTTCTTTCCATAACCTAATTCTTCTCTTGTACGAAATTATGGTCACAATACTTTTTCTTATGAAACTCCATAATATGTAGAAAATGAATAAACCCTTCATTTGTGCTATTTGAATAGTCCATTAGCCAATAGTGATCAACATATATCAAGTTTCACATATATTCCCCTTTCCCATGGGTCATTATTCATTGAAATGGCCTCTTATAGCCATAGGTGTGGATTAATGATTTATGCATAGGGTGCACGCTTGACAAACATGTCAAGGCTTCTTTCCCAAGAAGAAAGCATAGTTCTAAGGGGATTTTAGACCTAGTACATTTATATGTTTGTGGACCAATGTCAATTGTAACACCCTTGTTTCTTCGATCTTGTAATTAATCATAAAATAGGATTACCATGCTAAGGCATGTGGATAATGTAAACATATTATTGTTTGAGTTGCCAATAACTCACTGTGGGGGTGAAGCCTTGAAAGTACTAGCCATGATATCACTAGCGGAAAGATTGTGAAAACTATAAGAGAGGGTTCATTATATCAAATAACCCCAAATTTCCCTTGATGGGGATAATAAATCTCCTTCAGATCTCAAGGAGAGAAACCAGTTAATGAAGAAAGGACCAGTGGTTGAATTATCAACCACTCCCATGAATGAAAGAATGGTATGACTGCAAAATGTTAGCCCGAAGTACCAATGGGTATGACAAACCAAGCTGACCCGAGTTCCCTTCTGACAGAAGGAATAGGATGGGTCGAGAACCATCCTCGGGAAAAGAGATAATAAAAATTGGTAAGGAGAATGCACAGATCTCTCAAGTGAAGGATGAACATAAGGCTGTGAGCTTGATGTTGAGTGAGCATCTGATAAACCTCACCTAGGTCCATAACAAAGAGAGAAATATTTAAACGTTGCAGAGAACAGAACCCGAGAAGAAGTTGAAACAGAGAAATAATCCTTGATAATCGCGAGAGTTACTTGGTGATATCATGCCTTGGCATGGGGGTGGCCAGAGTGCTAAGAATGAATTCCTCTGAGCCTATGGTCGGGTGGAAGGACGAACACACACAGTCAGTTAGTTGGCTACCACCTGTAATAGATAAGTAATCACATATCTTGTGTATTTAAGTGATACTGTGAATTAAAGTTGGATATAATATGAATGTTGCAGGGATAAATATGTTTTCTTAATGATTTATACTATACCCTTTTTGTGTATGCTTGATTGTGTAATTAGGCAAGTAGGAAATTGCATGATTTGGACGTATTTTTATACTCGTAAATTCTTGCACCTGTGGTGGCTTAAGCTAGAGTCGTGAACTGTGAGTTCGTCGGCTGTGGGAATAGTTTCATGTATGCAGGTTGAACCTTCTAGTCATTCTGAGTCTCTTGGAGGATGGAGTCTGTTAATCTTAGGAGAGGTAGTGTAGATATGCACAAAATCTCTGGGAGGCAAGCAGAGACTGAGAACCACTTAAGTTCTAGACTTGATGAAGGAGTGCAAGAGTAGTGCAGAAGACCCTTCTAAGTATTAAGCCCAGGAGAAAGAGAACAACGCTCTTAAATCCTCCGTAACCGACGAAGCTCAGGAAGGATAGTGAGACTCAAGTATCAAAAGGGAATATCCTTTCGTTTGGAAGATGAACGGATGAGATCCATTCGGGAGGATCTGAGGTCTGTCATGACCGTTGTATTTGAAGGAGGAGCACAGGCGTTAATGCCTAGACTCCTTCATTCTTCGCAAGATAGACGAATGTTGGTAATCATCATGAAGGGGATGGATCCTCCGAAACCTGAATTCATGATGCAATTTGGATTGTAGATCCAAGGATCTATCAAGACCCACCTTGACCGTTGGATTTTTGAGTGCGAAGTTCATGCGATGGGAGAATCACGTGTTGGTGCAATTAAAATTCTGAAACCCGAAGTTGCGATGTGGTCTGGACCATTGGATTGAGGAAGGACGTGGACCATTGATCCGACGTGACCAGATTAACGCAAGGAGTATGTGGGAGTTCAAAATTCCCTAAGGACCAAGTTCAGAAGAGACTAGTGCTTTTCAAAAGCGCAGATGAGGTCCAAGAGCAAAACTTGTTTCAAGTTCGTAAGCTTAGGAGGGAAAGCGGAAGTCGAGACCCATACATCAAGGCTCTTAGGAAGTAAATCGAAGTTTGATACCTTCGAAACACCTGAAATCTTCCAAGTTAGGGAAGAAAGCGAAAGCTCAGGAGGAGGATTAATAGTGACCATTGGATCAAGCACTCTGAAAGATATGGACCATTGGGATCCACGTCCAGATAATTAGAAGAGCGCACAGGAGGAGATTAGATATGGGCCGCCATATTTGAGCACGAGGACCAACAGTCGTTGGATCCCAAGGAAAGTGCACGAGGCCTAACCCTTTGAAAGTGCACAGGAGAGTGGACTTGCGAAGTCCTGAAGTTCCGAAGTCAATCAGAACCATCCATCGTCAGGGTTGATATGTGGCGTAATATCCACAACTTCGGAGGTTTGTGGACAAGGAGGAGGAAAAACAACCGAAGTAAATCCTGGTCATTGATCACCAGGGGGATACGTGTCAGGAGATCGTATATTTCGGGTAAATGCACTTCGAAAGGAAACGAGTGCGTAGAATCTTGAAACTCTCAAAATTCGAAGAGCCACCAAAGTAGATCTTGTCCATCGGACGATAGGAGATACATGTTTATAGATCAGAGACTTCGAGGAAAACTACTTCGAAGGTTTCCAAGTGAGGAGTGAGACAAACTCCCCAATCCCCAAAAGCCGGAGAGCCGAAGCGTCGAAGTGTCGAAGAGTCAAAGCACTGAAGAGCCAAAGCACCGAAGAGATGAAGCACTGAAGGGATGAAGAGCCAAAGAGCTGAAGATCTCTGGACCATTAGATCCAGAGAGGCACATGAAGATAGATCACAAGCTTCAGGTAAATTACATTGGAGTTTCAGTTGAGAATTCAGACTCCTGAACCCTGAAGACCCGAAGTGAATCTGGACCGCCAGATCTAGAGGGATGAATGGCGATGGATCATGGACTTTGGAGAAATATGTTCGAGAGTTTTCAGTTGAGATTTGAGACTCGCAAATTCTGGAGAGATGGAGAGCCGGAGTAAATCTCAATCGTCCAATCATCCGAAGTAGATCTCAGTTGTCAGATCGTCCGAAGTAAATATTAAGCGTCAAATTGTCCGAACTGAATCTGGACCGTCTCATCCAAAAGAGACGTGGCATAAATCTATGGATTTTGGGTAAAGGCCTGAAGTAAGCCTCAATCGACTGATTCGAGAGGAAACGCGGAAGTAAGCCGCATACGTTGAGGGGGAGTGAAAGTTGAGGACTGATTAATCTGATGTCCGAAGACACGAAGGGATTGTAGTCGTTGATCCAAGAGGGACATGCGTCATTGGATTATCAATTCCTGATAAAATCCATTAGGGAAAAACAAGAGTTGAGATTTGAGATTTCTGAAGTCCGGAAATCCGAAGCGACGAGAGTTGTCGATGTGAAGGTGAACACACAGTGCCAGATCTAGAACTTCGGAAGAAAAGAGAGGAGGAAAAGGTCCGAAGACCCGAAAAAGATCTCGATCATTGATTGAGGAGGGAGATGAAGGACCGTTGATCTGGTTGAGGAGGCCAAAGTCCCAAAGAGGGAGAAGAATCGTCGATTAAGGAGGATGTGTGGCAGACGATCTACCGTTTCAGAGAAATATCTCCAGAAGAAATGAGAATTTGAGAACTAAAAATCCTGAAGGCCGAGCTCGTGGAGGAAATCATAGCCGCAAATATGTAGTGATAGGTTTCAGCATATCTTCCACTCCGAGAGATTGACGTACGGAAGAAAGGAAAGTTTGAGACTTGAGAATTCCGAAGTCCAGAACTCTGAAACGAATCACAGCCATTGATTTAAAAGAGGTCAAATCTAATCCGCATCTTTGAAAGGGATAGATCTGAGTCATCAGTTTAGAGGCACCGTCAAGATCGTGAGATTGACAGTCCGGTAGTATTGCGGGGATCAGAGATGCACGAACTTTAAAAAGTTAAGGGCGGGTCGCAATCCAAACCATGGTTTTGAAGAAAGGACACATGGAGGCTCAAGGTGAATTGTGGGGCGAAAAGTAGTTTGGTTTCAAAACACCCTTGGCCACACCCACAATTGCGTGGTTACGTAAGGCCATCGCCCAAGGTCATATCAAGGAAGGGTCTTATTATAAAAGGAGATAGTGCCCAGACTCTGAGATTTCACATGCACGAAGAGGAGGGTCATGGGTACCTTTAGACCTGCACCAGGAAGTTGAAAGGGTCTGCGTCTAATTACAGAACTAGACCATCAAGTTCTCAGAGAGTCGTTTGGCTCCAAAATCGGAGATCCTTGACCGGGAGGTTGGACTAGTTCCCCGACCATCCAAACTAGAAACCATGGATGGAGAATCTGTCCTTTAAGAAAAGAGAAATATTTTATGCCCCGTCGTGGGTGTGTTACATCAGTAGCATCGAAAACAAGAATCATGTATTATGTTTCCTTTATTAATGATTTATCTCGCAAGACTTGGATCTAATTATTAAATACCAAGGATGAGGTCTTTATCAGGTTTCAGGAGTTCAAAGATCTCATTGAAAAATATATAGGGAAGAATATCAAAGTCTTGAGATCAAAGTATGCTCATTTTGGAATCCCTTATCAACCATAGTGGTCAAATCTACCCTTGGTTGATTTATATGAAAAAATTATTTTCCAATGTACTTGAGTGATAATACTAAGTAACTATGTCCTTGTCCCATACTTGTCACATATACATTTTGGTCCTACATTATTGTATACATTCCTTTTCACCTTGAAATTTCATCGACTCAATTTCATATGTTAGTTAAATATCTTAGTCCACCTTGGGTCCCACCTACTTGCAATCTATCCACATGAATCCACTATCCAATTCTCCTACCACATGTCTAAACAAGTCGTAGTTCAAGCCTTTGTAAATCCACCTATCATATTCATGTCCATATTTGACCTACTAACCAACTCTTAGGTCAAAATTTAGATATAGAAGGAAAAAAGAACTATGGAAGTAATATCAGAGGCTCCATAGTTTGCATTATGCACCGTGGCTAAATAGATGAAAGGGGTGGAGATCATGGAGTCTGAGGAGGTGTAGATGATATGGTATGTAGATGGAAAATTATTAGAGGTTCAAAGGATAGGGGATGCAAAGGGTCGAGGTGTACAAAGAATGGTGTGTTGAGGTAGAGATGGAAGTGAAGGAAATAGTGAGTGTGAAGAGAATGTATTTAGATCAATGTATTCTGCAGTATGGATCTCCACACTTTGCATTCCAAAAATCACTTAAGTCAAAATAAGTGGATGCAAAGTGGACGAAAGTGAGGAGCAAAGGGAAAGGGGAGGTTTGTCAATGTTGTGAAGATAAAGGAAGATTTTAACTTTGTGTTTGTATGTATGGTTAAGTACTCAAGACAATGTCAAAGGAAAAGGATTGATCAATGCATAGGAATGAATAGCAAGGTAATGCAAAATTGGATGTGATATGTGCAATTCACATCCACAAAATGATTAAGTCTTGAGATGAAAAGGCTAGGCCCAATGCCTAGAAGTTAGAAAAAATCAATGAAAAGAAAGACCAATGGCCATCAAAATTTACAATTTTTTCATAATTCACCAAAATTTGACCATGGTGTTTTTTGTTTTATAGATCCCATCACTGAGATTTGGTTTGGATGTGAATCTACGATAGTTGTAGCTTGATCTTTAACAAATTGCACCATAGATTCTGATTGACATTTTTTTCCAAATGAAGTCCCATTGGAAAGGTTGTGAACTATACAATTTGTAGGAAAGGATCTCAATGATAGCATGAATGGTCATATTATTCCATGTTTCTAGTAAAATAAAAATTATAAATAATTAATGAAAACAATATTTGATGAATATGGTTCATTACTAGTTAATGGATTATTTGGAGCACACATTGGAATGGTTGATGCACTTATTACAAATCTTAGAGCTACCTGGGTGAATTTACTATGACCAGAAATAAGAACAAAGGAGATTCAAAAGTATGGCCAAGAAGTGAAGGCTTGTTTATTCAAACAAGAAATCCTCGGAATGAGGATCAAAATTGACTATGTCAAATACACTCTTTGCGATATACTTGGGCCATTTTCAAGTATACAATAATGATTTTAATTACGAAATCCTCTTTGACATAGCCAAAGATGATAAATCTACTAATAATTTATTAAAATAATGATGAAAATGGAAAAAGGTTTGGATCCTTAGGTTTTGATCCCCAATCTATTGTAGATGATGTTGAATATTAATTGGGTGATATGAGATGATTAATTGTGTATTCATCTTTCTTTGGTATCTCTTTCATATTTATTATGTATCGTAAATGTTGCACTTCTTCTACTTATTCAAGTTAATATGTTTCATACGATGATTTTGGATGCATCTTCCTATTTTTTTGTATTGAATATATATAAGACAAAATTATGATTGAATCCATGGAGGATCATTATATTAGGTTTAAGTGAATTGTGGATTATACCATGTTATCTTGATAACTTTGGACTTCTTACACTTCTCAATTTCCTCTATTTATTTAACTTGATACTTGTAGCAAGGTTACCTATCAAGCTATTTCTCTTATGCAGAACTCAACTACTTTGTATTAGGTAGAAAGGTTAATACTACCCCATCCTTTGGGATTTATCTAAAGTGGGATATCTTGTTGGATTTCTCCATTTCAATTTCATACCTTTAATCATTCTTCATTAAACTCCACAACCCAAACAATAGGCACCAGTCATGAAAATTTTCAACAATCATGTTCAATATTGTTCTTGTATTCTTATGAGATGTTGTAATATCATATCACGAGGGTTACCTTGATTGGCATTAGAGACTTAATATTTTGTAGTGTAATTTTAGGTGACAACAATTCCCTAGTAAAGTTTATGAGGGCTTGGGTTGGGTCTTTATGTCATCAATATCTCCCCACCCCCTTACCTTAGAGCACCACCTGGTTAAGTGATTGTCTACCTTAATTCATTGAGTTACAATATGCTTGGATGCTTGTTAGAGTCAAAATTATATCTTTGGTTCAAAAGAAAAGAAATGTTGTTTCTTTTAATTTAGTAGTCCCATAAAAAATATGTTCCTTGTACAATGTTGCACTCAATTTTACCAACTTATGATTGCATATTGTGATGCAAATATGAAATTTAAGGATGGATATGGACCATCTCTAGCAACTTTTGGACTTCTAGGGCGGGGTCCTTTGTATATGAGTAGATATCAATTAATCTCTTCACAACCCACTTCAGTAGGTTATCATAGGGATGATAGTAAGCTCCGCTATCATGTTGGTTGATAGGTATGATAGCGATGCAAGAACGAGAGGAGTTGGCTCTAGACTTGTCTAAATTGACTAAGAGTTCCTAACATTAAGCCTAACCATATTTAAAGGGCCTAAGCCCATGAAAACTCTGAATAACAAATGCTCTAAACCTGTCCAAATTGACTAAGAGTTCCTAACATTAGGCCTAACCATATTTGAAGAGACTAAGTCCATGAAAACTCTAAATTACAAATATGAATGTGCACAACCATTCTTCAATGAAAATCCTTCAACTAATAATTAAGGCCCTCCCTCAAATTATCATAACTATCATACTCCTAAGATTAGTAAAATTATTTTTAGAGTTTCTTTGCTCAAGCTATAATCCTTTGATTTCAAGGTTAGTTGAATTACTTTTTAGAGTTCCTTTGCTCAGGCTATAATGCTTTGATTTTTGTTGTTATATTATTACGAAGTGTGGATTTTGAACTTCTAAATAGTGGTAGTGGTTTTGTTTTTTTTACATTATCATACATTTTTCACTTTGTAATTTCGTGAGTTTATTGGAGATGCATCCACTCTACTAGGTTTATAAGTAAAAAAAACATATACATATATATGTATATAAAGTAAATGCTATAATAGGGATGCAAGAAAATAAGAATAAACACAAGTCACTTGAAGGAGAATTATGGTGTATTATACGGATTGTCCAAAAATGACCTTGAAAATTCGATTCTCATTGGAGTCCATGAGATAAAAAGTTAATTTTTCATTGGATTTGATGGGTTTTTCCAAACATCAATTAGGAAATAACTATATCGTCCGAACTTTGATCCAGTACAACTATAATAAAAACCCAAATATCTGTCAAAGTTTACATTTTTTCATTGGCCGAAAACAAGACAATCTTGGATAATCCTGCAAGGAGCATTGATCGATAGACAAGGAGTAGGTTAAGTAGAGAGTATTTTTTATTGAGTTATTTTTTCTGTCTGTTTTTTGGTTGTCTGTTTTTAAATTTTTGGTCAATCCAGAATTTTAATGGATTTTTTGAGATTTTTTGAGTATTTGGATTGGTTTAAAATAAGACAAAACTTTCAAAATAAGATTTTGAAATACATAGAATTTTGATCTATGCAAAACTCAGATTATCCAGATTGAAAACCACCTTTGAAAAAAAATTGCTACCGAGTTAGTACCCTCAGATACACAATACACAATGTATGCATCATAGCATTTATTTGTAAGATTTCTTAATGCTGTATAATCAGTTAACTGTAATGTATATCAACGTCTCTCAAATCTGGCATTCTTCGTTTATCCCCAAGTCTGACGTATTATTTCTCCACAACAGGACGGCATAATGATTGATTGATTCAATACCTGACTTTTTTTGGACGGTGCAGGAAATCCGAGCAGTTAAGAATCACATTCTCATTGAAAAACTCCAAAAACAAGTAAAATTAGCACACGCAAAACTTGCTGATTTTATTTTATTTTAGTATATGTTTGCATCAGTGGAGATCAACCTTGAGCTCGGGTTTCCTATAATAAGTGCTGCCTTCAGTCATCACCATCCGCCACTGCAGAGTTTAAGTGAGGATTTTTTGCGTTAATTTTGTGAGAGAATGGACGTCTTTACTCGAATGCATGCACTTGTAATGTTCTTATTGTTGCTTGATGGTTTAATTCTGAGCATCGGAGGTGAAGGCGTGGAGTCCAGCGAATACTCGCATTCAAATTTTCTGAAAGCTGCCAGCAGCTACAGCGTTAGAAGTGGGAGGACAAAGTTTAGGTGGTGTATCAATAACCATGGAGACTGCTCGCGTTTCGGCACTGGCGAATGGAAATGCTGCTTTGATCTCTTATGTACAAATTTGTCCGCTGATCTTTTGAACTGTGGAATGTGTGGCCATGTCTGCAGATTTGGGTGGAGCTGCTGCGCAGGTGTATGTGTAGACCTCTTCAACGATAAAAATAACTGTGGAAGATGTTCCCAACGTTGTCCTCCTGGTGAATCTTGTCGTTTTGGTTTGTGTGGCTACGCTGATGGCTATGGCTATGATAAACACCGAGAAGAAGAAGCAAACCCTAATAAGTGAAATCTCCATGAATATAGAATAGATAGTTTATATATGTAAGGTCATTTCTCATATCAAATCTCTACATGTAGTTTCAATCTGATATGTATGGTAATAAACATGTACGTAGGTCCTTTCAGCACTCTGATCCACTGTCCAGGTCAAGCCGTTGACATGATCATACTTATGCTAACTGGTTCTTTCACATAACTGGTCACTTTGTTGGATGGGCATATTTCAAATTTTATAAAGAATAAGAGATTCATTACAAAGTGTTATAGTGTTATATTAGATAAAATGTTAATGATATTGATGATGATGCTTAATATTCACTAAGATTGAATTGATTTATACCATTTTACTTTAAAAAAGTAAGTGATTACTTGTAATTTTTTAGAATTTTCTTTATGTACTCTACAAGCATTATGATAATGTACTCTACAAGCATTATATCATAGTAAAAAAGAAAATTTTAATTTTAGTAATTATTCAAATTTCTTAGTCCTCAAGCATGTGATCTAATGGCTAGCAAACATGTGGATCCGTCCAGCCAGATAGGACCCTATTACTGATTGCCCTATATACACAAAAAAAAAAAAAAAAAAAATTATTTTTTAAATAATAATTTATTTTGTATTTTTATATATTTTTAAATAATATAAAAAAATATATTTTTTTATTTTTTAAATAATAAACTATTTTATATTTTTTAAATAATAGACTATTTTGTTTTGTGTTAGTAGTGTAATTGAATAAGTACCCAAAAAAAAATATTTATATATATTTTTAATATATAGATTATTTTATACTAATAGTGTAATTGGTAATTGGATAAGTATTGTTTTTAAAAACATTAAAATACATCACCACCAGCATTGTCAAATTTATAAAAATATTCAAAATTATTTAATTTTTTTTAAAAGGTTCCTATATTAATATATAAAAAAAAATATGTAATTTTCCTATATTAAAAAATTAAAGGTTCCTATATTGTTTGGAAGAAGTCACGACCGTTCCAAACATACTCAAACCAAGTCATGTTCGTAGTCAGGATGTTGCCATTTATAATTTCTAGAGCCGAGAGATCATTACTTTGTAGGTGTACCCCACAATACTTACCTTGACTTGCCATAACTCAAACCATCATGGAAGATTGCATCGAGATCTAGAAACTGGAGCAAGGACTTGCCTGCGTGAGTATAGGCGCATTGTCATTCCCATCGTGCAAGGAGTGTCTGTGAATCCCAACCTCGTGACACTCTTTTCCATGAAAAACGTTAGCGTGGCATATGTGTGTGATGACATGTGGGGTTGAGAGGCTCTCGAGGATCTGGGGTTGTGTACCAAGGATCTTGGGCCAGCCATGTTATCATGGTGACAAACGAACACCCAGTAAAAATTATCTAAACTTATGAAATTATTAAAAAAACTCAATAGTTTTAATGTTTTAATATTTTAATGTTGTTCAAATTTTGATATAATTTTTCTTCATCATTTAAAAA
>JZKD02S1185311.1:0-12642 GCA_000966675.3 Picea glauca | reverse complement strand
AAGGAGAGTAGTAGACTTTGAAATGACTGATGGGTACCCTCGCAATGGAAATAGGGGTCCCATCATTAGTTTTGTAACCAGACAAAATGAATCGAGTGCTCAAAATGTAGCAAGGAGATAAAAAATTATTAAACATGTAATATATTACATAAGGAGAACAATAAAGATTGCACAGTATAAAGTATGTCCCACAGAATTTCCCAATTTGGACTACAGATCAGGTTGCGAGATATTGAAGTCATAAATAATATAAAGTTACAATTGATGATAAATAAAACACAGTCAAGAACAAATTTTAGGATACTTAATTTGTCTTTTTTTCATTACGCTCAAGAAGTAAAATTAGAGAAGTTAATTACAGAATTCCAGAACAGAGAGTAACAACAAATCCTTTAAAATTAGTTTAAAATTTTTGGAATAATTACATAGAGTGGAAGTCTCAGGACTGTAATAATTCTTGTACCAGTAAAAGTAAGGTAAATAGATTTAGTTATTAAACTTTACACAACAAAAAGGAAAACTTACCGGAATCACAGGAATTTGACTTACTACTTTAAAACGTTTAATTAGAGAATGCAATAATTCATTGTAAGTTCGAATGTGTAACATTTCAAGTGTCGATAGTCGAAGGCTCATCACTTAATCAAAACAAGAATATTAAATACACAACCTATACCTACATAGAATACCATAACCAAACTTAGTAATGGTTGTAAAGAAATATTTAACCAAGGGGTTCTTAGCCGAGAGGTATGTCATGGACAACCTAATTAAAAATGCGATTATAACAACAAAGAGAAGATTGAGGTCCCAGCCTTACCGACAAAACCCTCTTTTTGTACAAATGTAAGAGATATTTATGACCGAATACACTGAGAACAATAATATACATTGGATTCCATATGTGGAATCTTTCGAGTCAATGTAACAGGTTTTAACCACGAGAGTTTTTGGCGATAGGTATCTTATGAGTGGCTCCAAACAAAAATACAAGCCTAAGCATTACGGAGAATACTGAGGATAATCGCTTGCCAACAAAACCCTAACAATGTTACGGGGCTATCCCTGAATCAAGAAAATTGAACCGCATGTGTAAAATGGCATAGAAATCCGAATGAAATCCATGAGTAGCAGATGATTGCCTCACGATAGAGCCAAAACCACCATGAGCTAGAAATACTTCTTTTATACAGATCATGGCTAGAAATACTTTAGAGAATTAATAATAGCGAAGGAAGGACCTCAACCAACAACCATAAGAAAACCAGTGACAGAGACAATCTTAAATGCGACCAACCCTTCGATATCTACTATAGATAAGAAATGGAGTCGTGGTGGACTGACCTAGTAGTGGAGGAAAGTGGATGGTCGTGCATCCGTCTTCTTACCTTACACAAAGAAGGAACCCTCCTTAATGTCAATTTTTGCATGCAAATAAGCATTGCAGAGGTTAACGCTGGGTGGTTTTACGAAATGCATAAGAGCCAAAGGAAAGTGAGACATTAGTTACCTAGGATACTCTCGTATCACACATTAATGGAGTTGGGATGTGTTGGGTACGATGGCCATTGCAACAAATGTGCTTGGCATACCCACGTTGGCCACGAGGACCTAGGATCTATACAATTGCAGAACCCTCATAAATTTAAAACCAGAGAAGTTATGACATTTACAGACAAGTCTAAATTCACATTCAACTGAACCTTAAAGGTTGTTAGTGAAAATCCTTGTCACTAAGTTGGGCGGAGTTTCTGGCTAGACAGTAAGGTTGGGTCAGATTCAATAGGTTATCGGGCCATGGGTTATGACTTTTCATGCCAGTTGGGACTCCAAACCTCAGTGCTAAACATCGTTATTCAATAAACCCTTTCATATAAAAATGACGTATGTTAATTCCAATCTAACTACCATGTTAACGTTTTAATGAAAATAAAATTGTCAAGAACGTCCATTTCAAGTAATGGGTAGAGTGTGCATATAGTAAGGGCATAATTGTTGAAAATAGACCCGTATATTTTTATTTGAATAACGTTGAATGCTATGGTTAAAACATATGTTAGCATACATATTAAACTCAAGAAATACACTACCTTGCACAACTATAGGCATAGGTAATATATATATTCATATATATATGGAATATCATAAGGATGGTATATCCAACAACTTTTCCCAAAGAGTATCGATACATGGGTTTTAAAGATATAAATAAGAAAAGAATACTTATTATAAAGGATTGTTTGTGGTAAGTTGGAAGTACTCCTTCATTGGATATAAAGTGGAGGGTACAAGACTTGGTTAAAGGTAGAAGCCATGTTAGGATAGAATTATTATAGACTTGTGGAAACACCCAGATTTTAGTTCTTTCATGTATAGTTTCAACTCTAGTTTGTTAAGACAAATTGTTTGTGACATGTACCAAATTATTTTAATATGAATGACTTTAGGAGAAGGATATATACCTTTTTATTAGTCTCATGTAACTATGAGTAAGTATATGTCGTATTCTGATAGCGATGATTACAGTCTTAAAACGATTAAGTATAGCAGAGTAAAGAAGTATTAATGCACCTATCGAATTTTTTTTATTTGGTAAATTTGGGCTACATTTCAAGTGCCCTGAACATATCTCAGAATATTTTAAAAAAAAAACCATATGTATATTATTTGGTTCACACATGAACTGGCTGAGAGAATTTATCGCATAACAAATGCGCGTTCTAATATTTACAAGGTACATCAATGACCCAATGATCTGCCGATATAACGTGGGCTCTTCTTGATTTGAACCTGTAACTTGATCTTGTAGTTTCTTTAGGTTAGAGATCATTGGTGTGGTCATGGACTTACAGTCCATCATGCCAAATCTACGGAGCACATCAACTACATATTTTCTCTGTGAGAGAAATATCTCACCTGGTTTCTACCACACCTCCAAGGCCAAGAAACAATGCATGAGTCTGAAGTCTTTCACTTCAAATTATGCGGAAAGCTCCCTATTAGTATTATAAATCAAGTTTTCCTCTCCAATGAGGAGAAAATCATCCACGTATAAGACTAGCATAACTGGATGATTTTGCACAATCTTTATATAAATATTAGTATTTTCTATGCTCTTGGTGAATCCAAGACTTGTAGAAAGATGTCTATTCTACCATACCAAGTTATCGGAGCTTGCCTCAACCCATATGGGGATTTCTTGAGTTTGAACACATGATATTCTTTCTCATGTATCACAAAACCTTCAAGTTATTCGATATACACTTCTTGCTCAGCATCACCGCTAAGAAAAGCAGTATTAATGTCCATCTGGTGAATTTTCCAACCAAAAACCGTGGCAAGAGAGATAATAATCCTGATGGAAATATATTTGTCAACTGGAGAAAAGATTTCATCATAATCAATTCCTTGTTTCTAAGAGAAACCATGAGCCACAAATCTAGCGTTGTATTTTTCAATACTTTCATCTGCTACATGCTTTATCTTATAAAGCCATTTGTAAGTTCCCACTAATTTTCCACGAGGTCTAGGAACCACTTCCCATACATCATTCTTTAGAATTGAATCATATTCTTCTATCATATCATATTTCCACACTTGGTGTTTGGAATCTTCTTCAAATGTGGAAGGTTTTGAATCAATCAAAATATTCAACTTAGCTATAAGACTAGAGTACTTATATGGTTTCTTTCTTTCTCTGAAAGTTCCCTTAGGAGATGAATGCTTTTCAGCTTCCTTTAGAATTTTCTGGCACCAGATTGGTTTCCTTTTAATAGGAGGTTTCTCTAAAGGAAACTCAATAGTATCCCTTCAGGGATCCATTGGAATCTCTGAGGTCTCCTCTCTCTGTTCATATGAAAGAGGATAATCTTAACAATCAAGTGATGGATCTTCCTCCTCCCCTGAATCATATGGAATTTCTCTAGCCCAACGAAAATATCCTTCTTCATGAAAAGTCACGTCTCTTCTTCCTTCGATGAAATTTTGACCTCAGATAAATATTCTGTAATCCTTTGAGGTTTCATTGTATCCCAAAAAAGTTACTTTCTTCCCGGAGGGCTCTAGCTTAGTCCTCTTTTCTTTTGGAATGTGAATATAGACTCGATTGCCAAATATTCTCAAGTGACCAAATGAAGGATTTATACCAGTGAAAACTTATTTTGGAGTTTTTTCTTCATGAGATTTTTGTGGACATATGTTCTGAATGTAGACTGCAGTATTGGAAACTTCAACCCAAAGAGATAACAGTAAGTTCTGGTCATACATCATGGCTCTGGCTACTGCACAAATAGTATGTTCTTTCTTTATGTGACCCCATTCTACTGGGGGTTATACGGCACAATAAGATCCCTCTTAATCCCATATGTTGGACATAGTTCATCATATTTGAAGGAGTCAAATTATTTACTATTGTCTATTCTGAAAACCTGGATGTGTCTGTCTGTTTGATTTTCAACAAGATTATTGAAATCTTTAAATTTGCTAAAAGATTCATCTCTAGTCTTTAAAAAGTAAATACAAATTTTACGAGAACAATTATTAATAAAAATGATATAGTAAATACATGATCTAGGTGGATATCGGTGGCCACCCACCTTTTTAGACTAGCTGAAAAGAATTTTCTGGCAATTTTGGCAATTTACTATTTTTAGCAGGTTTTGACTTTCGGGGCCATTTTGAGGGACTAAATGAAGGTTTTTCAAGATTTAGGCTCTCAATAATAGACAAAGGCATGATTGAACCCCAAAAATGAATATCCTCGACGATACCTTTTCAATGAGCTATCATATGCCTAAAACGAAGATTGTATGCAAAAATTATGACCTCGGGAAGTTGATATACTAACTTACCCAAACGGGCCCACATGACTTTTGGTGCTTCATCTCCTAGGGTTAGGTTTTTGGATGTCTATGGATTTTGGAATTCATGTTTATTGTAAAAAGGCCTTTAGAGCCTCATTATAATCATCTTCTGGCGAATACGAGTAGCCGTCACATCTCTTCTTAGAGATAAGCTGCCACCATTCTAGCAAGTCTTTCACTTTGTATTTTTATAGTCTCTATACATTTCTTTCATTAATAGAAATCGTGTATTACTGTATCTCTGTGTTTATGGTTGAATCTATGATATATTTTTGTTATATTATTGAATATATGTGATATCTCTGCACATTTCTTTATTATATCTCCGATCTCATTTTGTGTCGAAAATAATCTGGATCAATGGTATCAAAGCAGGTTGTTCTTGATCATTTTTTTCAGTGCATGTCCCCGACGAGGTCCGAGTATAGCAAGTTGGGTCTCAAGCTTGTCTCTCTTGAGGAAAATCACTCTCTCACACCCAAGAAACCCTCAATGGAGGAAGAAAAGAAAAGTGACGAAGCAAACGATCCTATGAGTTTGCTCCTTGAGAAAGCTCTCACGCAACAGAGGGATGAAATGAGGGATAATTTTTCCCACATCTTTCAACATCTGCCAATAGAAACAGGTGCATCTTCATCAAGAGACCACTTTGGAGGCACCTTGCCTTTCAAGATACAAGTTAATTTTGATATTCCTGTATTTGAAGGATAGATAGATGTAGAAGCCCTAAACAAATGGTTGAATCTGCTAGAAGGTTATTTCTATGTTCACAAATTTTTCGACGAATAAAAGATCACCTTCGCTCTCCTTAAAGATCACCCCCATGTCAAACATTGGTGGAAAACTTATTGGGAGCAGAGTTCCACAAAGAAGTTTGAAATATATGGGGCCGATCCCTCTTGAGATTTTTTTGTGGATGTGGTAAAGGAACAATATTAACCTGTTGGAAACTATGAGGACCAGTACATGAGATGGACCACACTGCAGCAAGAGAGGGGCCAAAAAGTTCCGGAGTTCACCAATACCTTCCATACCTTGCGCAATAAGCTGGGTATCAAAGACTCTGAGTGACATTTGGTTCTGAAATACCGTGGGGATTTACACAGATACATCCAGACTTAAATGGATTTTTTGGACATCTCATCACTCGATGTTGCTTATCGATATGTTGTTAAAATTGAGCGGAAATTTAAGCACCAAAACAAACAGGATTTCGGATCTGTAAATCCACAACAACCAAAGTATGACAAAGACATCCCTAACAAACAGCCTCCTGAAAACCAGTCCAAGACACAGGAAAAGAAGGGTCATGGGAAGACAAATAAAGACACTGGAAAATGGTGTGATTTCCACAAAATCCCCTGGCACAACACCGATGAATATCGCTCAAAATAGTCATTGGTGGCCAAGATCAAAGACAAGGAGATGAACTGTGATTCATAATATGATTCTAAAAATACTGGTAAAGGACAGATCATTGATGTAGACTCCACTTCTATTGTCGCAACCACAACAATTCAACTAGAATAACCAATAGATATCGAAGAGGGGGAGCGCCTTTTTCATTCATAGATGTGGGTGAAGGGGACCTTTCTGCATTTTATTGTTGATAGCGTAAACCAAAAGAACCTCATCTCAGCATATGTCATCAAATAGTTGGGATTGTTGACGGCACTACACCCACAGCCATACCACATCAGGTGGCTTTGCCAAGGACAAGATATCTGTGTCAGCCAGCAATGTCGATTGTCATATGACATCCAGCCCTTGAAGGATGAGGTATTATGTGATGTTTCCCCACTGGATGTCTGTGATGCTCTCTTGGGCCAACCATATATGTGGAAGCGCCATGTTGTTTATGAGTCTCGACCCCATAGTGTCATTCTTACTTTGGGGGGTCATCTCTATAGAATACCAGAGGTAGTTCTAAAATTTAGCTCCTTCACAATCTATTCAAAAGGAGAACAAAAGGACACTGAAACCACTACAGCCTCACCCCAAGCACCTTCTATCCAACAGAAGAAAGTCGACAAGGCTGCAGCAAAGCACAAAGATTCCTTCTGTACACCATCCTCTCATGCATCTCGAATTGTTGAAAAACCTCAGCCTCAACAGGTTCTTGACATACTTCTACAAACTGAGTAGCGCGATATCTCCAACAATATAAGCAACTCACCAAGATGCAGATCGAGCAAATGCTTTTCCCTCTCCCTCGAGAACTCAATGCAATGGAGACCATTTATTCCTAAGAAGGGAGGATTGATCCAGGTGGATATTGGTGGCCACCCACCTTTTTCGAATAGCTCAAAACGGTTTTCTGGGAATTTTGGCAATTTACTATTTTTAGCAGGTTTGAACTTATGGGGCCATTTTGAGGGATTAAATGAAGGTTTTTAGAGATTGAGGTTCCCAATGATATCCATAGGAATGATTGAGCCTCCAAAATGAATCTCCTCGATGATACCTTTCCAACAAGCTATCATACGCCTAAAACGGAGATCATATTCAAAAGTTACGACCCCCGGAAGTTGATATACTAACTTACCCAAACAGGGCCCACATGAATTTTGGCGCTTCATCTCGTAGGGTTAGGTTTTTGGATGTCTAGGGTTTTGGGCATTCCTGTTTATTAAAAAAAGGCATTCAAAGCCTCATTGTAATCATCTTCTTGTGAATGTGAGTAGCTGTCACATCTCTTCTCAGAGATAAGCTGCCACCATTCTAGCGAGTCTTTCACTCTGTATTTTTACAGTCTTTGTACATTTATTTCATTAATTAAAATCGTGTATTATTGTATCTCTATGTTTATGGTTGCATATATGATATATTTATGTTATATTATTGAATATCTGCAATATATCTGTGCATTTCTTTATTATATCTTTGATCTCATTTCGTGCCGAAAATAATCTAGATCAATACAACCATTCATTGATGGAGTAGTCATGGGCCCACAAAGATTAGAATGAATTAGATATAAAATTCCATTATATTTTTTATTGTTGTGAGGATAGAGTTTCTTAGTATTCTTACTGAGTGCACAACCTCTACAAACACTATCATACTCAAAAGAAAATACTGGCATATCCGTCACCATCTTTTTTAAACCTGGAAGTGCATTGTAGTTGAGATGTCCAAGCCTCATGTGCAAGAGCTCACAGGCATGGATGATTTTAGGGGATAAATTTCGCTCATGGGCTAATTTTCCATGTTTTCTCCAAAAACGAGATTCTCTATTTTAAAAATGATTTGCCCAAATTCTATAGGATAAAATTATTTTACCTTAAAATCGCCAAAATTTTATAAAAACTATATAAAATGCTTAGAAATTTGAATATTTTTACAAAAATATCACCAAACACTTATAGCTAGCATATGAAGGATTAGTAAGATTCGCCAAGGTTTCTACATTTTAAAATAAATTTCCATCCTTAAAAGCATCCCTGCTCACAGGGATTTATCATCTTGTGAGATAGTTCTTGAACAAATTGACTGGATATTTTATAAATTCCACTATCACGAGTTCCAATAGTCATATTAGTGCTCATATATCCATTTGAGGGCCACATGAGAGCATCTCCTTTGGTGAACGCTAGTGAGTATCCTATGCTTTCTAACACTGCAACTGAGATTGGATTTTTTTTGAAACCAGGAACATAAAGAATTTCATCAATATGAAATATATTACCTGATTGAATTTGGAAAGAAGTATATCCAAAACCTTTATGTCATAAGTACCATCATCACTCAGTTCTACCTTTACATTGAATTTCTTGTCTCGATAGTTTGCAAGATTTTTTTTGAAGCTTGTCATGTGTTTGGAAGCACAAGTGTCCATTAACCAAATCTCCTCTGACTTGGTTATAGTGCCAGAAAGAGATGAGATGAGATGATATAATTGATGTTGTTCTTTCTCTTTGGTGGCTACCCTAGTTTGTCTTATTTGAGATTACTCTTGAGTTTTAGCCTCTTTAGTAGCAAAAGAGCCTTGGAATTTTCCTTTCCTTCTCTGTTGAGAGGGATGGTTCCTGCAATCTCTTTCATAATGTCCTATCTTATTGAAATTGGACTTTAGACAAATGAAGATTAAGATGGGATAACTTACCTTGAGGTTACCTACCTTTTCCTTTAGATTGAGGGAATTTTTTTTATTTCTTAGCTTTCGCTTAAAGTGCATGATATCTTAGAATTGAATGATCATTTTTGCTTTTGAGTCTTTCTTCTTCTTCTAACGAGTCATGCCATAATCTGTCAAACTTAGGATGGGATTTTCTTCCATTGACTAATGTGAGAAAATATCCCCATTACTCAGGGAGTCCATCAACTGCAGTTTGCACAAGGTCATCATCATCTACAACAACTCCTATTGCTATAATTTGATATCTCGTTTGAGCAATCTTCGAGAAGAATGCAACAATTGATTCATCTTTTCCCATTCTCAAAGTATGTAGTTGTTTCTTCAATATTCTCTTCTGAGTTGGTTCCTTCTTTTCATAGAGGTTTTCCAAAGAATTAAAACAATATTTGGTTTTCCTTAGATGACCAATGATGGGAATCATGTTGTCCTTAACAGAATAAAAAATGATTATTTTAGCCTTGGATTGTTTCTTTCTATATTCTCCCATCGCTGTGTTTGAAGTTGTTTCTTCAATTACCCTAGTGATCAACTCTTCTAGATCATTTTATTCAAGAATATTAAGTATCCTCCATTTCCAAGCATTGATGTTGGAGGCCCCTATAAGTCTATCTTCAAATTTTACTAAAGAGGAGGCCATGTTAAGTTTTATATGTCAGTTTAGTAAATGAGATGCAGTTGATGTCTAAAAAAAATCCTCACAATATGGATCTACACATACTCAAGTCTGCACTTCATGAGCTCTTTTCACACCCTAAGATCTGAAACCATGTTAGTAATAGGGAAAGGAACACAAAATATGCCTTAAAAAAAATTTATTAGATATATCAGCAAGAACACTGTAGATCTAAATTGAAACTCAGATAAGATATGTGTAAGAAAACAATAGATCTGAAATATAACAGTTAGGTCTGAACTATAAAATATTTATGAGTATGCAGAGTGGTAGATCTGAACTTAAGAAATATTTCTGAGTAATGAAAGCAATATATATGAACTTATATATCTAGGATGTAAACAGTAGATCTAAATATTTCTGAGTAAATCACACTAGTAGATCTGACCCTGTAGATCTAGAACATTAAGAATTTCAAATAGTAGATCTAAACTTAAGCAAATAGATAAAACAAAACCTGCAACTTAACTCTGAAGATTACTTCTGTGGAATGAAGAAAATATTGAAACACATGTGAAATATTAAGCCTCTAAAGTTATGCTCAGATATAGTCTTAGACTCATAGATCAAGCAATAGGGGTTAGATCTCTATAGAAGAGAATATAGGATTGTTTTCCACTGTAGAAAAACCTCAAAAAATGTCAACAAAACCCCAAACAGATTTCTCGAAGTAAACCCTTGTGACATCCATATACACCACTACAAAATTATTGGTGAATGGTCGCAGGATATCGTCCATCAACCTCATGAAAGTGGCTGATGCATTTGTCAAACCAAAGGGCATGACCAACCATTCAAAAAGGACTTCCTTTGACTTGAAGTAAGTCTTCCATACATCTGCCTATTTTATCGGGACCTGGTGGTAGCCAAACTTCATATCAATGTCACTGAAGTATTTGGCCCCCATGAGTTGATCAAGGAGGTCGTCGATTTGGGGAATTGGGTACCAGTTTCTGACTGTGATTTTATATAGAGCCTAGTAATCAATGCAGAGTCACCAGGTTCTCCATATTTCTTCTATACCAGCACGATTGGGCTCCCACAAGGTCATGAGATGGGACGGATGTGCCGCTTGTGGAGAAGTTCTTGGACCTGTCACTTGATATCCTCATTATCTAACACACCACGACGATAGAATAGTCCGTTCGACAATGGTGCGCTAGGGGTCAGATTGATGGGGTGCTTGAACTGGCAGTGTAGAGGTACCCTAGTAGGTGAGGAGATGATATTCGAGTATTATTGCACAACCTTATCTACTTGCTTCTACTGTGTGGAGAGGTTGGTCACAGAGACCTTAGATGTGGTTGTGATTTTTCGATTATTCTGAGAGCAAATCATGAAGAGGAAAAACTTCCCCATCTGAGAGATGACCTTCGTGCATTGCTTAGCAAAGATTAAGGAAACAACACTAGGTGGGACTGCCTCGGGTATCCTTTACAATTTCCTATTCAAAGTAATAATAACACTATGAGGCCTAGACTGATATACAACATGATGTTTCCATAAATAAGGTTGTCCCAAAAGAAAATTACAAACTTCGAGAGGTGAGACATCACACAATACCTTGTCTTTGAAAGGCTTGATGTCGTACGATAGTCGACACTGTTGACTAATGTGAAGATCGATTCCTTCGTGGAGCCATCAAATGGTGTAGGGTTATGGGTGTGGTGTTGTCAACAAGGTGAACTCCTTGACGACCTATGCGGAGATGAGGTTCTTCTGGCTACCACTATCAACTATGCAGGGTGCCTTTTACCCACAATTGTGAATGGAAGAGGCACTCTCCTTCTTATGGATCATCTGGTTCACTAGGTTGGAGCTTGGTGGTAGAAACTGTGGCACTGGGTTCCACATCAATGATCTGTCTTCCCCTTTCTAGTTTTAGCTTAGAGTCAGAACCCACATCTGATTGAGAGGATTTCACTTCGGCCACTAGAGACTTCTTTGAAGGATAGTTAGCAATGTTATGCCAAGGGCTATTATGGAAGTCACACCACTTCTTGTTATCTTTCTTTGTCTTTCTGGTGTCCTTCTTTGCTTGCGGCTTGGACTGGTTGTCTTGATACTGTCCATATTTTATCCATCCTTTGTTTTATAGGTTGGGGCTACCTTTTCCTATATTTTGTTGTGATGGGTTCCCAGGCCCAAATTGTAGCGTCCTTTGTTTGAGCTTTTGCTCGATTTTGACGGCATATCGGTAGGCCGCGCCCAAGGATGAGATGTCCAAAAATTCCATTTCAGTATGGATTTATCTATGCAGAGCACCATGATACTTGAGCACCATATGTCACTCCAAATCTTCGATACCCATCTTGGTGTGCAAGGTATGGAAGATATTTGTTAAATCTAGCACTGCTTGGTCTTTTTCTTGCCACAGTGTGGTCCATTTGCTATACAAGTCATCATAACTTCCAACAAGATAGTATTGTTCCTGAATAACATCCCTGAAGGATTCCCAGGTGGTTGTGACTATAAATAATGAGGGTTCCTTTGTTTTATTTTGCTCACAGAAGGTTTCCTACCAATATTTGACATGGGGAATGACTTTGAGGAGCGCAAAAGTAATTGTTTCTCTATTCAAAAAGTTATGTTCAGAGAAATACCCTTCTAGTAGATTCAACCACTTGTCTACAACATCTGTGTCTATCTGACCTTAAAATATAGGAATATCAAAGTTTATTTGTACCTTGAAGGGGGTGGCACCTCTGCTTGAAGAATATGCATCGCCTGTTGGTAGCCGTCGAAGGATTTACGTGAAACTATCAATCATCTTGTTCCTTTTTTGACTGAGGGATTTCTCAATCAACAGTTTGAAAGGATATCTTACCCCATCATCTTTATTTTCTCCTGCCATGAGATTTCACTTGGGTGTGCGAGAGATTTTGTCCTCAATAGAAACAAGCTTGAGACCAAACTCTTTGTACTCCAACCTCGTTGGGGACATGAATTAAAATGACAAGGAGAAGACT
>JZKD02S1185310.1:171276-193138 GCA_000966675.3 Picea glauca | reverse complement strand
ACCTGACCTAACTATGATCCATGCAGACTTATTACATTATTAACCCACGTAGGGGTGCAAAAATTTCGTTTACAAAATTTTGTGCTGGAGGCATAAAATGCCCAAGTAGAACCAATACTATCTTCAACATACTTGCACCTGATGATGCATACTTCATGGCACATGAGTTGACCCCCTAGCTAAATAGGCGGTCAACACAGACTAAACCAATATTATCTCGAAAGTGCTCAAACTTTACACGAGATAGAGGCTTGGTCAACACATCAACAACCTATTCATCCGTGCTAACATACTAGAGATTTATGGCTCCTCTCTGCACCATATCACAAATGTAATGATATCGGATCTCTATGTGTTTTGACTTGTCATGGAACACATGGTTCTTTGTCATTTTTATGCAACTTTGGTTATCACATAGGATCATGGTTGCTTCCATCTCTAGATCAAATAGATCTGTCAACAACATCTGAAGCCATACGACTTCACAACTGGCGAAACATTCAACAATGTATTCTGCTTCTATCGTGCTCAGAGCAATGTTGAATTGCTCCCTACTCTGCAATGAAGTCATGGCTGACCTCAGACTGAAACAACATCTTGAAGTGCTCTTTCTATCATAAACACTTCCAGCTCAATTTGAATCAGTATACCCATACAATTTGAAGTCATGATCTCCATTATAACTGAGACCAAAATCCAACGTAACCTTAAGGTATCTCATCACATGTTTTGCATCATCAAGGTGAACACGTCTAGGTTCTACCAGATACTAACTCAAGGAAAAACATATATCTGGCCTAGTATTCGTTAGATACATAACTGAACCAATAATCTGTCTGTATAGAGTAGCATCAACTGACGAGGTATCTACCAGGAGCTTCAACTTCGTTTCCATGGGTGTGTACATGGATTTACATTTCAACATGTCAAACCTCTTCATTATTCCAACTGCATACTTCCCTTGGTTAAGGAAGATCTTCTCTGTGTTCTACCAAACTTGAAGACCTAAGAGATAATGCATTAGGTCTTTCATCAAACTCTGTAGTGAGATTCTTCTGCATTCTGTGATGATCTTTTCTTCATCTTGTCAAGAATACATCATCCACATATAGTAGCAACATCACTGGCTCATCATTCATAACCTTGATGTGAAGGTTAGAATCAACTTTACTCTTGGTAAAGCCCAAGCTCGTTAGGAAATTGTCGATTATGCCATATCAAGCTCTAGGAGCTTGCTTCAACCTGTACAAATCCTTCTTCAACCTACATACCTGAGTCTTTTCTATTTTCATCATCAAATCAAATTTTCACATTACATTGTACCAATCTCGTACACTTGCTCAGCTGCAACTCAATCTGCACAATCATGTGCTAGCTCTATGTGCTCTCTGCAAAGCACTATCTATCTCACTGCCTAAGAGTATGTCCTCTCCTCTTTCTGCAATTGTTCTTTCTGGAACTGGGACTCTGCACCTGTAGTTGCTCTGAAGTTGAGAATGGTTTCTTCATTCTCACTATGACTGTTGAAATCTAAAAGTAACTCCTCTACTTCATCATGGCAACAACATCATCTGAAACTGAGAGTGGCTTAATAACTGATACTGAAGGTAGCTCTTCTTATTTCATGGAGGTAACTCTATCTTTTATTGTAGTAATGTCTTCATGAACCAACTAATGTACTGCACAAACTACCACTCAAATTTAAATATGGGGTTTTCTCCCCCTACATCTCATACTATATATGAATCATGGTTTTTCTGGTGGTCTTCATGAATACTGGAACTATTTCTTCAATTACTGGAGTAAGTGTCTCGTCATAGTCTTCTCCCTCTTGCTAGGAGAATCCTATGGACACACATCAGGCTTTGTACATCTGCAACATGATTGATCTGTATAGATCAATCTTGGAAGTCAATATTGACTTCTCTTCTACTTTCACAGAAGAATCCATATCCTAGTCTTTTTGACTGGCTTCCTTCTCTGTTACTGAAAAAAGGGAATCTTCCAGGAGATTTCATATCTCCTCTAAAACTACGATCTAGTCTTCTCATGGCATCTGTCTCCTAGTCCTGGAAGTTGTCTCGTCATTTGATCCTTTCTGATATCAGACTTATCCTTGATTTCTTCTGAGTCTACAAGGACTTCATCATCTCTTACAAGGAATACTTGGTGTTGAATACCAAGTCTAAATATAAAAGGTTGAGTCAAACTTCAAGTGAATTATGCTTCCTATCAAGGTGGCTTCATTAACCTTTGAACAATTCTGCTGTGAGTTATTGTTCTAATGTTCGGTCATCTTTGGAGACTTCTGCTCCTTACAATCAATCTCCATATGAGATAATCTGGATCTCAAAAATAGCTTCTTCTTCATCTTCTTTGGTACATGGATTTATACCGTCATGTACACAACTTGGATAGTTTGCTTCATGTCTCATTGTGTTGCCTCCTGCACCCTTCACTATAGTTTCCTCAGGGTTATCACCTGTGACCTGAAACAGGTTCAACAAAACAACAAACAAGAATAATACTCTTTTGATGATAGTAATAAAACAATAGCACGAGTAATCGTCACAATAGCTCCTTTAGAGATTTCACTTGTGACCTATCTAAAACAAAGATCAAAAGTAAGAAATACAATACAAAATGATGTCAACACTCTTCTAGTGTTGTGATCAAACATTCATCTATGGTAACTTGGAACCAATACAAGAAGTTTCTCCTAGAGAAGATGTTAGTTGTATTAAGCATTTATCTCAATATGCTCACATGCTACCAAGTATAATGCTTTTCAAAGACTGCTACCTCAACTATAGTGTTTACTTATAAAGGGGTAGTTATCAACTTGTCATGTGCAACTTTGGATCTTATCAACTTAATTAGTCAAACCTAGAACCTAGAGTCTTGTCCTCAAGAATGAGTGTGTTTCTTTTCTTCCAAGTCTCCTTCACTCAAGATGACAAGTGCTTTCTTCAACCTGTCTTCTGTAATAGGACAATATGTTATCTTGACAGAAGGTTGGGTTAGAGAATAAACTCTATGATATCAACTTTAATCCATCTAATACCTTAACATTAATTTTGACCAAAGGTTAGTATGATGATCATAGCTTCAACATGCAACCTAGATCAAAATAATGTCATAACAACTGGATGCATATCAGAATAATCAAACCTGGGTTGCATTATGCCTCTAAATGTGTTGGATCTTGAGATCCTTCTGGATCTATGGAAAGAGATCCCTTCTTCTGCAAATACCCTTTAAAGCTTAACAATTTAAACATATGTGAGTACATACCTTTGATGGCATTTACAGGTAGTGGCACCATCTTGTAGCAGCAATAATAATTACCAACCCTTTTAAAACTTCAAGGGTGACTACAACTGGTACTGCAACTGATACCTCAATTGATACTGCAACTGAACTACACCTTAGGGTTTTATGAGGAAACCTTAATTTTTCAAACTTCAAATTTTGAAATTCTGATCCAGGGGCTAGATGTGCTGAGCTAAGGCGAGTAAGCTGGTGCAGTTAGATTTCTGAAAATCCAAATTTTACCCCTTGAAACTGAGCTTGCGGAAATCTGGACTGGTACTGGTTCTAGTTTCCTGGTTTTCTGGTACTTCTGGTTTTTTGGTACCAGTGAAAACTAGGGTTTCACTTTCCCGGAGTTCTATCCACTGAAAATGTGTTCTCAAGATGCCAAAAGCTTCACTAGGTTAGGGCGCACTTTTCTAGATGGTTTTTAGGAAAAAATTCCTCTCCAACAAAAATCCCTAATTTTCTTGTACGACAACAGTGACGTTTTTCTTTATCCAGTGAAAAATGCTCTCTTCAGCTTAGCTCTGAAACCATGTTAAGTTTTGAGTTATTCTTAGGTTTCTTTTCAATTTACTAGATAACAATAGCATAGGTAGGATCACTGATAGAAACACAATCACAAGATACACAACATTTATCCTGGGAAACCCTCACGGGGAAGAAAACCCAGCAAAAAAGTTCCTTAATATAGATAGCCAATACAATGCCAAGACAATAAACCAAACATTAGAGAATATCCAACACTGAGCAATGTGCCTCTCTTTCTTCCTTCTTCCGACAACTGGCAACTGCAACTTCCTTCAAACTTGCGCACTAGATGAGTGAGCTGAGTGAGAGTGATAATGAGGTGTTGGCTTCCTTTATTTATACAAACTGGCAGGTGCTGAAAATGTGTCTCTTCATTGGGCAGGGCCGACTTGACTTCTTAGTGGTTAAAACCGCTTTAATTAGCCTAGGGGGCGACTTCTCAATTTGCATAATATATTTAAGGTTTGACCAATCCACAAAAGGGGATTTGGTCAATTACAGTGCCCGACATGATCAATCCACAAAATGGGATTTGATCTATAAATAAATGACTCAAATACTAATAATAATAAGTAGAATACTCTTTGCAATTACAATATTTCAACAGTAAAGACTATGAAGGCAATTGACTTAATGTAAAAATAACATTGCTATACATTGACAGTAAACTATTTAAGAATAGGGCTTTTCATCCTCCTCTTCTGCACCAACTTCAACTAATTGTTTTAAAAGTGTCTTCAAACCATCTATATGGTTGGACATAGTAGTTTCAATAACCATTTTGAATCTAAAGAGTTGCAAGTTTAACATAAATTTTGCATTTACTACTTTTCGCACTAAACAACTTTTGTAACCTCTCAGAGATCTTAAGAAAATTTCTCTATATCAACATAAAGTAATTCTAAATCTGAAAGAGCAAAATTGAGGTATAAGGTTGGAGTTGGAGCAGGTTTCATGGTGGATTTCCATTTCAAATTTGGATTTAGGCAAGACCCCTGGAGAAGTTGGAGTCTTTATTGTCACCGGTTAAGCTGGGTTCTATCTTTTCTATGGTAGTAACACTAATGGGTTTTTTAGTCTTAGCGAGTTTGGTTTTCTATAGGTCTAGCTATCCTCTTTAGCTCTTATCGTTAAGCTTAGCAGAGTTTTCAAATCTTATCTGTCGCCTTGTTTTAAGGGCTTCAATTAGGCATTTTAGTTTTACTCCGCCATTAATCCGGTTATGACAGGTTTTATTGTGCATTCAATACAGTTGGTATATCTGTCATATCGAAGTCTGGGTGCTCTGACTTCCTCTGGACTGTAACTCCTACATCCCTGCCACATCATTCTCCATTCTTGTATTGATTGGATTGATGTTTTGAGTTATTTAAGATTTGGTGGTGGATATGGGGGATGAGGTCAGCGATCTCTCGGGATTGGAAGCAGGGGATCCTTGGGATCACCCTAGTTTCTTATCGACGATTGATGCTTTCTATAATAACCGAGGTATCAATGGTGCAACTAATGATCGAAGGTTTGTTCTACCAACCCAACATACGCTTAATCCTTCCACATTTGGCTCCAAGCTCAGTTCTAAGTCTGTTCCGACTATTCCTTGCGGTAGTAAGGAGGTTTTTGGCTCACGTGGTAGTTTCTCGAAGGCAGAGGGATGCACTGATCTACTATTTCCATAACACACACTTCAGAATACAAATATAGACTCTTCAGTGGGTGGTGAACGGGTTTTATCAAGGAAGAAGCAGAGCACAGAGGAATCGACGACTGGTTTCGTGGGAAAGAAGCATACTCCAAAGCTTGTGGCGCAAGTCTGGAAGCCCAAACAAACGAAACATTCTTTGGTCTTAGGCATGGATATAGGGCTAGAAGAGATGTGCTCTCTCGCCATGTGCACGCTGGTGGGTAGACTTTCCTACCATTTACGCTACAAATCGACGGTTTCCGAGTGGTTGAAGAATACTTGGGAACCCTTCCTAGGGTATTTACTGGATATGTTAACTCTTCCAAGGGGCTGGTTTGGTTTCGTTTTCAAGTCACCTGAAGATACAGTTAAGATACTTGAGAATTATTGGGTTTTTGAAGGTGGAAGTCTAATGTTAAAAAGGTGGAGGCACAAATTTGACCCTGCAACTGAATATTTCAGTTATAGGCATCTTTGGGTCTTATTACCTGGATTACCGTTACAACTGTGGAACATAAAATCCATGGAGGCAATCGGGAATGTACTGGGACACTTCATTAAGTGTGATGAAGATGCTCTGCTATCAAAGGACCGGAGAATGGCTAAAATTCTAGTGGAAGTGGACGTGCATGGAGGATTATTGGACAGTTTGGAGATTGAGTGGCGCAACATGGTGTTTACACAAAGATTAGACTACCTAGGGGTTTCGTCCAGATGTGCTCGTTGCAGACAGACTAGCCACCTAAAGAAAGATTGACATCTCCCATGGGGAGTACATCCAGAAGAACTTCTTTCTAAAGATATGGTTACAGATGGGTACCCTACTGAGGTGGAGACGCTGGAGTGGGGAAACTATCCGGGAGCATGGGACCTAGACGACACACCTTCCTTGACTGATACCTTTGTTGGTAAGTTGCGTTTTTACGCTCCTACCATCTATTGCTCTTTGTCTGCTTTGGAAAGAGACAACTTCGATTCTTATTTTTCTGGAGAATCTATTACTACTGGGGTGAATGTTATTACAAAGGATAAGAGTAGCAGGCCAGAGGTAGTTGTGTCTACTACTGCGCGGGTGGTTACACCTATGGTTAATGTCTCTGATAGAAATCATACACCCTCTCCTCAGGTAGAAGCTATGATTCAGTCTAGCCCTGTTCAAAAAAATCCTTTGTTGTTGGAAGACTCTCCTATCTTATCGGGTTATGGTGAACTAGCAGCGAGTGACCACTCCTTGGGTATCTTACTCAAAGACTTAGTCCCCTTTCTTTTGGAAGTTACTAGTCTTGTTCCCATCCCGATATTTTCAAGTAACTCAGAGGTATTTCCGGGGGAATCAAGAAAAAAGGATTTTGCCTCCTTAGGTACAGAGGGCACGGAGGGTAGGAAACTGGCTTGGTCTCGGGGTTTGGGGCTTAAATTGTCACCCTTAAAGACTAGAAGTGCATGCAAAGAACAGGGGAGTTCTCTTATCCATTGTTCATGTCCTACTCCTTCCACGACTGACCAGGGGGCGCTTAGAGGCATCAAAGCCCTCACCAGGTCAAAGTCATGATCATTCTCCCCTTAAACATAAGAGGGGTAAAGGACCCCTTAAACTGGCCTCTATGCGTAGACTTTTGTATCGGACCTCTCCACATGTTATTTTTCTACAAGAGACTTTGACATCTGATGTAAAGGCAAGGGATTTCATGTTTTCTCTCAAACCTGATTGGACGACTTGTGTTGTTAGTTCTGTGGGCAACTCGGGGGATTGTTGGTAGCATGGGATCCACGTTATTTTGTATTCTCACCGGTTCTCACTTGTGGCGACATTTTGTTGACAGGTACCAGTCTGCTAGATAAGAGAAGACTCACACTACTGAGTGTATATGGTCCTTGCAAGGATCGAAAGACCTTTTGGAAAAAACTTGAAAATAGGGGTCTTTAGCTCATACAGACTTGATATTGGATGGGGACTTAAATTTTACTTTAAATTCAAATGAAATCTGGGGAACATCAGCTCTGTCTGATACATTAGCGGTATTTTTTAAAGATCTTTTCTATAATTCTCCTCTAGTGGATGTGGCTCTGGCTGAGCTGGTTCTGACGTGGCGCAATGGAAGAATGGACGTATCAAACATTTCAAAGAGACTAGATAGATTTTTCGTGGCTGAGGACTTGATTGGTCCGGCRATGAGGTATCGCCCGTGGGTAGATTCCACTTTCATATCCGACCACACACCAATCATTCAGCAGATGGATACTGGCGTTCAAAGGATAAAGTATTCCTTTAAATTCAATCYGAGATGGTTAAAGGAAGAAAGCCTTGCTGAGTTMACTAGAGAAGTATGGATGGATAATCRTTTTGATTTAATTGTTGAGGCAAAAAGAAGGCTCGTCGAAAAKCTGTCTCTTCTAAAAAGTCGGGTTAAATCTTGGGATTTGGCCAAACAATTTAGGGAAAAGGAATCACTGACCAGATTGGAAGCAAATTTGGAAATCTTATATTCACAGAAAAATGYTGGTATTTATACCATGGATCTTGAACAACACTGYAAGCAAATGGAGGCGGAGCGTAATAAAATTCTATTGGTTGAAGAAGAAAATTGGAGACAGAAAAGTAGAGCTACATGGATTAAGAGTGGCGACAAAAATACCAATTTTTTTCACAGATTCGCGAGCTGCAGGAGAAACAAAAAATATCTCTAGGATATTACGGATGACTCAGGAAGAGTACACTCTAGTCAGGAAGCCATAAAGAATGAAGCGGCCTCTTACTTCAAATCTTTCTTTAAGGAACCGGGGAAGACTACTATTCGGGCACAGCTTGAGACTATCAGACTTTATCCAAAGTTGGTATTAGAGGAGGAAATCCCTTCACAAGAGCAGGCCGTATCCTTGGAGGAGTTATCAATTGTTCTAAAAGGCTTTGCCAAAGACAAGAGCCATGGTCCAGATGGTTGGACAGTCGAATTCTTCATTTTCTTTTTTGATTTGGTGGGACCTGATCTTCTAGTGATGGTTGAGGATACCAGAATCCGAGGTGAATTCATTCGACCGATAAACTCCACCTTCCTTGCTCTTATTCTGAAATCCAATCGCCCATCATCCTTTCAGGATTTTCGTCCCATTGCCGTGTGTAACCTTGTGTATAATATTATTACAAAATTATTGCGAGGAGGATTCGGCCTATTCTTTCTCGGTCTTTGTTGGAAGCACGGTTGGGGTTTCTAAAGGGCTGTTAGATACTCGATGCCATTGGAACGACTCAAGAGTGCCTGCACAACATTAAAGCCAAGAAATTGCAGGCGGTCATCTTGAAATTGGACTTAAAAAAGGCATATGACTGTACAAATTGGGATTATATTAGATTGATGCTTCTTTACTGTGGATTTGGTCATCTTATGACTAAATGGATTATGGGCTCAATGACTTCAGCTACTTTTGCTATTTTGATAAATGGTGAGGCTACAAATTTCATAAGTAGTGAGAGAGGTTTGCGCCAGGGATGCCCTTTGTCTTCACTATTGTTTATTATGGTGATGGAGGGGTTGAGCCTTTCCTTGGGAAAAAGGCTATTAGAAGGACATTTGACAGGTATTAAAGTTTCACAGTTGATTAGAATTCTACACCTCGTGTTTGTGGATGACATGCTAATAATGTCCAATGCCTCCCTCACAGAATGGAAGGAAATTCATTCTCTTTTATATACCTTTTGTGGTGCCTTTGGGCTGGAGATCAATGTTAACAAGTCAACGTTCCATCATTATGGTGCTTCGCAAGTCTTTCTTGATAATTTGACTGCTATGTTTCACTTTGGTGTTATGAGTCTTGAAGCAGGGTTTAATTATCTAGGTTATTTCCTAAAGATAGATCGATATAAGGAGGCGGATTGGCTATGGTTGACTTAGAAATATGAGAATAGAATCAGACATTGGTGCAATCGATTCTTATCGATGGGTGGAAGATACATTTTGATTAAGGTTGTGCTGGAAAGCTAGCCGATATACTGGTTGGCTTTGGCCCATATACCAAACTCGATTTTGAATCGAATTCACAAGTTGGTTTTTTCCTATGTGGTCAGGGGCGAAAAAACATTCTTCTTTTCACTTATGCAAGTGGGAGACTTTAGCTCGACCAACAAAGTATGGTGGTTGGGGGATCATAAATATTTTCTGTTTTTCGAGAGCATTAGTTGCTAAATCTCTTTGGCGTGGTTTGATGTATCCAGGTAATTGGCAATGAGTCTTGAAAGACAAGTATTTGTCACATTTAACTGTTATTTCTTGGTTGTGCACTATCGATCCTTCATTTTTAACTTGATCACCAGCTTGGAGAAACTTGATGAATACATTACCATTGTTGCTGCATTGGTTGGCTTGGAAACTAAGGGCGGGTTCTTCCATCATAGTGGGTAAGGATAAAATTCTGGGCTTGGGTAAGAGATCCTTTCTATCTCCCGAGATGATAATTTTTTTAAATATAAATCATGTTCATTTTCTTTATCAAGCTAGAAAGGTGTCGGTCCAAGGCACTATTTGTTCCAATTGGCTCGATAACAAAGATTTGGGTTTGGAGGGAGATCTGGTTGTGGAATGGGAGCTTTATAGACAAAGCTTGATAGAATTGGGTATATCTCACACATGCTGCTAGGATGAGTTAAGATGGGTGGACGACGATGGCACTGACCTTTTAACCACAAAGAATGTTTATAATGCCTTATCAGCTGAGCTTTGGGAGAACATTACTGGGGATGTGAAGAAAAAAACATGGACCTGAGAGTGTCCCTTAAAGACCAAAATGTTTACATGGCTTCTCATCGAAGACAAACAACTAACATGGAACACTTTGCGCAAGTGTGGTTGGCACGGCCCAGGATTGTGTTTTCTATGTAAAGGCAGTGAGGAATCAACGCTCCACCTCTTTGTTGATTGTTCGTTCACTTTTTATATTTGGGATAAGCTATTAGCTCACTACAAGCTGATTGTTGGGTGGTTGGGTACCTCACTTCGGGAATGTTTTGATTTCTGGGCAAAAAGACAATTTAGTTTTCGCACTGTTCCTGTTTTTATATGTTGGAACATTTGGAAAGAAAGGAATCTGGCTATATTTGAAACAAAGTCTCCCTCTACGGAAAAGGTAATTATGGTAACTATTGCTGCTATGACTTGTCATAGTTCCCAGAAAATGCAGAAAACTACCTAACACTCCATCCATACTCTGCTTAACACATAACTATTGGATGGTTTGATGGTGCAACATAGAGGAATGGAGAACTAAGTGGAGCGGGGGATGTTATTAAGCTAAATGATTATATGGAATACATGTGTACTCTTAATTGTGGTGGTGACACAAATACTAGAGTAGAACTTATGGCTGCATGGACGATTCTTACACTGGTGCAAAGATTATCCATCACAGATATCCATGTCATTGGGGATTCCAAAATCATTATCGATTGGCTCAATAATATTGGCTCTTTGCAGGCCATTTCTGTAGAATGTTGGAAAGATCGGGTAAGGGACCTCATCAAATATTTTTCTGTCATTACCTTCACCCATGTTTACAGAGAAGAAAATCAGGCTGCAGATATCTTATCCAAAAAAACACTAACTGAACGCACTGGAGCTATTGCATACAATCAGTGGATTGATGGTAAAGGGGGGCCATTTTTTTTTATCAATATGTTCCAGTTTCTACTATATTGGTCTTAGGGTTTTGAGACCTTTTTGAAGTTTTGGAGTTTGTTTGTATTATGGAACTTATTTACATAAGTTTCGGTCATGATGGTCTTATCAGATAATTTTGATAGTTGTTTTATTCAAGCAGTCACATTGGTGGCTCTTGGGTAGTTGGAATCCTTTTGGTTTTGAGATATGTTATGTAGAAGTGATGGTAGTGATGGTAAGAGGCATGATTTTTTTGTAATGTGAACATGACTATGTGTACTGATTATATATCTTAATATAATGAGCAATTTTCTTGTGGAAAAAAAAGATCAATGATTGACTTGGCATTTTTATATCACTCAATTTATTATAATAATAATAATAATCTATTTTTTAAGGTCAAGGCCAAGCCACACCAAATTGGTGTATGAGACCCCCTTGTTTGTGGGACAAGGGACAAGGGACCCCCCCTTGACTGGTAAAGTCTACGGAGGTATACATACCCTACTCCCCTCCATATTTGAACTTGTGACCTCCTAAGAGGAAACACATGTTCTTAACCATTAGGCCCACTCAGGATTAAGTGTAGGTTTTGGTTTAGTGCCTTAGACTAAGGTGTGTAGGTTTTGGTTTAGTGCCTTTTACTACTCCCCTTAAATTTTTAATCATTAAATGCTTTTGAATCTTCACTTTCCAAGTATGAAAATTGTACTCTGAAAAACCTCTGCTATATGAATCTTCTGAAAATATATTTACTGCACTCTACCAAAATAAGCAGAAAATAACCCGTCTCACTCCATAATTTCTTCTACTTTCGTTGCTCTTCTTTTCTTCCAAGTGTGCTAGACGTCACAGATTAGGACTTGGCGACTCTTCCTTAGGTTATAAATTGTGGCTGCTCCTTCCAAACGATCAACTGCTCTCTGCAATTTGATGAATAGTGGCCATGACTGCACGTTTAATTGAGGCGACTCCCAACAATTCGATGAACAGTGATGCCTTCAATTTGATACCTTCAATACGATAAAATTGATACAACAACTTTATATCTGAGACGGCGGCTTTAACTCGTTGAAACGACAGTTCCAAATCTTTGAGATGGTGGCTTTATATCTTTGAGACTGTTTATATCCTTGAAATGGTGGCTTTGTGTCTTTGGTTGATACCGGTGACTTCTTCTCAATGTGACTTCGTCCCTTTTTTTGACTCTAGTGGCTTCAAATTGTTAATATTGTGGCGGCAACATGTATGCAGCACACTCACATTCGTTCTTCTTCCTTCAACCACGAACCAATTACTTTTGAAACTAGTTTGAACTTTTTAACAAACACTGGACTCTGATATTTCCAGGTTCATAGGGTTGGGTATCACTTTGATACAATGTTATGAATTGATTATGCATCATTTAAGTAGAGACTAAAGATATGAGAACTTTTATTAACAAGGCTGTATGACAGCATATACCTGCCACTATGCAGGAATTCAGAGCAACTTGGTCATGCAAACAAGATCAGCGTCTCAAGGTGCTCTCCTGCATATTGATCATCAGGGAATCAATTCCTGCAATCACCCAAACATTCATAAACATTAACACCAAAGCAAATTAAATCGCAAGAACCCCAATAGTTAATTACCTTCGATTTTCATAACAGAATGCAAGGTGACCTTCTTGCATTTAGAGCACGTTATGTCCAGCTGGATCACAGTTTTCTGCAGATCGATCAACATTTCAGCAATAATGACAGATAATCGAACTCTAAATCTAGAACACATCAGGACTTACAGTTGCCATATAGACAATGTGCAGGCAAAGGGTCCTTTGTAGACTTTTATTCCTCTGCGGAGATCTCACGAACTATAGGAATTGAAGGGCTCTCAAACGAAATGCAAAATAATTAAAAAGAATCCAGTAAGCAGAAAGCTTGATCTATGGCAATGTCTTGATCATTTAGATCATATAGATGAATGACTTGTTTGTTTTGCAGAAACAATGTTACACCAACTATATAGATCATAAATGACTTGTTTTGCAGAAACAACGTGTTGATGTTTTGGTAGCTGCGGGAGGTATTTTCCTCCTAGACAACTTTTCTTAGAGAAGAAAAAGATTCCAAGAAGTCAAAGGAAGACCATTGAACGGTTGAAGAACACCCCAGAAAAGAATAAAGTGAAATAGAAGACCACAGAAGAGAAGTCGGTCCACAAGAAATAATAATAAAGTGGAAATATAATTTCCAGGAAGGGAAGTCAGCCCACATAATTAATAAAGTAAATTTGAAGACACAAAATAAGAGTCAGCCCCAGAAAGGCGCCCAGATTAGTATAAATATAAATCTGGGTCGGTTCATTTGTACAACCACACGGTTCTCCTTCTGCAGTGCGCACTAGGTAGTTGCAACAATTCGCTATTTCTGGTTTCTAGTTCTCTTGGAGAGTGCGCCCCACTTAGGGAAGGATATTCTTGATTGTTCTTGGTGATCTCTCTTGTGTGCTACCTCTGGAAGAGTTGCGCTAAGGTTGTGTGGTGTTGCTCAATTGCTTCATGCCAGTTGCAATAGCAGTTACAATAGCAATTGTAGTAGCAATAGCAGTTGCAGTGGCAACTGCAGCTGCAATTACCAGTTATTCCGGTTCTGTGGTGCGCTAATGATGCACCTATCTTGCGCCAGTTCTGTGGTGACTCAGTTGTCTACCCTCGCTAGGCTTTGACAAGAAGAAGAAGATAAGTATTTGTTATCAGGGTTCTTCATTGCTGTTTTTTCTCTTGTGATTAGAGCTTGTTCATGAATATTCTCTCTAAGAAAAGTTGGTTGGGTTTTTCCCCGAGTTTGGAGTTTTCCCAGGATAAATCTTTGTCCTCTTGTGCTTGTTTATCTGTTTCTTATATATATATATATATATTTTAGTATATGATTATTAAATGTTAAAAGAAGATACAAATGCTATGGCAAATCTAATGTTAACGAAACTAATGAAAATCTAACACAACGCTACACCAACCATAAATTGTTGTATTGATCCATGATTCCTGAACAATAAAAAGACCATCGGGAAACCACGTGGTGGTAGGGTGAGAGTGTGGATTAAAGTCTATCGTACCATAGATCTCTGTGCATGACAGTATGGATTAAAGTCTATTTGATGATACCAAAATCAAAAGCGAGTATGTTTGTATTTATTTGAGGATTCAGAGTGTCGTCGGTTGTGCCATAAGAGGTTCAATTTAATAACCAGTCGGATAGCAAATAATTGTTTTTAAATAATTAAAAAAAAAAATTCTTTCTAATCTCAGACTTTGGAAAAAACTCAAAAATATTTGGTCAACCCTCAACTAATACGTAGTCAAACCACAAATCTATCACTACATACCTGGCGCAGCAGGTATAATAATGGAGTCATTGAATACATTGACATCAATCCTGTTTATTTGGCTAATTGGCAATTGCATAACATAATTTCCTTTTCTTAATCACATCTATTAAACAATGGCTATCATAATTAAATATTAAGATCACTTATGTAACATGCCTTTATTACATTTTATTACATTAGACATATTGAAGCATTATACTCCAATAACTATAAAAGTCAATTATCCAATGCTAAATCTGTTTCCCAAATCCCCATTGCCATTGTCTTGGCCAGATTTAGAATATTTGTGCCTTTTGTTTTCTTTTCATTTTCCTTTTTCTTTGCTTCTGAAAACCTATCACAAAAGCATTAAGCATACTAATGCTCATTGAAATAAAACTGCATTTCCTTGCCTTTCTCAGAATTCAGAAAATGACCGTGTTGTCCTTCAGCATTTTTTGCTCACTTTAATGTCTTCTCCTTGAACATCAATTCCAGTGTGTAGTAACACTATTTGACATGAATGCAAACTACTTTTCAGTGCTAACATTGCAAAAAAAGAATCAATGACTAGGGGCCAGCTTCCATACTCCAAAACATTTTCCCAAGTATAATACAGAGTTGGAAGGCAGTGAAAAGAACTGCTTATAAGGAAAAAAGACACATTTATTAAGTGAACTGGCATACTAAAGAATATCGCCTTACTATAGAAAGCACAGTACTGCTTACAGTAGAGACAGAAACCAAGTTATGGACATAATGGATGATTTATAACAAATACCTGTAATATGCAATATTCTTTCAGTGCAATTTGAGACATTCACGTCACAACTCTGATTCTTATGCAAAATAAGATGTCAGGAATCCTACCCTGCTACTCCAAGAGTAATGAAATATATATTATGTCTGACAATTTTCATTTCATGGTTGCAACTTAGGAATGAATCTGCAAAGCCACTGAATATTGCTGCCTTTTTTCCATTGATCATTGTTTATGGTAAACCAATGGTGCATAGTTTGGAACCCACATATGCTTTTCCAAATGCTCCAAAGTCTCTTCCTGCAAATCATACCACAAATCAGCAATTACTACTGTAAGTAGAGAATGATCTTATACGCAGGAAAGATAATAATTTCTGAATCAAACTCCCGACTTGCAACTAACTAGAATTGACTTGCAATTTTCGTAGTGAAATCATTCAAGCTCAAAGTTTTTGACTCATATAGGCACTGACTCTTCATAAATGTAGAGACTCCAAAAATGCAGTTGGTAACACTCCATGGAGTAGTGAATGTCACAAGAAGCACAAACACATCAATGCTAATAAACAAAGTGAAAAATCAAGAAAGTCCCCCAAGAAAAGAGAAATGGAGCAAATTGCTTTTGTGGCATTGTGTCAAAGTATCTTTCAAAACTGGTAGAACAAATACCATGCATTTAGCTGGTTTTTTTGGTGGAACACTTTACAAGCAATGGAAAAGGACATTTTTGTGCAGTAAAGGTGAAGATTGTAGTTCCTGGAACTAAATGCACTACCTTTGACATACGCCGAAGCTCTCTAGAATCTGTATCTCGGAAGCCCTCTGCAAGATCCTCTGCCACTGCTTCTCTCACAACACTTGCAGCTACCTCCATGGTAATCTCACGAATCCTGCATCAATGGAGTTATGGATAGCACACACAATGGACTAATCATAAGAACTTTTTTTTTTATGATCTCAAAATACAACTAATAATCTTCAATTAGAAATGTAAGTACCTGGATGTTGAGGGATATATAATACCCCTTTGCACTTCTTCCTCTGTCATGCATTCAGCTAGGCTGTAATATCAATATAAGAAGTCTATTAAAAAAATAGAGTGGAAAAAATAGATGTAAAGCAGCATACTTTGCTCAACAATGTGGATTTCCTTCATAAAACTAAAGGCATGATGATTTTGCATGATCAAATTAGACAGAAAATAAGAATTGTGTTCATAGACTAAAACAGGTATACTAATAATTGTAGATTGCCGTCCTGCTAAATGCTCAAATACTATGGATGTTTACCATTCCGCTGCAGCTTGAAGCATGCCATCTGAAATGAGACGAGCACCAGAGAGAAGTGTACCCAGCCCAATTCTTAATCATCAGAGAAAAAAAGTGTCAAAATTTATAAGAAAACTGAAATGTCTATATAGCTTCATGCAATCAAACTCTCTAGACACCAGGTGAAAGGAGAAACAAACCCTGGGAAAAGGTACATATTGTTTCCTTGGTTGGAATGTCCGATTTGGCCATTTCCTGAAGGACAACAGCATAAACAATCAATGTTCCCAAAATGAGCCAAAGAAATTGACTTTGAATGAAAAGAAATTTATTTTGAAGAATACAAAATAAACTTTGTTAAGTGAGATATTATTGTATAGGTCTACTAAAAGGCACAAACCAAGATCCACATCAGGAAATGGACTTCCACTTGCAAAAACTATATGGTGTCCTACAGCGTCGAAAGCTTGCTCGGATGTACATTCAGCTGCCATTCCAGAAATAAGAAATTTGCACATTTAAGGACCACAACATGAATAGTCTGTCCGTGTCTTATCTGTTACATAGAAACTAAATAAAACTAACATTGACCATCAGACACTGTGAATAAACTTGAAAAAAAACTCACCATTGTTAGTTGGATTTGACATTGCAAAAACTGCTGGCCTGGCACAAGTTGATTCTTTAAGGGCTTCCAAAACCTGTTGAATATTATGAAATGAAACTATGTTATTACAAAGCAAGAAGACAAAGTGCAGTTCAAAGAGAAATATGGATGTCAAATTGACAGAAAACACAAGATTCAAAGGCTTTCACTCAGTTCAAAATTTATATAAAGACCACGAGTACGCACAGATTTTTATACCCATAAGTCATAACATATATTGCAAGAAATATCACAGGAGGCCCATTTCCATTGCCAATGGCTGGAAACAGGTTTTGGTGTTTTGGAAGAAAATTATAAGAAAACATTTCAATTTTAAGAAAAAAAAACAATTGGAAAAAAGGGCAGGCTATTGAGGATTTTATGGTCCATTGCCATTCTTCACACTTCATTTTACATTTTCCAGACCAGCAGACCAAGGGCGTTTTGGAAAAGACTAAATGGCAACTTTTAGCAGTGGGGAAATAGTTTTCACCCAAAAACAGCAGAGAATAGCAGTGGGAAGCGATAAGAAGGTTTGTAGTTGCTGCAAGCGAGCTGAAACTCTCTTCATAGTTGTATTTTTGAGCTATTGTAGTGTCCCTCCTTATGGCTGATATAATTTTCTATTGGCTGCTGTTATGTTTTAGTGAGAATTTGGGTTAAGACTTGCATCAAACAGTTTGTTGATATACCATATTCCAATGTAAAACCTGTTAGATTTTGTAGCTCGTAGGTACTGCATTGCCAGCGCTCAACATGTAGAAGTGACCGAGCAAATGTTTCTTCTCTAGTGAGTTTATAAAGTGATGGGTAAAAGTGACTTTATGAAGTGTGGGTCACTTAAGTGATTTAAGTGAACTCAACGGATGATTAAGTCACAACCGTTGATCTCATGAGGCAAGATTTAATCTTGACCATCTATCTCATTGGAAGACCAAGGGTTAGGGCAGTTACTCATTAATGAGTAATAAAAGGAGCACTAGAGGAGAGGTGGGGCACATATTTCCCATGGAGAGCTTGAGTGGAAGTTGAAGGGTCACAATTTCCAAGAGAGTAAGATTGAGCTAGAGGAAAAGAGTTACAACAAAGAGGGATAGGCATGCTTCCCAAGGAGAGGGGGCACACATCCCTAGGAAAGATTCAGCCATTGAATCAGTTCATACAACAAGGCATTAAAAAAGACTGTACAACCATTTAATACTGTCCGTACAGAGTACTTCTGCACAGAAATCGAGGCAGTTTTTGGTTGCTGATTTTGAGACAGCTGCCTTGATTTCGAGGCATCTGCTGTGGGTAAATCCATACTGTCCTTAGCTGAATTACAGAAGTTGGGCATGGATTTCAAGGTTCTGTTACAGAAGTTAATGGGTCGACCTTACTTTGCTGGTTGATTGTTCTTGCTGCCCAGAAAACAAGGTGCTGTTTTGGGAATGAATTTCTAGGAGCTGGACTGTGTACTTGAGATAAGTACAACTGTATTTAATGCTGAATCTATTGCTGTTGTAAACTCAAAGTTTTTTCCTAAGAGCTCAATTAGAAGAATCTCCTTGACTGGTTTTCCCCTTGTGGGTTTTTCCAGGGGCATTGCCAATAACTTTTCTGTGTTAAATGTGTGAATGTGTCTGCTGTTCATTTATATTTCCACTGCTATATTTTCCAGATCTTAGTCATTCTGTGTTTCTGCTCATAAAGTACAGTAATTTACTCAAGTCTTTATTGGAGGTTGAACTCTGTTTGTTGGCTAAGTGTTTGTCTGAGTTATTTCTACATGGTATCAGAGTTGGAGCTCTGAGGTTCAACAGATGAGATTTGACACTTGATTTGCAGTGAGTGCAGAGGGGTTTTTCCTGGAAGAAGGAAGGGGAAGAGCTGAGTTTTAGTTGAGAAGTTCATGGCTATTGGCTTTAGGTTCGAAGATAGGTTGGATGGGGCAGCGAACTTTAGTCCTTGGAAGGAGAGGATAGTTTTGTTGCTAGAGGAAGCTGAGTGATGGGACATTGTGAACAACACACAATCGAATCTCGTCACTGCTCCTACAGATGCAACTCTTTTGGCAACATTCCAGAAGAAGAACTGTTAAATTATGAGCTTGATTTCTTATGTGGATTATTTCTTTGAATTCTTCAACACTTTGATTCCAGCTTAATACATTTCAACAATATAGAATCATAACTGAATAGCAATAATCATGTAGATACGTAAGCATACACATCAACAACACATATACCTTGGGGAAACCCTGTACAGGGAGAAAAACCCCAACAAACGATATTCCTTTATTGCATTAATAATGTAAGATCACTTACAAATATCCACCATGAATTCTCTGCTCTTAAAGAGCTTGCCAAGTTGACTCTGACCTGACAAAGACCTAAGAGACCTTGCTGAAATAGATGTTGTTGAATTTAATGCAGCTGCAAGAGCCATTCTCCTTGGAGGATGGCATAAGACCCTAGTTGTGAACTAGGGCCCCTAGTACACTCCTGGGGTTCTTGGTCTAGGACCAAGCAGTTAGAGCCATGGCAAAGACCCTTGTAAGGGCCCCCAGTAGATGACTGGGGTTCTTGGTCTGAAACCAAGCAGTATAAGTCCCTAGATATTTCTAGGGCCCCTAGATGTTTCTAGGGCCCCTAGATGTGTTCTAGGGTACCCATGTCTAAAGCATGGGTTGATCCTTGTCTTGTAACTTGGTGGATAAGACCCCAAATATGTTCTGGGGCAACCTGGTCCTTGATCAGGTAGATCTTGGTGTAATACCAAGATGTGTTGGTGTGTGATCCTCTTCCTCTCTCTCAGGATGGTCCACAGGACCTAGGAGAGATTATGAAGATGAGCATGACCACATTGTGGGATGTACCCCTTATGCAGTTATGATAAAGTTAATTGGTCACCTTGAGAATTATATGGACATGTGTTGCCACTAAGAAAACCTCTCTGCCCCTCCTAAACCCTTTATTTGTTCTTCACCCTTTGGTTTTTGAGTTTGGGTTTGAGTGGGGTTTGTATTTTTGTTTTAGGGCATAATAAGGAAAATATTAATTAATATTTGAATATAACATATTAAATTAATATGTTATTATATTAATTATATTTTTATAAGCCTAGTCCTAGCCTAAAACTATAAATATAAAATCTTCCCCCTCATCTTTTCATTCACTCATTCTCTTCTCTTCCAAGTGTGGCAAATTGCGTTGAGTTCTTCTATGTGTGGTGTGGCCTCCTTGTGATAGTTCAGATCAGCCTCTTTTCTCTGTTGTTGTCAGGTCCTTTTGATTTGCTGTGTTGAAGGTCTTTTCCTTGCTGCTGCCAGGTATCTTTATACTGTGTCAAGGGTTGATTTGATTGTTGTTGCCAAGTGTTTAAGTGTCCGCCCTCTCCTTTGTTGCCAGTCTACTATAGCCAACCCTCGTCTAAAGTGGCGGAAACCCTTCTTGAAGTTGTCGTCCCCCCTTTTTGAGCAGAACTGGAGCCTTGAGGGTTGCAACATCCTTGCTGGGTTGCTAGACCCTCAACGTACGCAGCTGTCCACCTTTGGTTCAACTCTGGAACATCCAGCCAGTCCCTCATTTACTGTTACACCCTTTCTTCTTGAGATTTCTCACTGTGAGTGACTGGGACTAGGGTTTGCTCCCAGAATTTCAGTTTGGGGTTTTATTGTCTTGTGTGTGGGATTTTCTCTAAGGTGGCATACCAGTCCTACTTTCTCATTGATAGAGATCTAACCCATTGAGGTTGATCCATGAGTCCTAGACTTATCTGAGCATATTCAAAGGGTTATCATCACACTTATGTGTCAAGTTCTTCTTCAGAGGTAAGTTGAAATTGAATTTTCAGTTTTATCTATTGTTTAGTTCAGATCTACTATTTTGAAATGCTTAATTTTTTAGATCTATTAGTTCAGATCTAACTGTTGTGCATGCTCAAAAACATTGTTATTAGTTCAGATCTAATTATTGTGCATACTCAGAAATATTGTTATTAGTTTAGATCTAACTGTTGTGCATGCTCAGAAACATTGTTATTAGTTCAGATCTAATTATTGTCCATGCTCAGAAATATTGTTATTAGTTTCGATCTAACTGTTGTGCATGCTCAGAAATATTGTTATTAGTTCAGATCTAATTATTGTGCATGCTCAGAAATATTGTTTGGTTAAGATCTAATTGATGTGCATGCTCAGAAACATTGTTTGTTTCAGATCTAATTGATGTGTATACTCAGAAATGTTTTTTTAGTACAGATCTGTTTAGAGTTACTGTGTTCTTGCTGATCTAGCCAACTAAAATTTTGAAAAGGTATATTTTCCTATGTTGCATTGGTTTTCGGGACGGGGGAACGACGGGGACGAAGGGACGCGTCCCCGGGACGGCTAGAGTGCTCCCCCAAATTTTTCAGGGGACGGCAGGTTGGGGACGACAATAATATATATATATATATATATATATATATATATATATATATATATATATATATATATATATATTAAAAAATATAAAAATACACCATAAACATTTGTAGTTGCTTCAAGCTTGTAACTATAACAATCTATACTATACAGTATTATGCACAACCCTTACACTTGCCAATACTGAAAAAGCTCGAGCAATTTAAAAAAGAGCCAAGTGACATTTCATTATTGGCTACTAGACGAGCAAAATGC
>JZKD02S1185310.1:111123-122380 GCA_000966675.3 Picea glauca | reverse complement strand
CTCATGTTTGCAAGTGTGCATTAGGACGGCAACACTGGTTACTATTACTTCACAGCTGGGCGCACTCTATATGTTGAAGGAGCAGAAATATTGTTGGAAAGGAGGGATCGAATTACTTCTTTGGTGAGCAGAGAGTCATCCCTTGCATTGCTGGGCATTATTACTAATTCCTGGGCATATTTTTCATGGTGGTTATCACTGACCCTTGCTGGAAACTACTGCTGGGTGCTATTTCTCCTACTCGACGCCATTATTATATTTGGGCCTTTCTGCTGGGTGCATTCCTTGACTGCTGAGAGCTTCATTGAATTTCTGGGCATGAATTTATATTATTCTGGGCACCATACTCACTGCTGGGTGCATTTCTTGACTGCTGAGAGCTTCATTGAATTTCTGGGCATGAATTTATATTATTCTGGGCACCATACTCACTGCTGGGTGCATCTTTACAGTCCATACATACCTGTTCTCTCTATCATATTTCTGCTGCAAGTTAAAATTCAGAACGACAGATAATATGGCTGCCAAATTCTCCAATTACTGAGACAGGTTCCTCTTATCATTGTTGTAGATGAATTTGTGTGTGTTGTTGAAATAAACTGCTGCACTTATTGTTAAATTACATGCTATAGCAGCTGCTGTGTTGTTAAATGTTTTTTCTCTTATGATAATATGAAATAAGCAGAGATTTCTCAGTTTATTCAACATTGTGGAAATTACATTTTTCATGGCCTTTGCTGGGCGTTTCATTCAAACTGTTTGAGAAAAGTAACCACTTAAATATTTAGACAAAAATTTTCAAAAAGGGTGGATTGGAATCCTTCAGTGTTTCTGTTATCCTTTGGTTCCTGAGTTTTTGGGTATGCCTTTCTTGCTAGTTCTAGTTTTTCATTGAGTTGCTTGCTGCATGCAAAACATTAAAAACTAAGAACTTTTGTAGGCAACTACATATTATTCAAAAGACAAAGAGGGTTATTGGTGGCTTTATCAACCACATCTTTGTAATGTAGTACTTCTATGATTTGAATTGTGTGCTGTGTAGAAATTAGGCCGAAGATTAAGAGAAAAAAATGGAGAGAATGTTCAATCCATATTACTTGCTACTATTTATACAATTTAGTACCGGAATTATCACCCTCTGTTGGGTGCTCAGAATCTACAAATAAAAAAATTCTGATGCACTTCAATTAACGGTTACAAAGATTTAGTAATTGTGAAATAATTCGTTTCTGTTCCATGACAAATTGGTGTTTTTGTGGTCTCTAGTTGTTACAAGTTCTCTGTTTTTGCAATGTGATCCCATACACTCCTATCTTCTCTATTGGATCTTCTAAGCCTCGATATTGTCATGGAACTTCAATCTGTTTGTGAGAGTGCATTGTGGGTCTATTAACCACTAGATTTTCACCGTTGAAAATCTCGAGGGTTAAGAGCCAGCATGAACTATTTTGGCTGGCATTCTGAGATTCTCCTAGAATTCAGCACTTGTGTTGAGCAAGAGGTTGGTTCCCATCAGAGACATGTATATGGTCAGTACACGGTTGTTTTGTTTAAAGTTAGAGTTAGCTTGTGTTCCTTTGCATTTTGAGAGAGATGTCTACATACAACATGTGTCGCTACTTTTTAGGAGATACGGTTTGAGTGGGTCTCTTGACAGTTTGGAGCAGTTCTGAGCATATAGGGATGGTTGTACCTTGCCTTGTGGGAAGAAGGGGCTAAATGCCCATAGGGTAAAAGTAGCTGGCAAAAGTTAAAAGCCAATGATGAAACCTTGAGATGCTTTGCCAAGTGATTCCCAAGAAAGCAATAAAAGGCTTCTCAGCAAGAAAAGGGGACCCGTAAAATAAAATAAAACTCAAGGCCTAGTTGGTGGATAGGGGGTCTCATTATGAGCCAACCTATTAGGTCCATGTGCATGTAGCGGTATGAAACTACTATTCATTTGGTCACCACGCCAAGGTAGAGGCTCTTGGTGGCATAGCCAAGAGAAAGGGGGTCTCATCACGAGCCAACCTTCTCATCTTCGTGAAATGCTTGTGGGTAACGCTGTCACCACTGGTCACCACGCCAGGGCAGTGTCCTCCAACTATTCTCTTGAAAGAAAAATCAATAAGACAAGAGTAAAAAGGCATTGAATGGGTTAGGAAACAATTGCATCCATGACAAGGTGTAACTCACCCTCTACAAAGGCACCCACAGGTAAGACCTACATTTCCCTGTTATCACTGCACCCCTTGCCCAAGCATCCCCTACACCATCTCATGCATTTACAGGACCTAGATTGGTCTTCACCTGGGAACACCCCACAACTAAGGAGGATTAGCCCAATAGGGCATCCTGAGACCCTCTCCAAACCTGGCTTGTTAAATAGCATAACGTCTTTGAGCATTTGTCTAGGTAAAGGCGGGTTTGATGCACATGTTTGGGTAACTTGATTATTAGATGTGATTGACATCTAAGTCACATGGTTCAGGTTCGGCAACGATTAGGTTTGATTCAGGTTCAAATTTTCCAATAAGGTTCAGATGAGATTCGACTTTAGGTGCGGCTATATATATTGAACCCTAATAAAACCTCATCCCAAACCTCAATAAAATTCTCCTTCAAATTTGTCCTAAGGTTCGAATTCGGGCAGGCATTCAAGTTCATCCAAGTTCGGCATTAGTTTCGGTGAACCTTGAGGCTCGTCGAATTTCGAACCTCAAGCTTTAGGTTCAATGAACCTTGTGACTTAGATCGACATTGTTATGATCCCTGTGACTTATGAGCCCATGCAGGGAGTACTTGTTGTTGCTTCAAGACCATGCCCGACGGACAGGTACATATGGGGAGATGATGAGTTCGAACCTCCATGGGGCTAAAAGCCCACCATATGGATGTTGTGACCCCAGCCAAGGGCAGAGGAATACCAGAGGCTTGCACTAGAGAAAAAGGAGGATGTTCCATCAGAGCACTTTGGCAGGCCTGAACCTAGGGGGGTCTTTCCCTCCCACCATGAAGTTGGCCCTTGAAGCCCCCTGACGTCATCATATGGAGCCTTGACCTCATCTAGTTGGGGTTTGGCATGAGGATGGTTTGATTGGCACGTGTGGCAGCTCCTGAGGCCTTTTGAGGCCTAACATTTCAGTTTGAAGGCCTAGCGTTCCAAGAAGGGGCCTAACGTCACCCTAGGAGGGGCATGACGTTATCCCTAAAAGACAAAATTAGGGTTTTAATTGTCATTTTTATGTAAAACTGGATTTTGTTGATTTTTCATAGCATTAGGTTAAGCATGTAGTTCATTTCAATTTCATCATGTCTTAACCATAAACAAGAATGTTGCAGCAACCAAGATCACAAGAAGAAACACCATGCACAAGAACACAAGATATATCATGGGAAACCCTTCTCAAACAAGGGAGAAAAACCCAGCCAAATCCGTTGCTATATTCTTCAAGAGAAAGACCTTTTACAACCAAGAATGACTTAGCACACAAGAGGGTGCTTAAGCCCTAGAAACCCTAGCGCCCAAGAGAGGTGCGCCACTTTTCCAAGTAGAAGTGTTTGCTGAAATTTCCAAACTCGCAAGGAAGATTTGATTCTACAATGGAGAATCATCTCTTACTTATATTAGACTTGACTACTCAACAAAGGCATCTATTGGCTCAATAGGGCTGACCTCTCTAAGTCACTATATAATTTGTTATTATTATTATTATTATAATAATTAATATTAATATCAATATTAATTATCTTTTACATTTATTAATAAACACATTAAGGTGGGGCCGACCTATACCCTTTACATAACAATTAGGGTTACAGGTAGGTCTGACTCTTGAAAAGTATATAGCAAAGGATCTGATACACCCACTAGTGCTCACCCACTAGGGGCACATCCATAGGGATGCCAAGGACCTGATTCACTGCATTACACAGATGAACCAAGTCTTCACACGTTCACCTGTGCTCGTCCACAGGCACGTCCGCTCTACAGATCTTCTTTCCCACTACCACCAACAGGAGAATCATCTAGACTCTTCTCGTCAACTTTGCTACTCAGAGGAGGCCATCACATCATCTTCATTTATGTTCACATGATGATGTGCCCAACACTTTTGGGATTTCCCACGTTCACCTTCTGCCCAGCCACAGGCACGTCCTAACTCAACAGATCACTTTTACATCGGATAATCATCTGGAGTTATTCTCACTCACGTCATGGAGGAGGCCATCTCTACAGTCCTGACTCTGTCCTAGGTAGGAACCACGAACCCTTCATAGGGGATTTCTCTCAGGTTTGTAAGCTGAGAGAAAGACTTCACATAGCTGCTATGTACCACATTTCACAGGTTTGTAAGCTAGAGGATGTCTCCCATAGCTGCATTCATCAACACTCCCTCTTAACTAGGGAGGCATTCTTCATGAAGCCAAGTCTCATACCGATGTACTCTGAATTTTGTTTTTGGCTAAGGTCATCCATACTCCCTCTTAACACGGAAGGAGTTCTTCACCAAGTAAATGTTTGGTGTAAATGTTTGCAGTCTGCTCAGGTGTAGAAAGGTACTGCAAGTATACAATTTTATTCTGCATCATATCTCTGACATAAGAAAATTTTATCTCGCTGTGTGTCAATCCATTAGGAAGCACTGGGTTCCTTAAGGAGCTTTATATATGGCTCTCTGTCATCAACATAGGATCCATCTCATGTTCAAGTAAATCTATCAGAAGTATGTAAAGCTACATTGCTTCGCACACTTACTGCTATATATATATACTCTGTCTCTGGTGCTCTTAAGGCTACAGAGTTTATGTTTCCTGCTGCAAAAGGAAACCATGGAAGACTTCAAGGTAGGACAACAATCGGATGTGCTTTTCTGATTCATTGTACTTTCTTTGACTCAGGAAGATTTTATCGGTCATCTGTCATACTTCTTGTCCCAAGAAGTAGTGTATCATACTCAGATCCTTTATGAAAATCAGAAGTCAATGCTTGCTTGTTTTCAACAACAAGGCTTTCTGAATAAGTCATCAAAATCAGGCTCTTGTCACCAACACTGTAATAATATAGGTTTGGATCAGCAACACTCTTGCTGAAATCCAAACTCATCAAGAATCTAACTATCTGATATAGTTTCCAACTCATGGAAGGTAGTACGGATGGAAGTGTATCAGGTTCATTGGGTCAAGTGTCTCATCATAGACAACTCCCTATGTTTATGAGAAGCCTCTGGCTATAGGTCTCGTTTTTTAATTTCTTGACACTTCCATCAACTGCATGCTTATAGATCCACTTGGAAATTACCACAAACTTCCCTTTCTGGTTTCTGAATAATATCTTATGCGTCATTCTTTAATATGTACTGGTATTCTTCTGTTATGGCATCTTGCCATACGGGTTCTCTTGTTACTTCTCTAAGACAAGGAGTCTCAGCATCAATGAAGTGGCTCGTGACTATAGGATAGCTCGAAAAATCTCTTTTTACTTTCTCGAAATGTACCTTGAGAGGCTTGTATGTTTCTCTACCTCTTGCAGAGTGAGTTTAGGTAGGCCTTTTATGTCCTTCTGCAATATCTCTAAACATATCAACTGGGAAAACTGGATCAACTGGGATAATGTCTTTCTCCCTCTGAACTGCTAAAGGGGGAGAGGTATAGTCTTACTGTCAATCCTCATCTGAGATTCTCAGGATCTTTGAAAGATTATCTCTTCTTTAAGGACAACGTTTCTGTTTGTCTCAATCTATCTCTGACCAGGGATGTCGAACTGGAATGTCTTTGAAGATTCATTGTATCCTTTCTTTCTCAAGGATCTAGCTTGGACTTCTTCGCTTTGGGTACATGAAAATACATTGGGCACCCAAATAACCTGAAGTGCTCAATCTCGGGCTTCACTCTGGTGAAGACTCTTGTTCTGAACATATACTGCGTCATGCATGCTTCTGCCCATGAAATCATAGAAAGATTATGATCAACATTATTCCATTGATTGTCTCAAGGATGGTTCTATTCTTCCTCTTTCTCAAATAGTTTTGACTCCCTCTGAAGGATAAGCATCCTCCTTTGTTCTTGACCTGTTTGGAACAAGAAAACAAGAGGAACCAAAACAAGAATATCTCCTAAAGGAGAATATTGAGTACATCTCTAGACTTAAAACAATTTAAGGATTGTTATCATAGCTACAACACCTATTTGTAATGTAGCAAACTTTAGAAATATAGGTTAGAGGAATGACAATTACAACAATCAAACCTGGAGTCTTCACTTCCAGTGTGTTTCTTTTCTTCCAAGTCTCCTTCACTTCAAGATAACAAGTGCTTTCTTCAACATGTCTTTTGTACTAGGACAATATTCTATCTTGACAGAAGGTTGGGTTAGAGAACAAACTCTATGATCTCAACTTTAATCCATCTAGTATCTTGACTTTAATTTTGACCAAAGATTAGTATGATGGTCATAGCTTCAACATGCAACCTAGATCAAAATATGTCATAACAAATAGATGCATATCAGAATAATCAAACCTGGGTTGTATTATTCCTCTGAATGTGTTGGATCTTGAGATCCTTCTGGATCTATGGCAAGAGATCCCTTCTCCTAAAAATACCCTTTAAAGCTTAACAATTTAAACATATGTGAGTATATACCTCTGATAGCATTTGCAAGTAGTGGCACCATCTGGTAGTAGCGATAATAACTCTTAAAAGACTTCAAGGGTGACTGCAACTGGTACAACAACTGATACTACCACTGATTTTGAAACTGCAACTTAGGGTTTTATGGGGAAACACTAATTTTTCAAACTTCAAATTTTGAAATTCCGATCCAGAGGATAGATGCGCTGAGCTAAGGCGAGTAAGTTGGTGCAATCAGATTTCTGAAAATCCAATTTTTACCCTCTATAACTTGACCAACGGATTTTTGGACTGGTGCTTCTGGTTTTCTGGTACTTCTAGTACTCTGGTACTTCTGGTTTTCTGGTACTTCTGGTACTTTGTGAAAACTAGGGTTTCACTTTTCGAGAGATTTACCCACTAAAAAGGTGCGTTGAAGGTGCCAAAGAGTTCCTTGGGTTAGGGCACACTTTTCTAGATGGTTTTGAGGCTGAAAATCTTCTTCAATAAAAAGCCCTAATTTTCTTGTACGGCAATAGTGACGTTTTTCCTTTTTTCTTGTGAAGAATGCTTGTGCAATGGGTTCTTTCAAGACCTATGCTTTGATACCATGTTGATTTTTCATAGAATTAAATTAAGCATGTAGTTCATTTCAATTTCATCATGTCTTAACCATAAACAAGTATGTTGCAACAACCAAGATCACAAGAAGAAACACCATGCACAAGAACATAAGATATATCATGGGAAACCCTTCTCAAACAAGGGAGAAAAACCCAACCAAATCCTTTGCTATATTCTTCAAGAGAAAGACCTTTTACCACCAAGAATGACTTAGCACACAAGAGGATGCTTAAGCCCTAGAAACCCTAGCACCCAAGAGAGGTGCGCCACTTTTCCAAGTAATAGTGTTTGCTGAAATTTCCAAACTCACAAGGAAGATATGATTCTACAATGGAGAATCATCTCTTACTTATATTAGACTTGACTACTCAACAAAGGCGTCTATTGGCTCAATAGGGCCGACCTCTCTAAGTCACTATATAATTTGTTATTATTATTATTATTATTATTATAATTAATATTAATATTAATATTAATATCAATATTAATTATCTTTTACATTTATTATTAAACACATTAAGATGGGGTCGGCCTGTACCCTTTACATAACAATTAGAGTTATAGGTAGGTCTGACTCTTGAACAGTATATAGCAAAGGATCTGATACACCCACTAGTGCTCATCCACTAGGGGCACATCCATAGGGATGCCAAGGACCTAATTCACTGCATTACACATATGAACCGGGTCTTCACACGTTCACCTATGCTCGTCCACAGGCACGTCCGCTCTACAGATCTTCTTTCCCATTGCCACCAACAGGAGGATCATCTGGAGTCTTTTCGTCAACTCTGTTGCTCAGAGGAGGCCATCACATCATCTTCATTTATGTTCACATGATGATGTGCCCAGCACTTTTGGGATTTCCCACGTTCACCTTGTGCTCAGCCACAGGCACGTCCTAACTCAACAGATCGCTTTTACATCGGATAATCATCTGGAGTTCTTCTCACTCACATCATGAAGGAGGCCATCTCTACATTCCTGACTCTGTCCYAGGCAAAAACCACGAACCCTTCATAGGGGCTTTCTCTCAGGTTTGTAAGTTGAGAGAAAGACTTCACATAGYTGCTATGTTCCACATCTCACAGGTTTGTAAGTTGGAGGATGTCTCCCATAACTGCATTCATCAACAGATTTTTGATGTAAACTGGCCATGTCKGTCTTTTTTGACCTAAAATGTAATTAAAGGTCACTTGTATTGTATAAATAAGAGAAAAATCTCTTATATTTTTTATCATCTTTCACTGACACAAGTGTGAGGTCTGAAATTCGTCCCTCTTTAAGGGTTATTGACTGAAACTAGTGGTGCGCACTTCTTGAAGGAGGCAAATTTTGGTGCTTTTTGGCTATTTTCTTGCTGAGGATCTTCAACTAGGGTGATTTGGTAGATTATTTTTGGTGAAGTAAGTAGAAATCCTGCATTTCGTTATTGTGAATGAATGCTATGGTTATTTTTTACTTCTTTTATGTCTAAGATTATGAAATTGCTAGCTTGAAACCCTAGGGGAATGACATGTGCCATCGTCTTTTTCCCTATAATCTTCCATATGTTAAAATCTCTTGAAAGGCACCTAATTTGAAGTAAATACTAGAGCCCTACCATTATAGCACTCTAGTAACCTTACTTCCATTGCCAAGTGCATAATTTATTACATTTTGTTTAAGGAAAGAGAAAATCGCTAGGTCCTAACCCTTGTTACTTTCTAGCAATTTTCTCTTGGAAAAGGATTTTTGAGGCCTTTGGATACCAACACCTCTTTTGTCCTCTCCATCCCTTAACATATTATTATCACTTGCTAATTATACCATGCAAATTAAGAAGTCGACCCCAAGCCTAATTAAAGTGGTTTTAACCACTAAGTGAAGATGTCGGCCCTGCCCAGTGAAGAGACACCTCGCCATCGCCTGCCAGTTAATATAAATAAGAGAGGCCAGCGCCTCATTCACTCACTCACTCATTCCACTCAACAAGTGTGCAAGTTTGTAGATAGCTGCAGTTGGGAGAAGAAGGAAGAGAGAGGCACATTACTCAGTGTTGGATATTCTCTAGTGTTTTGGTTTATTGTCTTGGCATTGTATTGGCTATCTATATTAAGGAAGGTTTTGCTAGGTTTTCTCCCTCATGAGGGTTTCCCAGGATAAATGTTGTGTATCTTGTGATTGTGTTTCTCTCAGTGATCCTACCTATGCTATTGTTATCTAGCAAATTGAAAATAAACTTAATTGCTGCTCTAAAATTAACATAAACCATCCACACACTTGAGACACAAAATTTTATGTTCTGTAAATTGTCAAATTCAGAAATTTCTGAAGGAAATATCAACCTTACCAGCTTCCACAATTTCACCGAAAATATGATGACAAACTTGTCCTCTGAAAACCAAAAATAAACAAACTTTACCTAGGAAAAAATTTCGATTTGCAACCTGCTGCAGACCACCTATATGGCTTGTTGGCGTCATCCGTACAACTATTGACATCAGCGGTACGGACCTGCACAACCGCCCAGAAAATTTGCACATGTGGCCTCACACTTGTGGCCTGTCCTTTTCTGTTGTATGACAGTCACACCTGTGACTATACAGACTATTCAGAACCACATGTGTGGTCTATCCATACTGTTTTTCCACACGTCCAGCTCCTCTCACACGTGCGGCTCTTCTAGCTCTTCACACATGCGACCCTACTCCTCCTTTCTCCTCACACGTGTGGGGTCTTCCTTGGCTGAAGCAGAAGCCTCCCTTGGCTGAAAACAAAAATAGAAATCTTCAAGAACCCTAGGCCAGATTACCAAAATTGCAGAATTTCCCTTACTGAAATTTCCAAGCTCCTAGAACAAGTGCACACTGAGTTATGCTAACTCCATCATGACACAATGAGATTTGTCACAATCTCTCCTCTCCTTTTATAGGATTCCAATGAGTGAATTTAGGAACCCCTTCTAAACTCAACATTAAATTAGAATATTTTATTCCTCTTTGTGGGTGTGACACCCCAACACAAGCCCACAAAGCCCATCACCAAGCCCATGAAGCCCTAGCTTCATCCCAAGGAAATTTTCACCGAAACGAAAGAATAATTTGGTTCCAACAAAGATTCCCACATGCCCGACACCATGGCCCCTAGTAGGAATACCTTCCGAAGCTACAAAAACTACAACACCCATATCCTTCTTGTTGCCTGTTATCCACCAAGTTGCACTAGGACGGACTTCCAGCAAACCGCCAAAGATTGAACATTTCCATGTTCAAAATTCAAAGTTCAGAAGTTCATCCGATCAATAAGACCAACCTTTTTCACATTTTCCATACCCTCCGGGGAATTGTAATAAGAGATGTTGCATGATTAACTTGTAAAAGGTCTTAGCCACCTTCGACTTAGGCATGAGTTGTTACTCTGGAGTGTTTTTTTTACTTGCTGATTATATTTTGTTGTCTAAAGGCAATTTATAATTTCCGAGTTTTTTCACTCAATTTCTCCAAAGCTGGAGTATATACTCATGGTTAGGCCTTAGCATGGATCTAAGCCTAGTGTCTAATGTATATTACCATGCTTAACTATTAATGTTTATGCCATCATTATAGTTCTTTGCATTTCAATAGATAAGAGCATCATAAGAACAAGATCACTGAGAAATACACATTCACAAGAGACACAGCATTTATCCTGGGAAACCCTCTAGGGGAAGAAAACCCTGCAAAAACTTCCTTATCATAAATTGCCAATACAATGTCAAGAGATAACTCAAACCAATACAAATAGTCCTCCCCAAGAGATGCGCCACTCTTCTTCTCTTCTCTCCAACTGGTAATTGCAGCTTGCCTCATAAGATAATGAGCAAGTGAGTTGTGTGTTTGAACTTTGAAGTGAGGCGCTAGCCTCTTATTTATACAAGACGAGCACGTGTGAAAGGTCACAACAAGCAGGGCCGACCTCTCACTCTGGGTGGGTAAACCCACCTTTAATTAATTATGGGTCTTCCATAATAACTGTTGGGGCCGACTTCTTATTCTGCCCTTTGTAATTGTCCGATGACC
>JZKD02S1185299.1:0-12642 GCA_000966675.3 Picea glauca | reverse complement strand
AGGCAATAGATAGGGGGATTCATGACAAGAATAAACCCAGATTAATTTTGAGTGAATTAATAGTACCCAATCCCCCACTCTGTTCTCTGAATTTGGTTGTAGATAGCTCCTCATGTCATCCAAAACTCTAGGTTTGATGGTATTGAAAATCAAACTATAAACTCTGAAAATGAATTTGTTTATGAATATAAGCAATGTAATTATTTTACATTCAGTTTATACAAATGTTGCTTCAGGAAATTATCTCTTATTGGTTTCCAGGACAATATTCATCAGATAGGTGTAGTATCTAAAATGTCTTAGAGAGCGAAAATCCACTAGTTTTTTTATGGATATTATCAGCTATGAATTGATCAAAACTGATGCGGATTGACATACCAGACTCTCACTTAAAAAAGGTCAAAAGGAAACCGAGCATGAATTCAACAACATGTTTTTCATTGTCTAGACCTAAAGCTTGTCTCAAAAGGGAACAGAGCCATTGGAATTCAATAACCATTATATTCACATCCATTGACAAAGATAGACTCTATAAAAAAATGTTTTGGTTAGACAATTGTCTGCAAAAAAAAATCTCAGACCTCTGATGGAAATTCTCTATATACCCTAATCAAATTCTCTTCATTGAAATTTTCATAAATTGCAGAAAATGACTCTGGTATGCTGAGGGACTCTCGAATTGACAGAATCTCAACCCTACACATGACATTGGATCCATGTTTATTCACAATGACTCTTTCTTCATGGGAATATTGTTCGATGCACCAACCTATAAATTTGGGAAAAGGCAAAGAGATTTCGATAACATAAGGGACTATGGTGGCCTGGACTTCTCCAAGGAATGACATACACCTTCCTAATTTATCGAACAGGTTTCTTCTAGACACAGACATGGGGGAAATGGTGATTTAAATATCAAAAACATCTGAATCTCAATCAATTAGGGATTCTTCATTCACCACAGGATCTTGTTATGTTATTGAGGTTATGATAGGATCCATGGTTGTGATGAAAAATACCCAAAAAAGAGCGGAAATGGTGTGCATTTGGTTTACTATTGAGATGTAGTTGAAGGAGGGTGGTCAAACCAAGGTTCAAATGGTCCACTGTTTGAAACAATAATAAAATAAATAACAAAATTTCCTTTTATACTTTTCCAAATTTTGGGGGCGTGAGAAAGTAGTTTGGGGCAACCTGCTTTCACTCTGGAATGCACCTGGTGGCACCACATAGCCCCGAACGAAAACCATGGTTTAAATTTCGGTCCTAGTCTCCAAAATTAACCTCTGCACAACTTCTCCCTCTGAAATCATCCACGACCATCGATCTTGAGAGTTCACGATATGCGACGTGTTTGGCCCCATCAATTGAACGCTCTACCAGACTTATAATCTCCCTGCCATATTTAGCCCCTTCCCTAGTTTATCAGGATTCCAAACTGGTTTAGCATCTCGGTAGATCCTGAAATTTTGATTTCACATAAAAATTTAATGGTGACTAACACCAACCATATAGCTTGTGCTCCAATTTTAGATGGGTATGTAGGGTAAACATTCCTTCAAAGATAGGGTATCCAAAACGATCATCAAAAATCTAAAAATGATACTTTCAATAATCTCCATCTTGGAATCTTTATCTTAGACATATGTAGTCATGTAATATTTATATTGTACAACTATAGGTTCCCCCTGTCTTTGACATAAATGACAACAATATTTCCAATAGTTTACACTGAACGATAAATCTCATATGATCAGATTGATTTCACAATCAAATAGTTTATTGTTTGTGATGGGAATATCTATAAACGTTTTGTCCATCACTCATGATCAAAACCATCCTTATATATATGAAGTATAGCCCGAAGTTGTTGAATATAAAGTGGTTTAATCGACTATATTTCATGATTATGATGAAGTATTGTTGTTTATATATGTGAAAAGGATTGTGAATGAGAATCCAAACAAACCTTTAAACGCCATTGATCTTGTCCCTATGGAATTTATCTTGAGTAGAGATCCAATGATGGGGATAATCAATATATTATGTGAATTTATTGAGGTGTAGTTCGATATTCCAAGCCTCCTTGTAGTCATGGAATTTTGATATGAATATGGTGAATGGTATGGGTATATGGTTTATAATTTGGACAATCTTGAAGATTTTAAAATGCTTGAAACAAATAACGATTTTACAATGAGATTGGGAAGACCTGAAAGCTCTAGAAGTTTGTTGTTTCCAAGAAACATCTTAACTACTAGTCCTATAAGAAAAGAGTATGATTGTTACAAAAAATTATACATGACTCTAGATTGCAACATGTACGTGACAACTCTTCTAGTCTTGAAGTGATAGATCTGATCTCATTCATGTTCTAGGATTAAAAATAGAAGGTGGAGGAGTCCTTCAACAATTTATAGGCTCATTACCAAATATGGGTTTCCATTTCCCTGATAAAGAAACTTATATGCCAAGGGATTATTTAGTCATTCTCTTGACAGTAATTATTCTTTTTTTGAGTGTTCTATGAATCAAGTGACACCTTTTTCGACACTAGAAAATATAGAACTTGGTGTTCAAGGAAAAAATGTAGTTCAAGAGGATGTTATAAAATCATTGTGTCTGCATCAACCATAAATACTTCAAAAATCATTAAATTGACCAAAAATATTTTATGGATTTTTATATAAAGGCCTCTTGAATAATGCATATATTTATTTACTAGATATGATGAAGGCAACTAAACAATATCTCACAATAATTTATTTTCTTGCATGAAATACATGTGACGATATTGATTCTTGTTTATTGAAAAATGGCATTTCCTATCATGTATATCATGAAGGAAAGAGTGATAGGGTGCATAGCCTAACATTGGAGGACTAGGAATTGGAAAAAAGTTTAGTTGTGGTAGCCACAATAGCCTTTGGGATGGGAATATAATGAAAATACATTTGAATTTTATGTCATTTTAATATTCCAAATTCTATAGAGTCATTATATCAAGAATATGGAAGAGGTGATCTTGATAAAAATCCATCGAGAAGTTAAATTTACTATGGATTTGATAGTAAGTTGGGAACAACTAGAAGGGGATATGAACATATGGAATTAACATTTTGGAACATAATAATGAGCCACCTAGTGATAGATATGTGTCCAAAGGTAGTAATAATGATATCTATACTAGTGGTATTATGAATATACAAACAATATCTTGTTCGAATAATCTTTGAATTCATCTATTTATCCCAAACAGTCCTACCAAAACAAAAAATTGGAAGGAGTGATAGATGCATTTGTTCGGCTAAGGGATATTGCAGATCAAAGAGTACATTACATGTCTTGTGAAACTAATATATTTATTAGATGTGTATTAGGAAGCTTAAAAGTGAGGTATTTCCAAAATATAAATTATGACCAACCAATGAATCCCAAGTATGGGCACACCTTGATGATAGTTTACATAAGTTACCTTGATTAAAAACATTGGAAGTTGAAATGAAAAGTAGTGAAGAATGGGAGAAACAACCACCCCAATTGATGCAAGAAATAGTTCACCTTTTTCTACAACACCATATCTTGGTTACTTATGTCCTTATCTCAACTCTTCTTAAGTGAACTAGGGTTCATGTCTGTTCAGGTTTCCAACAAAGCCTCTAAAACTATCGCCCCCTTGGTAAACCAGAAGGAAACGCAGCGTACGAGGTGCATTGTGCTATCTCACCCAAGATAGTATAAATGGGTGGCTACAAGACTGATGTGTTTGCAGCCTAGGATTGAGTAGGAGATCTAAGAGCTATGCACTAAGAGTTCTATTGTAACTTATTAACATAATACGTTGTTATTACTATTTATGAAGGAAATATAACATCTCATTCATTTAGATTATCATTGGATACTAAAAGAAAATAAAGACACACATGCATTCAATCACATAACACATATATTTCTGTGGTTCACCCCCCCTAGGCTACGTCCACAAATATTTGGTTCTCATCTCTTTTATTATATCCATTCAGTCACTACAGTGTTGCGCAATTACAACTATTCTCAGTTGGATAAGATCTATATGAGGTAGACTAAATCACACCAGGCTCCTCAACCTCTGATCTAACCCTCAAGATATACCCTCCTCCGTCTTCTCTAGCTCAACAACTTACAAAAGTAGGTCATACAACAAAATATTACATACCAACTCGCTACAACAATTCTCTTTATAAAATACGACTCGTCCCTTCTTTGAGACCTAGGTATCTCTATTTCTATGTTTCTGGCTCTTCAACCATTACAATACATTACCAAAACCCTAACCCTACCATCGTTAGGCCTTACATGCATGAGCGCATTCTACTTTTCCTTCCAGCTCTTGCTTTCCTCGTGCATGCCTTATTTCCCAAAATCCCCTTTATTTCCACCTTGGCCTGCTTCCAATAGGCCCCCAACACTGACATGTGGCTCATACCACATCATCTATCCTTTATGTTCTTCTTTGATCTCCCTCGTGATTGCCTGGAACTTCTCCTTGAGCTCTATTGCATGTATTTGCACCTGCGCGATCTTCTCCTTGAGCGTGTCCACTACCGGGACTGCAATTTCATCGTTGATTAAACTGGTGGTCTTCTACATTTATTCTTCCTTGTCCCACTGTTGGACTTGATGATCTTATTCTAACCTTGTCCACAGCTCTACTTCTTCCTCGAACAAGTCGGTGGTTGCGCGGACCTATTGATCTATCTCCTACAACTGCTCTATTGCCTCCTGATTCCTTCTCTCCCTTACTTCTGGTGGAGTGGTGGGTGTACGCCGCTTGCGGAGATTCTCGATCAACTTTTGATATTGATCGATTTCCTGTGCAATCTAATCAATATTATCTACTGCTGTGAGTGCAGCCCTCTATGTGGTCGTTGGAATATTTTCATAGGTTTCTTCCACTTTTTGCTCCAATCCATTCATGAGATCCCTTTCCTCTTGGGTCTCGAACTTAACCTGCTCGCATATTATTTCTAGCGCATCTCACTTCTCCGTTGCCTATTGAAATTCAACTAAGTTTGTGTGTGCACAAGACTGTACCTCTTGGGTAATTCTAACCTGCAATATGTGTAGAGCCTTGTATGGTATCCACGACAATAACCGTTGGATTTGGGCTAATTCATTCAAGGGTGTCTACCCCATGATATCGTCCATGCACAACATAGTAGGTGTAATGTGGAATGTTTCACTCAGCTGAGGTATTGTGTGGACTATATAGCACTCGCCTTCTTTCGATCTTTCTCCTGCCTATGGTGTAGATGGCCCTGTTCCCATGTTGATGCTTGCTATCTGTGCTTCCCCAATCTTCTTGAGGAGATATCGCGTGTCTACCATCTCCTCTTGAATCCTATCCCTGTGGTGTGAAACATTGTCAAAATCCTTGGCTATACAATCCTGGACCATTCGAGCGATCATCTCGGCATCATCCTCCATGATATTGTATTTTGGAGGTGTTCTTTGCACCTTTATTTTCTTATGCGCTCCCCCGGTCTGAATGGCTGGCCTCTTATTCAAGATTGGTTCCTATGGATTGGGACTTGGTGTAGTCCCTTATGTGGCCTCATCCTATTTATGTTGTTCTTTGGTCGGCTACATATTATCCTTCTTCCCCTTCTAGGTCCCCGTCTTGGTTGTCCCTTCATTTTTTTTCTTTGTCTTTTTCTGGCCCATCCTTCATTTCTTTGGCACTAGGACTTCTTGAGGTTGTGTTTCTCCCTTCCTTTCCTCCTCTTCTGTTGTCCTTTTCGACAAGTCTTGGGTGAGGATTGGAATCTTCTACTCGTCTTCCCAATCTTTGATAACGATGTCAATTTCGCCCTTCATGATACAATAACGCATTTGTAGCCATTGTTTATTGGGTCCTTCTGTGCCTATATCCACATTGCATGTTATGTGGCCTTGAATTTGGCGATGTCTCGATACTGTGCGATAGCCTGTGGTGTTATTCTCCACATGTTGGAAATTGCCTCCTACAAGTCTCAAAGGTATCCTTCGAATACAACTGTGTTCATTTTGTTGTGCTTAGCATCTGACATGACGCCAAGTGATAAATGCCTAGCTCCACAATTCGGCTTGGGTCCAGTGATGAAGAATGTGTAACTCAGTTCCTTCCATCCCATGATCATTATCAACATGAGTAGCCATGAATAGTGGAATTATGTTCCTAGATCCTGTGCATCCTTGCAGTCATCCAGAAAAAAATTCAAGAGGTAGGGTTCCCAGTTAACTGTTGTGCCCTCAATGCACTGAGTTGCAACTATGACGACCCCAACCATGGCTTCCTCTCTGTGGAATTTCCTTAGCAACTTGCTGGCCAAGATTTTTGTGGCTATTTGTGTTGCGACATCATTGATCCTCTTGATGAAAATTCTTTCCCCCCCTCTATCTGTACCGTATTTCTTATTCATTTCCTATGAAAGTGTTTTCTCCTTTGTCTTATCGTCGAGGAATTGCGTGGGATTAATGCCCTGGGATGGAAACCATGTAATGTTCACAATAAGATTTACATCTATCGAGATGAGCTTGTCCAACCATATATCCCTACCATGTGTGACTGCCATTAGTTGTTTGACACAATTGTTTGCATATTGTCCTCTTCCAAAGTTTGGTAGATCGAGAAGACCTAAAATCCTTATTTTCTCCAATCCTGTTGCCCACTGAAGTGGTTGATGAATTGGTTCTCCAACCGAATTCACTCCTATAGTCTGTAGGTATACTCTCTTGGCGAATTCCAAGAAATTTCCCGTGTCTGCTACATCGTGGTCTGAGTATTTTAACTTGTCGATATGAACCAACAAGTTTGGTTTCACCTGTACCCCATCTGGTATACAAGGAAAAACAATAGTTGTGACGGGTTGCTTGCGAGGTGACCTAGGTACCTGCTGCTTGTATTTCCTTGGTGGTGGCTGGCTCGAGGTTCCATAGGTCATTGTTTTTACTTTAGAATACCATTCTGGCCAACCCGTGACATATTCTACTATTCCTTCCAATGGGTGGTTTGACACGATTGTTTGAGACTCATATGGATCGACTGCTACTTCCTGATTCGTTGTCATTCCATTGACTCTTGGATTTGCTTCGATGTTCTCTGGTTGCGTCTCCTCCAAGGTTTCAACATCCTAGTTCTATTGCTTTGGTGCCTCTACTGGCATATCTACATTCATTTCCTCTACTGTTGGCCGTTTGGTTTCTTCAAACACAAGTGTGGGGTTCACTGGTGTGGTGTCTGTGGATGGGATTTTGTCGACATTGACGATCTCCAACAGCTGTTGTTTGCCTTCTTCCAATTATACCCATGCCTTGGGTTCTAACTCTAGGTTCTTTGGTAGTCTGGCTTTCTTTTACTTGATTTGGTGGTGCCATGGTGGTGAGTATCGATCATTTCTAAGTTTGAACAGTCTCTGCGATCTCTATGAACTCTGCTCTGTGATCCTTATGCTTTCTTGTCCTCTATCTTTTCCAATCTCGTAATAGACTGTTTGTTCATGCATCTGTGTTTTGTATGTGCATCACATGAAGCTTATCGAATATGCTACCCTTATTTTGGATTCAATGCAACTCCGGTTCCTTCATACTTTCCATTACTTTCCCTTGTCATCTCCAGTTGGCATGATTAATGCAGTGTCCCGTTGATCCTTTTTGACAGTCAATTCTGCATAACTCTGTCATTTGGTACTGTTTTTGTCATCTTTATTTTTCCCTCTTGTTTCCATGGTGACTTGGCCATTGGCCTTGTTGTTATTGGATAAATCGGTGAATGCAGACATAAAATAATCTCCCTATATCCACTTAGATCTAGAAAAAAACAAGACAGTACATGATTCTTTCCCTAGGTTGCTACCATTGAATATATCATCAAAGAGGGAGTGTATGACATACCTGTATATATTGCTTCCTTATATCTATTTTGTCCCTGCTTCACTCTGATTCTCTTGTGAGATCAGATCTGCAATGACACAAACCAACCAAAGTGAAAACAACAATTATAGATTCAATGGAAACTTAAACATGTGATCAAGGAGTCATGTAATAAAACACTAATGATTTTATGGGAAAGAGACATGTCGTTGTATCATATTAAGTAAAAGTGGAAGATACAATTGGATTTCCTTGATGTTGCAAGTTCCCTTTTGGTGGTCCTTTGTTCCAACACACACATACACTTGCTTCGAATTTGCATGAAGATAATCCACAAGGCTTGATGGACAAATGGAGGCCTCAAGCATCAATTGTATCAGGATTCTTCACACAGCCTTCAGTCTATTCTTTGCTCAATATTGCTTGACCTTGCTTAACCTTTTCTATGATAAATCCATTATTATATAGGAGAAGATGAAGTGGTTACTAGGATGAGGATTATCCCACCAAATCACAAAAACCAGCAAGATCACAACCATACGGATGCCACCTCACATTATAGAAGATTCTCCTTCTAGAAACTTCTAGAAACTTATTCCCTTTCTTATCTTCAAGCGTCATCGCACCCTGCCTATATAGCTGCATGCGGAAATCCCGTAGGCCAAGCATAGAGTAGCCTGCAGAAATCCTTGATTTCCGCACTATGTACCACTAGTGACCTGCGACGTCATTCTAAAAATGTGCCTTGTAGGGGAAGAAACTCAACCATTTTCCTCATGTGAAAGATTGTTTTGAAAGCCTGAACACATGCTTATGTGGTCATCATCAGAATGACCAAAATAATGTGTAACATAATGCCCCCCAAAGTATGAGGCTGGAACATGTGACAGCCAAAATACTTTGTAAAATGCATGTGTATGTCGGAAACAAGGAGCGCACCAGTCAGGAACCTGCAAACAATCAAGCATCTGCATAGAATTATACCATTTTTGAGGTACGGATTACCATGCTCATATTACAAGTGATTGAAATCATAAATGTAAGGGATAGCCACCAATTATACACTCTCGATCCATGTCATCGAAATTATACATAGCCACCAGAAATACATCGTGGGTCTATGTATTAGAAAGTGTAAAGTCAGACACAACCATGAGACATATAAAGTGGATATGTGTGTCAATTCAAATCATAAATAATCTATCAAAACCTGGGCCAAAAATATGAGATCTAGGGTCTTCAATCCCGTCGTTCGTAAGTACAAATCTAACCATGCGATTACAGGTGTTGAAGTTGAACATGGTAGAAACCACTTGATTACCAATCATTGATGAAAACCATTTACAAGTGTGAGGGAAATCACCATTGATGTCAATGACTCCCAAGTTACCCTAGTACAATCCAACTAATGTGAATAAATGAGATGAATTCAAACACTCGATGAAATCTATCAATCTGGGACCAATGATGTGAATCCACTGTCGAGAGTGAAGAAGCCTGCCATTGAGGCATGCAGGCTCTAAGGTACTAAATGATTTCTAAGTCTTATTCCCGGATGATAAGTTGAAGTTGACAGGAAAAAGACTCGTCATAGGAGGGCATTGATGTATCCCACATCAGTGACACAAAATAAGTAACAGATTAAGGGTAGATCAAAGTATGAAAATGATTTGAAACTGACATAGGGAAGGCCGACATGGTAAGAAATGATAATGCAGATGGTCGACTCGAAGAAGGGCTTGTTTGGACTTCTCTTGAACATATGAATGACACGAAACTGGTCTTGGAAGCATTGACTCAAAGATGACCCAAGATATGAATTTGACAAACGCCAGATGAGAGACAAATGTATTTCCCAACCCAAATTCAAAGGACGAAGGGGGTTTCATGTTCAAGAGCGACTAGTACTGCCACTAACACAGGTACATAAACACATCTGTTTCCCAAAATTTCCCCCACCATTTTTGGCGAGTACCTCTTTATTTTTACACAAGCTTGAGGAGGATAACATATGATTGTAATGTAAGCTCATCCTTTGGACGAGTCCCTCAGATTATTTTTAATGAACCCTAAGAAGGAGTGGTTCGGTCCCATGTGGGTCTTTTGATGTTTGTTTAACGAGTCCAAAGATAAAAAAACTCGGGAGTTTTTCATGTTTATAGAGTCTGAAAAACACTTTAAAAAGAATTCTCTCAGTTCCTTTTTCGTAAAATAGTTCGATAGGACCAAAAAAGTGATAAACTATCGCCCATCGAACATTTTATTCAAATACTTTTATAAGCGTGAACAAAACAAGGTCGCTCGACAATTTTTTTTTTATGGAGTGTGAAAAGAGCTTAAATGATACTCCATGTGTGTCATTTTTTGTGTTACCAAGGCGAGTACAAAAGGACAAAAAAAGTACACTCGTTTGTGTTCTCATAATTTTTAGAGCACGAGAATGAACAAAGAGTGAACTCGAGGTTTTACTAAAAAACCCTAAAAAGTATTGATATGCATAATGAAGAGAATTTTTTTTATAGAACAATGATCCATACTCCATTAATTAAGACTCTAGTCTTCCTCCTACAAGAAACAAGACACTTACGAAACTATTAGTTATGAGGGTTCATAACCAAACACATTTTATAATATAAAATATTTATGAAAAAAGGTAAAAAATGAAATAAATAAGAGTAAGAGTTCTTTTTTACCATTTCATTTGTATTTGGTCAAGAACTTGTCAAAAAACCCCTTTTTCACCCCTTACTTCGGTAGGCGATTGCAAAGAGCACAGGCGATCAATTGACGAATAGTTTCCATGAAAACAATAAGTGCTTCATCTTCTTCCTTTTCAATGGTTTAAAATTCATTTTTGGTGGTTAAAATATAATTTTTGGGGTGATGTTTGGGACAATAGGAATGTGTTGGGGCCGTCGTAGGTGGCCTATATCAGGCCCTGCGAAAATCAAGGATTTCCCCAGGTGCTCAATGGCTCCCCTACGGAAATCCTGCACTGTAACTGAATCTCAGTTGTGGCGACCGAAAACCAAAATAGAAAAACAAGCACTGAACCAAAAAGTATTCAAAAAAAGGTGGATTAAGGTACTAACTATCCTCTTTTACTTCCATGCAGGTGTTTGATTGAAAAAATGTTGGAATGGAGAGAACATGAGCATGAATATGACAACTCAATGTCTTTGAATGATCTAGGAACCATTGATGCTCTTCGGAAATGTGGCATGTCGAAGTTTTTCAAAGTCCAAGGCATGAGATCCCAACAAATACTATTAGAGTACTTGGTCCATATGTGGGATGCATAACAACAAGTATTCCACGTGGGTGTTCATTTCCTCTCCTTGGACATTGAGGATATTTACTTTCTGACGGGGCTATCCCATCATGGGGCACAGGTGTCTCTGACAGGGGTTCAAGGCAGTGACTTGCTGATGAGTGAGTATATCTATCGGCACTATAAACCAGATGCCGAAAGGCTTAAAGGTAAAGTGGTTATCCGAGGTGTGGGGGATTTGACTCTCAGAACCATCCTCTTTACCATTACACAGATGTCAGGAAGCGCATTTCCGCACATGGTGCTCTAGAGTTACTTTCTATATGCCATTGAATGTCTAGAACCTCAAGTATTCAATTGGTGTGACGATTTGCTCTAGAGTATGAAGATACAAATCACTAAAAGAAAGAGAGGAGACCTAAAGAAGTTTGGGTATGGGTCCATTTTGGTGTCTTTCTTCTTAGAAAAAGTCCCTCATTTACGGCTATAGGTAGAGTGGGGGTTACCAGCCCCACGAGACCCAAGAATGAAACGATGGTGTGACCTTATGGAACGACACGTAGCGGGCCCTATAATCAAGTACAATGATGCATTTTTTGATTGGTTAAGGCCCCAAATCTTGATGATTGATGATTATGCGTATGCCGGCCTGGACTTTCGGGGTGATCCCGACTTGGCTCTCCTTGAGGGATTTCATTGGGGAGATCTAGGTAAGAAAGACATTTTGTTCTTTATAATGTTTTATGATTTTGAGGATATTATATGTTTTTTGTGTTTTTAATCTAAAGACTAATCAGATATTTTTGACTATGCAGATGTAGGGCCGCATCGACCTCTGGGAACATCTCTGATTCGAAGGTGAGGAGGGTCACATTTGGTAGCTGGGTGGGACACCAATGACTATGAGGCGATGGAGAAGAACTTAGAAGGCTTGAAGATAGACATCCCTGACATGTCGATCAAGGAGGTCCTTAGGCATTATCAACGACATATTGTAGGTGTGTCCAACTCACTTAGTCGGTTACTTCGTCAGGTAGCACAGGAAGTAGTGTGCTATCACGAGAGACAACCATGATACTATTTCGAGTGACATCTGTGATGCTATTTTGTAGGAGCCATGGGATCTATATTTTTATATTTTGGTCCTTGGATGGAAAACACTTTTTGTAAAACTTTTTCATTATATATATACATGAGGCTTCTACCGACTTACTCTTCTTTTATATATAATGTGTAATGTGTGATTGGATTTATAAATGTCTCAAATGTATATCTAATACATAATTAGATAGAGCATCAGTTAATGTATTTATACATCTAGGAATGTGTTGATATTAAATATAATCAAAATAACGTTCCAAGAGACGAATTCGTATATATACCCGTAACAAAGTAGGACTTTAGATAGTGTAGACATTACTTAACTGGAGTACTCCTAGCTGTGAATCAAGTCATACAACGAAGTGACAAATCCAAAGTGA
>JZKD02S1185288.1:0-12642 GCA_000966675.3 Picea glauca | reverse complement strand
TGATGCTCGAATGATTAATCATTGATGTACTACTACTTACTACTATGGATGCCATTTTAATGTTACAATGTACAAATATGCATGTTTTCATACATTCTGTAGCTAATTTGTCTTTTTTCATGTTTTTTTTTTTTAATATAAACGCAATATATATATATATATATATATATATATATATATAATAGACGCTTCTGGGATGCTTCGCTTCCAAGGGTTTTTTTAAAATGACGCTCCCGACGCTTCGCTTCCTAAAAACGCTCCCGCTTCGCTTCGGGCTCTAGCAACATTGTATTGAATTTTGGTAAAAGGATGGATGGTTTGAGTGTTTAGGACGGTTGAAGAAGCAAAAACTATCTTGCACCAACACTGGAAGTGGGGATCTCCATCCTTGTTCTTGAAGAAATGGCATATTAAGTTCGATGCTAGGGTGACTAGTGTGGATATTCTCTTGGTATGGGTCTGTATTCTAGGGTTGCACCCCACAAATATTGGTAGGGTTGAATGTGAGCAAAGGTCTGGCAGAATTGATGTATATTAGAAGGGGAGATGACCTCTTCCATCTCATTCTAGAGTATGAGGGGATTTGATTCAGTTGTACGCTGCCACTGTTAAGGGCACCTTGCTGTAGAATGCAATTACCCAAGTATGCAGAAGAATTGGGCTCCGAGGAAGCATCCAAGAGGCTCAAAGACATTGGAACTAGAAACAATCCAAATCACGAGCAAGAAAGAGGATGTGGGGGTTCTAGTGAATTCAGATGGTCTTTGAACGGAACCTATGGTAGCAGATGGTTAGAACTCAAGCTCTAGATAGATGAAATAACCTACCCTGGACTTGGTCAACAACAAGGAGAACAAGGAAATTTTGGGTAAGACCTGTTACCCCCCCATGCCTAGGGGTAACTAGAGGAGATCATGTCTCGTGGCCCGCAATTGAGAACATGATCCCGACCATGATGATGATCAACATGTCCACAGATGGCAGCCCAATAGACCCCCTCATTCACCTTTATAGCTACAGGTCAACCAAGGCTCATCACATCTAAGCAACCCAGTGTATGGGAGATGGTAAGCCAACGTCACCATGAGTTATGTTAGTTTGTCTTTCATGTAAAGTGTTGTGCTTAATTTGTTGGGCATGTGGATGAGGATCTTTGGTTGAAGTTGGATAATAGATCACTGGCTTGGAAAATTGTGTCAGTTGCCTTGTTTCACCTTGGTGGTTAGCTTCTATGCCCTAGTCCCGTGTTGCCACCGCCCAGGGAAAAGGGGTATTACTGGGGGGCCCTCACAAGGGTAATGTTCCGTTCCCCACCATACTTAACACTTTCCATCCTGGATCCTCTCATAGTGTACTAACTGCAGTGATGGGTCATGGTCCATTCTCTCATGAGAAGGGGCTGAAGACCCAGAGGTTGATGTAGCTGCTCTATATATATGCTATGCTTTAAATGATAAAGGCCACCATAAAACCCTCAGGCCAACTTGAGCTCTACCCCCTCTAATGGTAATCACCTCTGTCTGGATGTGAACAAATGAACCAAATTATATATAACTATGGCCTAGTAAAAAATGAAGGAATGAAGCTTGAAACCTTTTAAAGGGAACTTGTAAATGATAATTGGGTATCAAAAGGAAAATTAAGAGGTTTGGAATGCAAAAAGTACCGAGGAAAGGGTATCTCAAGCAAGCAAGTGCTCCCTCTACAAAGACACTCATAGAAATGGGTTTAATGACACTATAAGCCATGAAGTAAGCCCCAAAACCATACCACTATCACACTTACTCTTGAAGGGTTTCTTTCTTTCCTGCTTCCCTAGGGACCTATCCCTCTACCTAGGTCTTTTATTTCCTGTCTAGGTTGGCACACCTAATAGGGTTGGATGAAGGCTCTACCATACTTAAACTTGCGAACTCACATGCGGTCTTGGGCTGGTGTGATGCTTGAAGGGGATACTGAGGTGAATTGTTTACATGGATTACATCTTAGGTAACAACTTACTTCACATGTTTTAAGGGCTAACATCTCTTATGAACATTGGTTTACCTTGTTTTATACTCTGCTTTGTTTTGGATGGCTCTGACATGGTTCTTTGAGGGACGTCCTGGGCTTGTACCCAGGACGTTGTGCCTTTATTACAGGACTTTGGCACGTGTGATGCAGAGCAATGAGTCATCCAGTGACTCACCACCTTCAAACATCAACTCTCACCTCCTTGGAACCTTGGACGATGGAAAAATGGGCTTGGTTTGAGCAGATTCAGTCATGATGGCACATAGGCGGGTTGGAAGCCCATAGGATGGGCAAAGTACCCCAAAGCTTATTTTTCACTAGGATCAGGGACGTTGCAGCAACAGACAACCAGACGCCATGCTGAAACGAGATGTAACTCCCTCCAGCCTGGACGCAACACCTGGATCTTGGACGTTGGCCCTCATTTGATGATGACTTCATCTTTTAGGGTTTGATGGAGCTAGGGTTTGGTGGACACCTGGGGTACTCCTGATGGTTGGCATGACCTTGGGCGAGGAGAGACATCATTTTCTCCCACTTCACCCTTGATTGGTGCCACGTCGCCTTTAGAGGCCTCTTCCTTCCTAGGAAGGCTTGACGTCTCAAAGGACAAATGAGGGGTCGACCCTACGTTTTATGAATAAATGTTATGTTATGTGGAAAAATTATGCTAGGGTAGCCTCATATAAAAAGGCTAGCGCTAGCCTTTCATTTCTCATCATCAGTCATAATTTTGTTGGGTAACACTTCTAGCTTTTTGCTATTTCAGCCATTCTTGGTCTCTTATCTTATGTGCTATGCTTGGAGAAGGTCTCTTGTGGATGCTTTTGTTGATTTTGGATGTATATTTCTGCTATTAGGGTTTTGTGCTCTTGGTTTCTTGGATAAAGTAAGTAATTTTCTGCAATTCTATGATATTTTGTTGATGTAAATGGTGAAATTGCCATTTTGTTGCAAAAAGTTTTGTTTTGTTGAAACACTAAGAGGGGAACATAAGTGCTTCTTCCCGTCACAAAGTTTTATTTTTTTGAAGTTAGTGAAACGTCCTTGCTCGGGTTAGAAGCCTAAATCCCTAAACTGCTAGGACTTTAGGGTTTTAGCCTTAGACTATTGATCTTTGACCTAAGTGAAGCTACCAGAAGGGAGAAACGATATCTAGGGCCTGAAAGTGCTTGCACCCTAGACATCCTTTTCCTCAAAGTTTAAAGCCTAAAGGCCCAAACGTGCTTGCACCTTCAGGTTTAGACTCTACCTCTTGGTTTCAATTAGATCAATCTTCAAGCTTGGATGCATTTGAGGCTCCATAGGCCCTAAAATGGTAACGACCCTGATCGAGAAGCAATCTTGTGGTGAAAATAGTTGTTAAAGTCACTTTTCTTATTCTTTCAAGTATTCTACTAACTCTACTAACCCTAACTCTAGCAAACTCACAATATTTATTGCTGCTGTTACAAAAGTTTTCTACAACCACTGAAAATTGTTTTAATTTTCTGCATACACCTACTTACAAGTGGCTTAACTTATTTAGAAACCAGCTCTAACAATTGGATAATATTCTATTGGTTAAATGCTTGATTTTCATGGTCAATTGTGGTGTTTTTGAGCATTAATTGTTGCTGCTGATGCAAATCATTTCTCGCTGTTATAAAGTTGTTTACTGCTGCAATTTTGCAACAGCCAAGTGCAATTTAACTTATCTAGTGTCTAGAGAGGTCATTGTTCCATACTTTAGCTTGGTAATTGTTATATATATGCTGCAAATTGTTCTTTTCCAGAAAGGTACAACAATCACCATACAACCTCTTCTCTCTCCCAGACCTAGACCAACTAACAGGTGATCAAGATAGGGGGCGGCAGGCTTGGCTATCAAACTTGATATTCGATCACTTGAAGTCACTAGGGAAGCCCCTTGTGGTGGACCTCCTCCATCATTAAAACAAGGGAAGATCCTACTTAGGTGACAATGGTAGTTGCTTCCATAGTTACGTAAGATTTGGGGATCTTGTGGCGGGCTTTGCACAAGTACAAATCTTGCGATAACAAGACCCATCAGTCTCACTCTATCAATAAAAGTTTTTCTTTGGAAAATTTTGTTTTGGGACACAAGCAAATGAGGTTTGGTCCAAAGAACTGGAATCCCTAAGTGATTTTCTACCCAATTTGTTCGGTATAAAAAATCCCAACGCACCGGCCCTCATACCTATACATGGATTAGTAGAAGGTTTGGGCATTGGACAAGCACTAGAAGGTTCCTCTACAAACCCTATTATGGATTGTACTCCCAGGAATCCAATCCCATGGAACTGGTCAAGTACAATTTAAGACCTAGAATCAAAGGCACCCTCGATTTTTTAGGAAAGGTGGTGTGGGGCTTGGTTTTTTTTGAAGAGAATGTACCCAAATCCAATCAAAGGGGAAATAAATCTTTCATGTATAGGGCCCAAAAATAAGCATCGTCTGAAGTTAGGTGTGGGAAACAACTATCCTTAATTGGGGCTCTTAAAACAAATGCCTTAGTGAAGGGTTCCAAAAGATTTTTTTTGACCCTCAGTTGCAAAGGGTTGGCCAACACCCTAAAGAAGTTGGTTGTAAAGAGATTAGTTGATATTATCAAGTCTTCTATTATTGTGTCGCAAGAGACAATGTCAGATGGGGAGACAATCACTCAGGAACTCTCTAAACTGTTAAGAAAATGGGACATCTGTTTTATATATGCCATTGGGAGGTTGGGTGGGAATGTGACCAGATGGAATAAATGCTCCATCACCCACATAATTTCTTGTGCCTTTCCTATAGGACTCGAGACCTCCTTTCTCTCTATGAATCTAGGGAAAGATATTACAACGTTGAATGCTTATGGCCCTTACATGGATAGGATGGAGCATTGGAATAGATTTTTCAAAATGGATAGTGTACACTGTACAATATGGATTGGTTGTAATAGGGGGAGACTCGAATTTCACCTTAGGAACATCAAAATTTTGGGGCCTAGCTGCTCAACTGGATCCTCTCTTTGGTTATTTCATTAGAAAATTGGAAGAAATTGGTTTTTTGGATATTGAACCTTCTAAACTATCTCCCACCTAGAGTAATAAGAGAGTCGGGGAATCCAAAATTGCTAAGAGGCTCAACAGGTTTTTAATCTCTGAAGCCTTTTTAGATGAAGCCATAAGGATCAAACAATGGGTCACCACTGGGGGGACTCTAATCATAATTCTGTGGTGTTAGAAGTGCCCCCTACAATAGAGAAACCTGCTAGCCCCTTCAAACTAAATCCATAGTGGATGAAGGTGGAGGATTTTGTGGGAAAAATCAAAGCTCTTTGGAAACCTTATAATGGTAATCTACGGGAATCTACTCATATTCATTTGCACCAAAACTTAAAAGAGGCAAAAATGGTGGCTGCTGATTGGGCAAAGGAAAAAAAGATGAAAGATGATAGGGGGTTCTCAGAGAAGTAGAGGAAGCCTTGGAGGTACTCTACAATAGTGAAGGCTTTGGGTATTTGAGTGAGGAATAGAAAATCAAAGTAAAGTTGGTAGAAGATAAAAGGAGGATCATTCTTTTGAAAAAATAAAAAGAATGGAGACTCAAGAGCATGGCATTATGGTTATAGGTTGGGGATGAGAACACAAAATTCTTTCACAGGTATGCAAACTGTAGAAGATGGCTACAAACTTAGCCAATCTTGGAAACCCACTATTCATTGCATTGATCATTAGCCCTTCTTCTTTTTAAAAACTTTATTTTATTTTATTTATTTATTTGTTATTATTTAATTTCTTCTTTCTTTTTTATTTCTTGGTTTAAGTTTTATCTTTTGTCCCCCACTCTAATGTTATTCTTCCTTTTCTTTTACCTTTTTAACATTTTTTTACCAATCTCCCCATTTTGAGCCATCTTTCTCGTTCTTTGGAAATACAAACTTGACAAATTATATTTCTTAAACTTTATTTTCTTTAACCTTTTCTTTTAATTTCAATTTTAACATTAGCATTAAATAGCTTTTATTTCCAACGACTCCTTTACTATTTTAATCATTTTCACAACTGGTTGTAACCTATGTTACACAGGGAACCGTCCCCCCCAAAAAAATTCACGTACCCACCATTCCCGCGTTTTGGGGACACTTAGAAAACTTACCCGGATTATTGAGGACTCTGTCGGGGACTCGGGGACTTGCTGGCTATCCCCAAGACGTTCTGGGCAGATTTTAGGGACATTCCTGATAGATTTTAGGGATGTTTTGGGCAGATTTAAAAAAATTTCTGAGCAGATTTCAGGGATAATCCGGGCATATATCTTCGGTTTTGACAATCATGGAAATTGATGATTGGACAATATGATCATTTTTCCCATCCATTATTTTTGTATTGCACTGAATCTAAATCTGTTGAAAACTCTGCAGCTCAAAACATGGGTTTTGTTTGATGGGTATCTATTTGGGTTTTTGGTGATTTAAATATTGTATTTTCTGCAACAACATTGCAACAAGCAAAGCTTCCATGTCAAAAAAAGGGAAATGCCACATTTCAAAGGGCTGATCCTTGTGGTTACTGCTCTTGTTCTTCTCATTTTGCTAGTCATCTTAGCTTTTACATATTGTACATGGGTCTCCAAGAGTCATTCAAGTCTACTGCATCCACCATCCCAACCTCGAGCATTGTGAAAACACTTAGATACTAGTGACTTGGATTGGGTACTAAACGTTTGAATAAATTTCTATTCAATCACCTTCTTAATCTGAAATATGAATCTAATCTCTTTACATAACCAAAGTGTTTTATAGTGGTTTTCAACACAACTGTAAAAATCTTCCAAACCTATTAAGAAGGGAATGCCTTTTATGTTTTAACATAATCATCATTAACAACAAATATGAGGAAGAAAAATGCTATAGAGACAGTTCTCACTTAAGTTTCTTAAAGCTAAATTGCATTTTTCTCATGTCTAGCAGCCAATAATGGAATGTCACTCGGCCCTTTTTTAAATTGCTCGAGCTTTTTCAGAATTGGCAAGTGTAAGTGTTGTGCATAGGAATATATAGTATAGCTTGTTATCTAAGTAACCAAACATGTCCAAAACCCATGTGTATCGTGTATCCTACGTGTCGGACACGACATGTTGAGGATACGTGCCAGACACGTGTTTGTTATGTGTCTTGTTCATGGGACACATGACAAACATGTGTTTGACACGTGCCCTCAATGTGTCTCGAAAACTAGACACGTATCCCACGCATTTGGGTGGCTCGTGCCCATAAAAGCGACCTTTTCACTCATTTCTCATTCATTTCAGTCACATGTTGGAGCTGAAGTTGGATTTGGAGTGCAACTGAGGGTTATTATGCAGTGTGAGAAGGGATTCCAAGTGCCAAGCAAGTGGATTTGTCCACCATTCTTCAAGTTTTTTGCTACAATAGTCCATTTCCTTCCTCATTTGACAAAAATCATGGCTCAATCATCAATGGCAGCTGGAAAAGGTCATAGAAAATGGAGTAATTTCCTCACTAATTTTGTCTCCCCTCCTTTTATTTCATCAGGGTCTGCTAGTGTTCCACCTGTTGTAAGTGGGGCTGTGACAACAATTTCAAATGCTGAAAAAAACAGTATTTTAGCAAGACAACAGGGTCAAGATTCAAAGTATCCATTGTGGAAGTATGTAGCAAGACATCAAGGGCCCGAGGCCAAGTTAAAGTGGGGGTGGGGGGGGTGGAATGTTCTTTGGACATGTAATTTTTGCAATAATCAATTTAAGAGAACCTACTTCCGAGTAAAGGGCAATTTGTTGGGCACACCTTGTGGACTTGGACCATGTCAAGGAGTGAATGCATCCAAACGAAGAGAATTGGAAAGAGAGGCCAATGTTGGTGAGAGGATCGTGGCAACAACATCTAGGAAAACCAAAAATGCGGATCCTCTTCCACTCTTGAGGAAATCATTTAGTGATTATCCATTTGGGAGTGGGAGTGCAGCTCAAGCAACATAAAAGAGGGCAATGGGTCCAATGGACAAGATATTTTAGCAAAAGAAGCGAGATGAGATTGATCTTACAATTGCGTTTTTTCTATCTCAACTTCATCTCATTTAATGTTGCACGATCTCCTTTGTTTATTGAGATGTGTCAAGTTCTAGCTCAAGGGACTCCAATAGGGTACATGCCTCCTGGTTCAAAGAAGCTTAGAACCACATTGTTGGTTAAGACAAAGGAGGTGGATAAAATGCTAGAGCCTATTAAATCAACATGGCCCTCATCTGGTATTAGTATTGTTTCTAATGGATGGACAAATGCAGCACGCCATCCACTCATCAACTTCATGGTGTCTTCCTTGAATGGACCAATCTTCTTGAAAGCGGTGGATGCTCTTGGAAAATACAAGGATGCACAATATACGAGTGAGTTGTTCATTAAAGTTATTGAAGATTTAGGTGTCGATTCTTGTGTGCAAATTATTATAGATAATGCACATGTTTGCAAGGCTGCTAGCATGATTGTGGAAGCTAAATATCCACAAATATTTTGGACACCTTTCATTGTTCATTCCTTGAACTTAGCACTTAAATCCATTGCTTCGGATGTGACATGGATCGGAAGTCTTATTGAGGATGCACATCATATCTACAATTTTGTCCAAAACCATACCAATGCCCTCATAATCTATAAAGAATACACACATCTATCATTGTTGAAGATTGCAGATATGCGATTTTTCTCCGCATTCATCATGTTTAAGAGGTTGAGGGAGGTCAAGCCCTCTCTTGGGTCCATGGTTATTTCAGAGTTTTGGTCTTTTTGGAGAAAGACAGATCAATCTTCTTCCAAAAAGGTCAAGGATACTGGTTATTAGATAGGATGTGCAAAGAAATTTCCCTCTGGAATTTTAGGAATATTACATTACGACCGTTGTATGTTGAAGTTCACAATCTACTTACATATTTCTCATATACACATGTCTTATATTTATAGGGACATGAACAATTTTGTAGATGGACTCTCAAAAGATGGAGTTGGGCTGGATCGAGGAACTTGGATTATTTCAGTAATCTAGAATGAACACTTTGCAGAATATAATCATCAACCATTGGACCTAATCTTCAATGTTTTATCTCAGATTTTGTGTAAGGATGGACTTTCACAGTTTATTGTATGAATGGTTTGTATTACTCTGAATCATTTTTGTTTTTGTTTGAAGAAGATACAGATGTAACTGAACATAACAAACTTCAATCTTTTTGTGACGATGGATCGGACATAGGAATGTCATGTCATGTAAAGGGCTCAACAATATTTTTGAATGCCATAGGCATCTAACTATGTAAAAAAAACTTTGCTTGTAACAAACATGAAGTATGTATAACAATAATGATATTATTATTATTATTATTAATATGCATGTCTAAAAGCTACATATGTGACCATTTAATGTATATTTATACATAATTTCATATATTTAATGTGTCCTTTTCTCATAAATACCAGAGCCCTTTGCAAGACATCTTTTAACCATTTCCTAACAGATAGTGATCTGACAACTGCCTTTGGCCACCGACTTTCATAGCCTCTCTGATCACCGACCTTTGGCCACCGACTTTCATAGCCTCTCTGATCACCGACCTTTGGCCATTTAAAAACCATGGATTATTAAGTGCAACTCCTTACAAGTTAAGTAGGGCATTTGATGGAGAATCGGTAGTTTGGACTCTTAAGAACACAAATTGTGACAAGTTAATAAGGGCATTTGATCGAGAATCAATGGTAGAAGGTTAACATTGGATATGGCCTGGGGACGCTAGATCATTTCGACTTGACCAGAAAAGTTACGTGTAAAATAAGATAAATTGCAGCCAAGAGGACCAGTCATCGTGAAATTTTTGATAGACTCGACTAAATCCTAGACAGACACTGTTTTTTTTAAACCAAAATCACTGATTAGGGCTGTCGCTGGACGTTCATTGTGCCACCATCTGTAAGGAGGTTCTACAACATATAACTATTTGTTGCATGATGACCTTTCCCTACTAATTCAAAGTCCATGATACATCTTTCATTGAAAGGCACGCTGCGAACTATGTAGAACAAGGGCCGAAAAAACGGTGAGTAGTGTTATGCATATAAAAATTAAAGGGAAGCGTCTATACTATCTCGACCATAACTAGTCTTATTACGTGGAATAATCATTAATTGAAGAGTTGCCTCCATTGTTTAATATGTCATACCTTGCGTATACGTGAAGTTTCAAGTGAAGCAAGTCCACTTTTAAGCTGAGACAAAGATAGAGGAGCTGTCATTGCATTAGTATCTGTCGCTGCAGAGTATGACCATCACTGAGGCATCAGAATATAACCATCATTAAAGCATCGAGATCCAAATGATCCTTATGAGTTGGCAAGATGCGTTAGCAAAAGAGGACATCATATATCTTGGTCGCAACCAGTGATCAAATTTGAAGGGCTGGTCTTAATTTCATTTGGAAGGGCATATAATCATCCAACACTTCAAGGATGAAAGTTAAAAAAATAATTGTAGTTCAATTGACAAGTGTACATTAAGTAAACCCATCCAAAAAAAATGGAACCTAAACCGTTGGAGCTCTGGGGAGTGAAGAAGAGTCTTCAATGATTTGCACAAAGGTATTAAAAGAAAGATAAACTTTGCCTTTACTCACAAATTATAATAAACAAGTAAACTAATCCTGACCTTAACCAGAGAAGGTGAAACAATCAACTTGCGCTTGAAACACTGAAAGATGTCAACCTCGGTCTTCCACAGGGCTGTGATAAATAAGTAATGGAATTAATAACATTATAGTCATGAAGATTCATAGTATAGCAATTAAAATATATGAAAGAGTGAGGGTCTAGGGAGTGTGAGCAGTTAAAAATGATTGAGAAGAAGTATAATGAAAATCTAGAAGCATTACCTTGACAAAGATGGTTCTCACAAGTTTGAGCTTCCTATATTGATGCCCATTGCCACAAGTTCAATTTTGCAGAAAATGTTGGAGAAATAGAGCTTAAATAGAATTAAGAATTGAGGAGCGTGTGCACTGTGCAGTTCGACGGGAATTGAGATTGCAAAGTACACTTGATCCTTTCCAAGTTGTCATTATTAACTTATAATATTATAATATTATATTATATTATAATGTTCGACAACACAGGTATTCCAACAGTCGATGAACACCTTCAGTAACCACTCACACAACCAGATCAAAGATCAACACACCGATGTTTTGACGTGGTAAAACTCCTACGGGGAAACATCCACGGCCCCAGCCAACGCAACCACTTGGAGCAGTTTATTAATGCAAAATAAAAAGATTATAGAGAGATTTTACAAGAAAGTTTCTCACAATTGATCATCGACAAATGACCCTCCATGCTCTTTAAATAGAGATCATGGACCAATCGGGTGTTAAGCCACACATCAATGGTTGTTAAGATCGAGGAGAGTATGAACTGTCAGATCACTCTATGTCGGGAACATATCGTGACCGTCGGATTTCTTAACTACAAATGCATACTAATGCATACTAAAGAAACACACTAGGAAACACACTTTTACTTAACGACACATTAGACCAAGTACATCTTAACTAACTCCTAAGTGTCTAAATATCCTAATATCCCCCCTTAAAAACAACTTGGGATAGGATTGAAGGATTTACCATTTTGACACAATAGGAGAAGGAAGGAGGCATTAGAGGCTATCCCCCCTTAAGGACAACTTCCTGAACTCCTAACATAGATCGAAGTTTGGAAAACTTCGCTTCTGTAAGAGACTTTGTGAAAATGTCTGCAACTTGATCTTTGGTAGGGAAAAAGAGCACTTCAATAACTTGATCATGAATGATATTTTTGATGAAGTGCATGTGTATCTCAATGTGTTTTCTACGCTGATGTTGAACTGGGTCTTTGGTGAGCTTGATGGCACTCTGATTGTTGCACCAAAGGCTGGTCGGATGCTGCCGCTGGAATCCAAAATCTGAAAGGATCTGTCAAAGCCACAAGGCTTCCTGACTGGCATTTACCGCTGCTCAGTATTCTGCTTCTGCCGAAGAAAGTGCAATAGCCAGTTGTTTCTTACAGGCCCAAGTGACAGGTCCTGAACCAAGGATGAAAACATAACCTGCAATAGACTTCTGATCATCAGGGTCGTCAGCCCGATCTGAATTAGTGAAACCAACCTAAAGGAGTCCCCCTTGAACTGTAATGTATCCCGAACTGAACTGTACCACGGACATAGCGAAGTATCCTTTTAGCTTCTTTCCAATGGCTTTCATGGGGTGTTTGCATATACTGGGCAACAAGACCAACAACAAAGGAAAGATCAGGATGGGTATGAGTCAAGTATACGAGGCTACCAACTAACTGACGGTATAGGGTGGCATCAATTTCAGGAGAAGTATAGGTGGTAGTAAGCTTGACTCTAGGCTGGAAGGGAGAAGGGGCTGGTTTACAATCATCCATGTGAAAGCGACGAAGAAGGTCACACGCATACTTAGATTGGGAAATAAAAATTCCTTCATTGGTTTGCAAAACTTGGAGGCCAAGGAAATAGTGCAAAAAGCCTAAGTCTGTCATTTCAAATTTCTTCTTAACGCTGGTTTTCACATGGTTTAAAAGTTTT
>JZKD02S1185200.1:0-12643 GCA_000966675.3 Picea glauca | reverse complement strand
CCCCACCCCTAAACCCCCTTGGTGACATTTGTGGGGGGAAAAGCCCCCCCAAACCCCTCGTTATGGAATGGGTTCCAAGAACGGATGAAACAAACCTCTAAATAAGGAAGATAATCGAGATCCACAACCAACAATACCCAATGATTGGGGAGACCACATGTACGTTGAACTTGATGATTACAATGTGTAAAACCATAACCTTAATTTCTAACCATATTCAATGTATGGTGTTATGAAACTGAATGTTCCAAGACCTAAATCTAATTCCAAGGTGATTTGAGGAATCCTTGTTGTCAAGCATTTCATTATCCATCCAATTGGTCTTTTATTACCTCTACTCCATTCTCTCATTGGCTCATGGTCAAGGCATTGAGATGAGTGCTCCCTTTGATAGATGGAGAATACTCTCTCCTTCCCACATGTCCCACCATTGTTTTGGGGCATGTGGAACCCTATTTTAGTCATAGAATAATGATAACTCGTCAATGGAGAGGTGGACACACAGCCCGTGAAGAGACCAACAAATTGAAGGAATTCCATAGTGAGAAGCATCTTCAAGTGCCATGTCCAATTTTCTAATCATGTGTTGATAAGGATTTATTCCAAGAGTATAAGGTTTTCATTAATGTGTGAGTGAGATACTAAGGCACATTAATATATCATCAATATTCATTCTACAAAATAAAGAAAGAGTGGGTTACTCAATATGAAAAACTAGAGAATAGTTTCCTAAAAATTGTATTGATCCCTGGATCCAATTTAGCGACCTAAGTGGCATAGTGGATAAGAGGTTATCTTGATTTTTTGTGACAAAATGTGCATATCTTAGTTTTCTATTGGCTTGAATTATCTTTTCCATTGCTAATAATTGTTGAGTGAAACACATAGAAACATAGACCTAGTGGTTTTTATGTGATATAGCTCTACATATAAGACTGATATAGAGAGAAGAAATTAAATTTCACACATGTGTCTATGTTGGTGAAGTGAGTGGGTTATGATCCCCCCAATTACAGATCAGATGGTATCAGAGAAGTTGCTCCCTTGATCAAGACACTACTTCCAAAATTGTGAAAAAAATATTACAGACCACAACATGGGAAAAACAAGCAGAGATAAGTTGGAATACTTAAGGGCCAACAATGTCGAGCTTCGAGAAGATAAAAAGATATTGAAGGTGCGGGTTAATATGTTTAACCAAAGGATGAAAGAGATGAATAATAACATGAAGACCTCTGCCAAATTTCTACCATTTCTCAAGAATAAGTTTGAATAATGTCATGACACCCTCATAGTAGTCATGTTAGATTGGGACAAGCATAGAGCACAGTTTTCACACCTTGGTGAGAAGGTAATCTAATTGGATAATTGGCAAGAGGATAGGTTCACACAAATGATGAAACATCTGCAATAACATTTGGAAGAAAAGGAGAAGGCCTTGGAAAGCATTCAAGAACATGTCCAAGAGTACATAGGAGCAAGGAAACCTTTCATTTCCATTGTAGATGCTAGCACCATGACTAAGGCCACTTTAGTAAGCTCACCTTCCGTAGACATCTCTCAAGAGTAGCTTAGTGAATTTGAGAAGCATGACAAGGGTATTGGCTCTAAACTTCTAAGGAAAGTGGGATATGATGGAAAAGGAATAGGAAAGAGGAGACAAGGAATCTTGAGCCCCATCGTAGTCACACTCTAGGCCAATCATGAAGGCATAGGATTTGATGGTAGAAGTGAAAATTCCATCGCCATGAAAAACCATTTTATTGAAGGAAAAAGACATGCCAGAGTTGTCTTGCTCATCAGGAGAAGGAGAAACAATAGTAAGTGAAGGTGTCAACTTACCACCACCTCATCCTTGTGGTATATTGAAGAACATCAGTGATGAGGAGAGTTCACAGACTCATCCCACACCTACACTTAGAGACAACAACAAACCAATCAATGAAAGGAAGAAGAATAATACAAAGATTAGGGCATCCATGTCAACCAATAAATTTAATGTTTGTCACTACTACAAGAAGAGAGGCCATACCATACACAGTTGTTGGTATGCAAAGTAATTTTCTTTTTGTGGAAATAAAGGACATTGTGAGGTAACCTGTTGGAAGAAGAAAACCATGTTTTCGAGGCATGATTATTTTACAAGTTGAATGGTAAGAATGATTCTCCAATCCAACAACATACACAGAGGCCTGTGGAGAGGAGGATTATGTCAAACAATCCTTGCAGTAACAAATTGAATTTTTAGCACCACTGCAAGTTGAGTGGACATTGGGGAGCGAAGTGTTGGAAACTTCACTCGGAGCTTCAACCCATAATCTACACAACTGAGAAAAGAGTTTGGAGAGAAAATAGTACAAGAGGTGAAGAGTTTCCTACATCTCCATTTAAAGGAGAATGTGTTGTCCAAGGGGATATACAAGCACTATAGGTCTACATCACTATTGAATAGAACAATGGGTGGATGCCAACCATTAGGGAAACACCTTTCCAATTGCTACCTAAATTTTTCCAACATAAGTTGTCCTTCCTAAATATGTGCCAAAGATTGATGCACGGGGTTAATGACCTTGGAGGGAGGAGTTCATGAAAACTCCATGATGTTCCTTGAAAGCATGTGCAGGAACTAGAGAGTTGTTTCCATGATGAGAAGTAAATGATCCTGGTAGAGGAATGCAACCACACATGAGGAGTTGTTGTGTGATGGTAGCATGTTGGGGTCAAATTGAATAGACTAGAATTTGACTTGCTTCATTGGTAGTTGAGATGGACTATTTCCAAATCAGAGAGAGAGATCAGAATGAGTGTTGAGCCTAGAATTCATATTCTAATATTGATCAAAGCTAAGAGTCAGTGATAATATTTTTACACTATAGGAACAATTGAGTTGGTACCATATCTAGAGCCATAGTTGAGGACCAGAACCAGTTGCAGTGCCACAAGCTAGATTTATAGTTGAATCCTACATCCAGTGTCATAGGCATGTTCTAGAGAAGGAGACAAAACTGATTCAAATTGGTTTCCTAGATATTTTGGAGACCAAAATGTTGGAAAATTGGTTCTCATTGATGTCAACCCTAGAATAAGCCCATAAGCAAGTCCAGAAGCTCCTAGAAGTGATGGGTTTATTTGAAGGAGTCTCCAAATTGTTCCCGTTATGGAATATCTCTAAGCATGGCCCTCATGGGAAGACTCTTTGAATAATCCTACAAGAATCCCTAGTTATTAAGAAAAGAAGTTATAATGTATGGTCAAAGAAGCCTTGAAAATATGGGGGGAAGCCCCAGAGTTGTGGTCATGAATCCCAAATTTGATTGAAGAAAAGGAGTATGAAGGACATTACAAATGCATGCAAAACATCCATGAATCGATAGTCCTTGTTAATCCATTTCAAACAGTAGGTGGCATGCCATATGGTTCCTCATGGTTGAGAATATATTCCCTCTTAAAGATGATCATGTAAAATTTGACCCTAAACGGTTGCAAACAAGAAGTTATAAGTCAGCCCCAAACCAAGTAAAGAAGAAAAACGGTTACAAACAAGAAGTTAAAGGTTGTCCATAAAGTAAAGTAAAGGAGGTAATTTGAAGACTATAAATACACATCAAGAGCATCTCATTTAAAGACCAAGAAAGTGTGGGATCTCTTATCGTAAGTGAAATAGCAAATTTGAGCGAAGGAGGAAGTTCTCGGAGTTGCATATGTGAGAAGGGTTTTAGGGAAATCCTATTTGAGGTGACCTTGACGGGTCAAGTATAGCGTGTCCCATGAGGACCCCACTAGTTTTCCAAGACTCGTTACGCGAGGCCTCACTTGTTACTCAGTCCAGTCCCATGAGGTTAAGGAAGGGTTTGAGGAAGATGCTCTTTCTTGATGTTGAAGTTGAAGAAGGTTTGATGGTATGATATTTCATGCATTAGGGTCTCCACATGATAAAAGAGTGGAAGGAAGGGGCAAGGAAAGGGGGTTGAAGCCTCCCTCGAGTTGAGGTTGGAAAATTTAGGGAGTTGTAGCTTCCTTTAGTTTGGATCCTATAAATTAGGGGGTTGGTGCTTCCTTCCAGTAGGTGCTGGAGAATTTTGGATGTTGGTGCTTCCGGTGGATGTAATCTTTTGATACATTAAAAAGTGTTAAGTGGTTTTCTCCCATTTGGTTTTCCACGTAAAATTATTGTGTATTGTGTATCTATGATTATGTATTTATGATATCTTGAATGGAATCATAAGTGATAAATATGATTATTACATGTTATGATTAAAAATGATAAAAAGTTCCTAATATTGATTCACCCCACCTCTCAGTATTAGTGAAAATTCCAACAATTAGTATTAGAGTAGGTATTTCAGAAATAGTCTAACTAGTGGAAGGTAGATCATGGAGTACACTAGGAATGGAACATCGGTGTTTGATGGTATGAACTATTCCTTATGGAGAAGAAGGTTGAATTTTTTTTTGAAATCACATGGATTTGATGTTTGGCAAGCAATAATGGACTGTTACAAGGCACTTACCACTCCCCCAACAAATAAAGATGGAAAGAAACTTTGTGAAAACAATTCAAAGGCTATGAATTCTATTCTAAGTGGTATGGTCAGTTCAGTATATGTCAAGGTTATGCATTGTGACTCTGCAAAGGATATTTGGGACAAACTTCAAAATGTTTACGAAGGAGATGAAAATTTCAAAGGGGCCAAGCTTCAAACTTATAGAGGTAAATTTGAACAACTGGAAATGAAGGAAGGTGAAGATATTGCAACTTATTTTTTGTGAGTTGATGAAATAGTGAACTCTAGTAAAGGACTAGGAGAAGAAATTAAAGGTTCGATGATTTTTCAAAAGGCACTAAGGTCTCTTCCAATGAGATTTAATCCTAAGATTTCATCCCTGTAAGAAAGAACATCTATTGTGACATTGAGCACGAACGAGCTACATGGAATACTTCCATCTTATGAAATGAGAATAGAACAGGATAATCCATACAAGAAAGAATCATCTTTCAAAGCATCCAAGAAGACAATCAAGAACAAGAAAAAGTCAAAGTCAACCTCATGTTGCAGTGATGATTTAAATGAACATGACAAAATAGCCAAATTCCTGAGGAGGATGAATAAAGTAACCGACAAGTACAAAGGTAAGCTTCCCTTAAAGTGGTTTAATTGTGGTAAAATTGGTCATTTTGCTTCTAAATTTCCTTATGCTAAGAATTTATATAGTGATGAAGAAGAATTTCCCAAGAAAGAAAAGAAATAATAGGAAGGAAACAAGAAATGAAATAAAAGAAAAGTCTTCAAGAAAATCCTCTACTCAAAAGAAGATAGTTCCTCATCTGATGAGGATAGTGAAAGTGATAGTGACTAAGAAAGAGTGCTCTTCATGGAAATGGAAACTCAGAAAGGAAACCTTGAAAATAACAAAGAATGTTATGAATAAGTTGAAGTAGATATTGAGGTAGAACTAACTAGTGCTTTAAGTGATCTAAAAAGGGAAAGGAAGAAAAAAAATCCCCTTAAGGAATAATTGATCAAGCTAAAGGAGGGTTCTCAAAACCCCCCAAAAAAAAATATGAAGAAGTTCAACAAATTATCATAAATCTAAAGGTTCATCTAGAAGAAGACAAAGTAATTGAATAAACACTCAAAAATAAGTTGGAAGAAAAGAATAAAATAAATGAGTTCTTGGAAGCTGAAATAGTGTCATTGAGAAAGGAACTTTAGAAGGACGTCCAACAGAACTTTGACAACAAATCCAAAATATTGTATCAAATTATTAGCATTCAAAGTGTCATGATATGAAAAATATGGAATAGGATATAAACAAACTCATATTGGGAAGGGTTCAAGCTCCACAATGAAAGAAAAATAGGAAGAACAAAAGAGTTATGCAGAAGTCATCAAAGGTCCCATAAAGAAGGAAGAATGCAAGCCTTCAAAGGTGAAAATTCAGGCAATGGAGATCATTCAAGAACAATATCATCCAATCATAGGAATGCAGAATCAACAACCAACAATGGATAGGACTCAAGAAGAAGATTACAGAAAAGCTACACCACCTACAAGATCCCCCAGACTCAGGTACCAAACTATTTTTTTTGGGTTATGTTATTCCTGCAACAATTTTGTAAACAAAGCTATAAATTGTAGAGCCTGTGCTAAGAACAGAAGTAGATATGGAGGCTACTCTAGGAATAATTATCTCAAAATACCTCATGAATCTTATAACAAAAAATATAACAATTTTGGATCATTAAGTAATGAAGTAGAATGATACACATTCAACAATTTTGGACACATAGACAAACAATGCAGATTGATTGTTCCTCCAAAGACACCGAAGTAGGTTTTTAATATTCATGTAAAAGAACCATCAAGGATATGTAAAAGGTAACAAGATAAACTGAACATTTAAGAATGCTATATTTCTCTACAAGCATAAAGAAGAAAAAGTGATTGGTACGTTGACAGTGGTTGTTCAAAGAACCTAACATGGGACAAGGAAAAATTTGTAACTCTAAATAAATAATGAAATGGATTAGTTTCATTTGGAAATGATAACTCAACCAAAATTATAGGAAATGGAACAGTCAATCTTGGAAGCAAAGATGCCATGGAAAATAATGTCCCACGTGTTGTAAATATGACGCATAATCTGTTAAGTGTGAGTCAAATGTGTGACCAAGGACATAGACTTCTATTCAACTCAAATAAGTGTGAGATACAGGAAGAAGGATCAGGAAGATTGGGGATGAAAACAATAAGGACTCAAAACAACATATACATATTAAATGAGATCATAAAGGAAATATGTTGCTTGGGAAAGGAAGATGAAAGTTAGATTTGGCACAAAAGAATGGGCCATATGAACTTTGACATTCTTGTCAAAATCAGCAGAAAGGAAGCAGTAAGAGAAATTCCTGAAATTTCAAAGCCACCAAACACTATATCCAGGCACTGTCAACATGGAAAAAAAACAAGAAATGAGTTCAGGACAAAGGAATACTCTACAAAAAAAACACTTCATATTGTACACATTGATCTATGCAGACCGATGAGAAAAAAAGGAATGAATGACGAATAATGCTTCATGATACTTATACAAGAATGATTGGAGTTCGATTAGGAATAATTAGTGCATTTTGTATATACTTATGACTAATGGCTCGATTTGGAAATTACTATAGATCCATGTTTTTCAAATGTCGAAATCAACCACCACCAACCATGTAGCCACTTTGGAAAAATATATTCAAAGATAAATTATGTTTTTATTATGGGTGACAGAATTTTATAAATACATGTTTATAAATCCATTATTCTACATGTTCCAAATTAATTTGGGTAGCAACAATTTTTTTGTCGGCTATTTCAAATTATGGTTTTAATTGTTTGAAGATATAGAGGGAAATTGTTGGTGGATATGACTGCAAATTTAATTTTATACAAGATTTAAAGATCTCCATTGAATATATTATGGATCTAAGAAGCAAAACAATATTAAAAAATCATTTGGGATGTGTTTTTATCAAGTTTTTATAACCTGTTTCTCCCAATTCGAATTTGGCATTCAAAGGCATCCTAAATTCAAGGGGGGTTAACAAGGATCATGGAAACCATTTGATATGTTAGAAATTGGTTGTAACCACTTTGGATTCATTAAATCCTCAAGTGAATTTGATTATATATTTGCTATCTTTGTTTCAAGAAAAATCATGTATAAATGAGAGTGCCTTATTCATTCTAAGGGGGACTCTTGGAGTTCAAGTCTTATCTATGATGGATTAAATTATATTTCATGAATTCTTATTTTAATTTAGATTGTAAGTCCATTATTTTTACAATATGTGATTAGAGTAGAAGCACTTTGTTCTAGGGAGGCAGGGCCCACCCATTAGAACAAATGTTGTCTTAGTTAGTGTAGGTAGTTTTCTAGTTACAAAAAATTGATAGTTGGTTGTTAATTTGACTTTTAATTAAAAGTGTGATAATTCTCTGCTAATATATTCAATTATTTTTTGTCATCTCATTATTGATTATTGTTCTGATTTCATTACAATAGATAATATTATGTTTTGTAGTTTTCCATTCACCTAATGGGGAAGTCCCTTGCCCTTAATGTTCCTTTCTTTCAACTGTGATTTCCCCTAACTATTCTTCATGATCCAATCTTGTCTTCATTCCCTTCCCTTTCTCGGGCCTTTTTCTTTGGACTAGATTCCTCATCCTCACTTTTATTTTGTTTATCCTGAGATTCTTTTTCCTGTAAAGGTTGTGATTCGAGTTCTGGTTGAGCTAAGATATTTTTACTTGCATCTGGAATCTCTCTTGTCTCTACTTGTTTTGATTCTTGGAGTGATTGGGTCTCTTGTGTCTCTGTGGTAGCCTCATTGATAATAGGGACCGCTAATTTTTCTATATCCTCATTGTCATCATCATAAATAGTTATAAAATGTGTGATTATCGATGCCAATGTGTTTGTTCTTGGTGTCTCTATAGAGGTTAAACCTATCAATTCAGGAACCAGTTGCCCTACTTGTACTTGTTCCATATCTGGTTGATCGTTGTCTTCCCTAGGTTAGGTTTCTCTTGGGGGTGTTCACTCTTCTTATCACATATGTACATATACATGGGTTATAATCGATGGCCCTAGTACTTGAATTGTGGGATTTTTCTTGTGTTCACTTAATACCCTCTCATATTCTATTAAAATCCTTTGTGCTTCAGCTCTTCTTGCTGCTTTCTCTGCGTTTTCACTTTGTGTCCGTACAACTTATTTTCCTTTTTGTTCTATCAACTCCAATTTCTCATCCATTGACATGGCCTTAAATTGAGTTATATTTCTCTTGTCTTTCCTCTAAAGGAATTCCTCCCAATATTGTGCATTCTTGGTGAAATTTTCATCCTCAAAGTTGTCAAGGGCACATGGTCAATGAGATACCACTTGAATGACATGTTGAGACACTAAGTTCTTGGAATCATGTTTCTATTATCTACCTATGTAAAACATGTAGTCCAAATGGCTAAGACCTTCTTGCATTGAATCCATAGTGTTCTTTACAAAATAGTAACTTATGTAGAAACCGTAAGGAATAAAGGCTCTTTTATTATCCTTCACCAAAGAGGCATTGAGGCCTTGCAAAATAGTCTGGTAGAAAATCTATCCTAGTGTAGAACTATGTAGTACATAAGATAGCAACAAGTGTGGGGCCCTAGTGGCTCAAAATATCTTGAGATAAGTGATATTTTCCTCCAAATACTAGTGTCTTATCTTTGAGATGGCCTTCTTTGTTTTCTTTGAAAGTCTTGGGCAATTTTGTTTAAAAATGAGGGAGTATACCCTAGCCAATAATTTGTCACAAATACTACTATAGGATTTCTTACACCTATTTTCCCATAAACTTCTAAAATACATATGGACATGTAATTCCAAAACATGACAACTTAAGCCTAGTCCTGGAAATACGTGTATTGCACATATCACATCTAATAAATACAATACCATAAAAATTGAAGGTGCTTCTCCTATTGCCAGTTTCTAAGCTTGTTATACTATTGTTATCACTGAAAGATTGTCAGCAACATTACAAACAACGGTTGAAGAATTCGTTTTCTCAAGAAAACGTTAGAGGCATTCAAATATTCAAAGAGATGGTTGAAAATGAGTTTGATTTGAAAATCAAGTGCTTGAGATCAAACAATGGAGGTGAATTCACATCAAAACAATTCTTGTATTTCTGTGAAGAAAATGGAATAAAAATACAATTCTAAGTAGCTAGTACACCTAAGAAAAATGGAGTTATTGAAAGGAAGAAAAAAATTGTACATGTAATGGCCATAACCATGTTGAAAGATTCCAAGTTGGGTGATATCTTTTGGGTACAAGAAATACATACAACCATTCATATCTTGAATAGAGGAATGCTTATAAGTAACAATAATAAGACTCCATATGAACCATGGAAGGCAAGACTAATGAACGTTAAGCACTTTAGAAAGTTTGGAAGAAAATGTTACATAAAAAGATAAGATAATAAGATTGGAAAATTTGACTCTCGGGTTGATGAATGCATATTGCTTGGATACTCAAGAAAAATCAAGGCATACAAATGCTACAACCTAAGACTCAAAAAAATTGTGGAAAGAGTCAATGTAAATATTTATGAAACAAATGTGCTGAAGACCAGAGAAGAAAACAAAAATTCAAAAGAGGAGGACGCATAAGAAAAACTAAAAGAAGAAGAAGAGGAACCAAAAAAAAGAAACTAAAAGTCGAGAAAGAAGAAACAAAAGAAAATAATCAATATCTCCAAACATATTCTAAGACACCCAAACACTGGTGTTAGAAGAATCATCCACTGGAACAAATTATTGGGGATAAAAATACAAGAATAGAAACCCAAAAAAGAAAACAAGCATCAAAACAAAGACATCTATAATTATTATCCATAGTTGAACCAAGTGGCTTTAAGGAAGCCAACAGTGATGTTGGATCAAGGCCATGGAAGAAGAACTTGATCAAATAGATAGGAATGAGACATGGGAATTGGTTCCAAGACCTAAATACAATAACATGATTGGTATAAAATGGGTATTTAGAAACAAACTAAACGAACATGGACATGTAACTAGAAACAAAGAAAGTCTAATATCCAAGGGATATGCTAAAGTTGAAGGAATAGATTTTGTAAAAACCTTTGCTCGTGTTTCCAGAATGGAAGCAATCAGACTAATATTGGCCTATGCATGTTCCAAAAGGATCACAATAAGCTACCTTTTGCAAAACCTGCGTGCGTCGCTCTACAAACCTAACACATCGCCTCTTAGTCCTCGACCCCCATGGACTCAATGGTTCCTGATATGGATCCTCCCCCGGATTTCCATGATGAGGTTGTAGCCTTCAAGGCTCTAGTGGGATTGCTCACTCCCCCCCCCCCCTTCCACGCTCCATCTCCTCTCATTTTGTAAAGAAATTGGATCATATCCTAGAAGTTTCAATCCCCGGCACCTCTGCGAGAAGAAAATATCTCTCTTTCGCCTCCAGAGCGATTGTCGGTCATTTCATGGGTCTATGGCCCTCTCCTCGGAAAATAGATCTTTGGATTGAATGGAACTAGAACCCCTTGGTCCAAGGACACATGAATCACTTCTTCTGTGGTAAGGGTTTTTACATCTTTTACTCTGAGCTTAAATCAGATAGAGATATCATTTTCAAAAATGGCCCCTACTTCTTTGGGCCAAGATGGTTATACCTAAACAAATGGACACCAGATTTTGACCCAGAAAATGGCATTCCCTCTGCAGTGCCAATATGGTTAAGACTTCCCCATATGCCTTTCCACTGTTGGGGTGATGATGTTCTGAAAAGCATAGATACCCTGGGAAAATTCATTGATAGGTCAAAACCCAGATCTAGTCTTTATTCCTGTGCTAGGATCTGTATGGAAGTAGATCTAGAAAAAGGACTTCCGGAAGAAATCAAACTAAAGCTAGATGACTAGATCCACATTCAGAAATTAGACTACGAGCATCTCCTGTTCAATTTAAAATCATGCCATGAAGATGGACATTTTGCAAAGAATTATCTCAGTAATAAGAAACCCTCAGAAGTTGACACAACACATCAAGAAGACGGATGGCAACATGTACGGAAGAAATTTTCCAGCGTAAAAAACTTCAGTTCATGTCTAGAGCCCTCAGGTCCCCCGCCCAACCCTGATCCCTTGCATCAAAACCCCCCTTTGAAATGCCCTCCCAAAAAATCCCCACTTTTACCCCCAACCCCCCTCCTCCCCTCACTCATAACCCTTTTGATCCACTCAGAGAATCCTCTTCAAAGAAAAATCCACCCCCAGTTATAGTCTTGGACCTTCCTCCTCCCTCTACCCCACCCTCAGTCAACTTTGTTGACGAGTCAGATGAAGATGACCCCTCCATAGAGGGATCACAAGGATCATCACAACAAGGAAATGCAGCTCCCCACTCGTAAACTCAATATACTCAAGAAAAATAAGAAGGATAAATCCCACCAGAGAAGCCAAGAAAATCAGGGCAACAAATGAACAAGGAAGTTAGATAGGAAGCAGCTTCAAAAGAAAAGGCACAAGGAAAGCAGAAAACCATAGAAAACACTATATACACATCAACATGAAAAGCAAGAACCAGAGGAATGGATCACTTGGCTTATGGTAGCCGAGCCTCCTCCACCCCCCTCCATGATCTTTCTCTTTTGGAACTGCAGGGGCTTTAGCATCAAATCTAAAGCCGAAGTGCTAAAATACCTAAAAAAAATGACCAACCCCTCAGTTAGTCTCCTTCAGGAAACCAAAATGGACTCTTCATCTCTTCTAGAAGCAAAAACAATAAGTTTACAATACCACAGGTGGGGCAGTCGTTAGCTCACATGGAGCCTCTGGCGGAATTGTAACTCTTTGGAATGAACAAATCTGGAATTTTGAGGTAATCTTGGAAACCCAAAGATGGCTCTTAACAGTTCTAAAAAACAAGGACAATAATAGTATCATTTCTATTTTTAATGTTTACATGCCAAACTCTTATAAAGACAAGATGGCCACTTGGAAATCCCTTTCAGAACTCAGAAACTCCATAGATCCTTCCTCTTGCATAATTAGGGGTGATTTCAACACCCACCT
>JZKD02S1185199.1:174524-199425 GCA_000966675.3 Picea glauca | reverse complement strand
TTTCTTTTTTGGTGAGGTTGCGTGTGGCACAAATGTCCCCGTGGTAGTTAGGTCTGAGGCCTCCATGGATGGGCGGTTCACCCCCATCCCTCATTAACTCCTGAGGAGCCTCTTCCCCTACCACCCTGGCGAGTAATTCATTTCCGGGCCAGCGCGCCACTCTTTGTTCTCCGGGCCAGTGAAGACCAAACACGGGATTGGTTTTTTGTGGCAGTTAGCGCCCCCATTCCAGGTGCCTTCCACCACCTTTCTTTCTCCATCGTGCTCTCTTTTTCAACACATCCCACTCTCACCAGTCATATATATATATATATATATATATATATATATATATATATATATATATATATAAAACATTATTTACATTCATGGACCTTTTTCTAAGGTCCATTCAAATCACACATTCAGATCTTTAAATTTTTCATAGTTATTGGCCAGTATATTTATTTTTACAGACTACGGGAAATAGGGTGTTACAACCTTGATCTACAGTTCACGAAAATTATGGGACTCCGAGCTTCGAGATTTTTCCTTGTCTAAATGTGCAACACCTCTGAATGCACAAACTACGAACTAGAAAATCGTACGGTTGACCTTCGCCTTCAATCAATGGCCTAAGATTACTCTAGGCTCCATGCTTTGAAGCTCTTCACGATACAACACTTCAAATCCTTCCAACATCTAATTGGCGAAGGGTTGGATCTATGATCCATGTGTTTCTCTCATCAGACGGTCGAGATCTACTCCGGCCTTCAGGATTTCTTGAGCCAAAACACTTTACACCTCCATTCTTCTGGATTGTTGGATTCCCGAATCACTAGCAATCTGTCAACACGTGGCCCTGACGCCAATGATCAGGATCTGCTCTGGGCTTCAGAGCTTCAGGAGTTTTTCACACTCTTGTAATAACACTTCAGGTTCACCGGATAGTCGGACTTCCGGATAACTGTTTATCTGTGAACACGTGTCCCCCATCTACCAATGGTCTAGATTAACTTCGGACTTCGGGAAATTTGTCTGCTCCACAACAGACACCCTAAAACTGTTGAATTCGTGAAGTTCGAAGGACTTAAAGGGTTAGCACCCATGCACCTTCTCCAAATTTGACGGTTGTGAAAAACTTTGGCTTCTCCCGAACAGATCCCATCTGCTTAACCTCCAAACAAAATGAATCCTTTCTCCAAGGACCTTCGTTCACTATTCTTCCTGAGCTTTGTCACTCTAAGTGATTCGAACCTTGGCGCACACCTTTCGTTACTTCTCCCGAGCTTGAGACTTAGAAAAGTCTTATGCGCACTCCTTGTGCTCGCTCTCCTTGAGACTCTCTCAACACTTCACTGAGAGTTGTCCCCGTGCACTCCTTGCATGGGTCTATCCTTCAATCTTTTAATACTCAAACGAGTATATGTGCACTCCTTGCACTCACTCTACAAAATTCACTCTATCTCTCCTTAGATATCGAGTCTGTAAACAACTCTGGATTCGTACTCCTTGCATGAGGATTTCGGAAGAAAAAAAATTGAAACTTATAGAACATCAAAGGTTCATTCATTCAACCATGAAATACACGCACGAGCATATAAACACAAAAAATAGATAACATAACATTACCCAAATAACTCAGAGATAAGAAAACTTAGAAATGTGAAGTAAACCTTCTCTATTATATTCCTTCAGGAAAACATTTACAAGAGTTCCCACAGCTCTTAGATTCTCTCTTTCTCCGCAGTAATCACAATGATCTCAACAACAAATACAATAATATTCAGCAACCTCTTTTGGGCATAGATTACATACATTTATACATGGAGGGTCTTCTCGAGCCTTCCTTCTGACTACTCTAGTTCTTTCACATCATAATTAAAACATTCTACCACTAAGATTATTACAAATAAATGAGCATTTACAATATAAATATGATTTGATGTTCCAAATCTGTACAATCCTTTGGGCATTAAAGAAATTACAATCTCTTGGATTGTTTAGAATGGCTTATGCCTCAAAATCTTACGAGCCTTTAATTACAATATTTTCAAAACATTAAAGTGACGTCCTCTCCTTGGAATCCAAAACCAATTTGAATGCGCGCGCTGGATGCTGAGATTTCCTCTGCTTGGCCTCGCTGAATGTTGATGGCGATGCTCATGTATCATACTCCTCTGGACAAAAAGATTCATGAACTCATGTCCATGAGCTCCTTCATTGTCTTTCCATGTTTCTGGATATCAGTTTCAGTTATCCAACTAACATCTTCTGCTGGATAATCTTTCCATTTAACCAAATACTCATAATAAACTTTTCTCTTGGTCTTTTTAGCAACCCTCTGGTCCAAAATCTTCTCTATATGTGGCTTCTCTGCTATGGGCATCCGTCACTTCAACTGAATCTCCTCTCGATCATCTACCCCTTTTTTATCATCCATCATGTAAGGGTATAATTCTGCTACATTGGATATTGGTGATATTCCAATGTCCTCTGGAAGTTCAATCTCATAAGCATTTGTAGAGAATTTTTTGAGGATCTTACAAGGTCCTATCTTCTTCATCTTCAGCTTGTTATATTTCCCCTTCGGAAATATTTTCTTCCTTACGTGTGCTAAGACTTGAACTCCAATTTCAAAATTCACCTCTCTTCTCCTCTGGTCTACTCTGTTCTTATATTTATGGTTGTTATCCTATAGCTATCCTTTGATCTGATCATGCAACTTCTGCATTTCTGCAGCAAAGTCCTATCCTCCTACACTTCAGAATTCATTTCGTCCCAAATCTCTCAATTCTGAAATTCCTCTTGGATGCATCCCATATACTATCTGGTATGGACTCTTACCAGTTCTCATATTCAATGAGTCGTTATATGCAAACTCTACTTGGGGAAGGAATTGATCCCACTGACTATTGTGTTCAATGACCAAACTCCTTAACAGATTCCCTAAACTTTGATTCGCTACCTTAGTCTGTCTGTCTATCTGAGGATGATATGTTGAACTAAAAGACAAACTTGTCCCCAGCTTCTTCCATAAGGTCCTCCAAAACTGTCCCACAAAGTTAGTATCTCTGTTTGAAACTATACTCCTGGGAAACTTGACGCAACACCCCTACCTCAACAGGTTCTGCGTGACCTCTCGGTCTTTGGATCTTTCTATTCCCTGAGCCGAAATGGATCCTCGATTCCCAGGTGGAATCTCCAACATGTATAACCATAGGTCCTTCTTAGAAGTTACGCCTGTGTGAACAATCACTAGGCACAAACCTCGTCTCCACGTGACCAACCAGTGTGACCACAACCTTTACCCGAAAGGGTGTTTTCGGATTTCGTGACTTCACGATTTATGTTGTGAGTCCCTCTTACTCCTTTGACCCCCGAAACCTCGAAATGGGCTAACATATATTTAACTCCTCCCTTATGCCTCAACCATGTGACCTTAATCACGTCTTGGGGTCCACGTTTGAGCGCGTTGGGATTTCGTGACTCGTGAGTTCGTGATGTGAATCATGTCCTTTCTCCTGAAGTCTAAACTCACGACTTCTTTGCTATGGATTGATGGTCCTGATTCCTCCTCGATCTGATGGTCCAGATCACGTCGAGACTTCGCGTATCAGGATTTCGCAACTCAAGATTTCCAAGTCACGACTTTCTCCACATTTCGACTCCCAAAATGTCGAAATTCAAAACCACAAGATCAACGACTCCCATTGATCCATATCTGACGACAACTATTCCTCCTGAGCTTGAGAGTGTTGAAAGACACTCGACCTTAACTTCTCTGCTGATCCACTGGATCCAACGGTCCACGAAAAATTAGTAGTTCTCCCTCTGAGAATTTCAACCGTCCGTTCAGACTCTTTGACAAATCTTGCCAAATGACTTGGAACCCTTCCTTCTGAACTTTCCTTCTCCGAAACAAATTCGACCCTCGTATTCATTTGAAATTTCCAAGACTCTATCCCTCCCAAGCTTAACGTTGGCTGCAAACTCAAGGTTTCTCAGGGATTCTTACATGCACTCCTTGCGGCTTCTCGATAATCTCTGATTATCCAAACTCTCCAATTCTATGCATTCCTTGCGACAGAAATCCTTCAACCACTCACTGGGTTGGAAAAGTCTAAGACCTCAACCTGTCTGCGCACACCTTGCACAACTCTGTGTTATACTTGCACTTATGTTGGTATGAAAACAATGATATCTCTCCTAAGCTTGTCTGAGGTAAAACTCAGAGTCTTGTCAACGCACTCCTTGCGGACCTTCACTGCACTCCTTGCAGGAATTCTCAGGAAGAGAAACAATTGAAACTCATACTCTCCCTCTTACAAACTTCATACATTCAACATGAAATCATACACATACACATCATTGAAACAAATGCATGAGAGAGACTGAAATTAACTGTAAACATACCATTCAATAGATGTAAATAGAATTCATAAACACCACGAAGTTGGATCAAAGATTTCTTATATTAATCCAAGTGCATTATACATGGGTTCTATAGCAACAACTATCTGCTCATACAAATTTTACAATCTATGTTCTTCTCTGCTCTCTCTTGCTCTACAACTCTTTTGCTTATTTACAATGAGAATAATGATACATTACAATACATACAAGGGATATTTCTAGAGTTTTCCCTCCTACAACCCCTAGTTATCTAATCGAATTAAAGCCTACATCTACTTTACATTCATTACATTAATTTCCAACAACCGATAGATGAGAGCAATGCTCAAGATCTGCGTTACAATCTCCAAACCATAAAAGAAAAAATATATTTTCCAGATATTACATTAATGCTTCATCCTTTCAAATTCAAAACATCCTCAAAACACACGTTGGTGCATATCCAGTTGTCCTTCCGCTTTTGTGTTTGCTTACGATGCTCCTACATCATACTCCTTTGGTTGAAAAAATCACGGGCTCTTGTCCATGAACTCCTGCACCGTCTGTCCATGTTTCTGGATCTCTACCTCACTTTCCCAACTGGCATCCTCAATCGGGTGTCCCTTCCACTTTACCAAGTATTCAAAATATGTCTTTCTCTGGGTCTTCTTGCTAGCTCTCTGATCAATGATATTTTCCATCTGCGTCTTTTCATCTACAAGCATTTGTTTGACCCACTGAACTTCCTTCTGATTCTCTGCCCCATCTTCTTCATCTTCTCTATAAGGATACAGATCTGCTACGTTAAATATGGGTGATATGCCCACATCATCTGGAAATTCTATCTCATAAGCATTTGCCTCAAATTTTCTCAAAATCTTACATGGCCCTATCTTTTTCATTTTCATCTTATTATACGTTCCCCTTGGGAATATTTCCTTTCTTAGATGCACTAAGACCAAATCTCCCACTTCAAACTGAAGCTCTCTCCTATGTTGATCTGCTCTGCGCTTATATTCCTAGTTGGAACTCTGCAACCACTCTTTAATCTTATTGTGGATCTCTTGCATCTCTGCTGCAAAGTTTTCTGCTCCAGCACTTCTAAACTCATGCTTCTCTAAGTCCCTCAACTCATATACACCTCTTGGATGCATTCCATACATTATCTGGAATTGGATATGTCATGTGCTCCAATTAGGTGAGTCATTATATGCAAATTCCACTTGCGATAGAATCTAATCCCACGGACTGTGATGTTCATCTACTAAAATCCTCAATAAGTCCCCCAAACTTTGATTTACTACCTCAGTTTTTCCATCCGTCTGAGGGTGATATGCTGAGCTAAAAGATAAATTCATCCCCAGCTTCTTCCATAGTGTCCTCCAGAAATGACCAACAAATTTGGTATATCAATCTGAAACAATACTCTTGGGTAAGCCATGAAGTCGATCAACTTCTTTGAAAAACAAGTTTGCAATGTGTGTTTCATCATTGGTTTTCTGACATGGAATAAAATGTGCCATTTTTTAGAATCTGTCGACTACCATGAATATGGAATCACAAGATCTCTGTGTCCTCGCCAGTCCTAACACAAAATCCATGCTTACCGCATCCCATGGCCTCTCTGGTATTGGCAATGGTTGATACAATCCTGTATTTTATCTTTTCCCCTTTGCGTGCTGGAAAATTCTACATTTTGTCACAAATTTATTGACATATATCCTCATCCATGGCCAATAATACAAACTGTTTAGTTGCGCAAATGTTTTGTCATGGCCGAAATGTCCAACCAATCCTCCACTATGTTTCTCCTTCAGAAGATTATCTCTCATAGAACTCTTCAGGATACACAATTGATTTTCTTTGAATAATAATCCATCCTGGATTAAGTATTCAACCCATTGGCTTCTATCTCCCAGAACATGATTCTCACATGCTTCATAAGCGTCCCTAAAATCTGAATCATCTCTATACATGTCCTTAAGGCTATCAAAACCTAAGGTCTTCACATGAAACTCCTGCAGAATCAAACATTTCCTACTCAATGCATCAACAACCTTATTAGCGGTTCCATAAATGTGATTTATAACAAAAGGGAAGTTTTTCTTAAATTCAACCCATTTTGCATGTTTTTGGTTCAATTTCTGATGTCTGGTTACGAATTGTAAAGCATGGTTGTCGTTGTACAAAATGAACTCTTTCGGAACCAAGTAGTGCCTCCATTTCTTCAGCGCATGTATGATTGCATAAAACTCTTTATCATACATGGAATAATTTCTCTTGGCATCATTCAACTTCTCACTGAAGTATGCAACTGGTCTATTGTCTTGACTTAAGACTGCTCCAATCGCAAATCCACTTGTGTCACATCTCACTTGAAATGTTTTACTGAAATCTGGTAAAACCATAACTGGATGTTCAGTTATCTTCTCCTTTAACAACTTGAAACTTCTTTCTGCTTCCTCTGTCCAATGAAAATATTTGTGTATTTTCTTGACTGTGTCGATCATTGATGCACTAATCCCACTAAATTTTTTGATTAACTTCCTGTAAAAACTAGTTAATCCATGGAGTATTCTGACTTCAAAGATATTCCTTGGCGACGACCATTCTTTGATTGCTTTTACCTTTCCAGGATCCATCTTCAACTCATTCGAAGAGATCACAAAACCTAAATAAACGATCTCTTTCTTCATGAAAGATGAGTTCTTCAGATTTATCAGCAACTTCTCTTGCTGCAACCTCCTCATCACTAGAGTTAGGTGTCTCAAATGCTCTCCCTCAGTCTTATTGAAGATCAATATATCGTCAAGATACACAATTACAAATTTTCCAATTAAATCCTTCAAGACTTCGTTCATCAATATCATGAAAGTGATTGGCGCATTTGTCAAACCAAACGACATGACAAGCCATTCATATAGTCCTTCATTCGTCTTGGATGTTGTCTTCCATTCATCACCTTCCCTCATTCTAATTTGATGATATCCAATTTTCAAATCAATTTTTGAAAAAAAAATTGCTCCACTCAAGCAATCCATCAAGTCACCCATCCTCGGTAAAGGAAATCTATACCTAATGGTGATTTTTTTTATAGCCCTCTAGTCTATACACATTCTCCATCCACCATCTTTCTTTGGACTTAACATTGTTGGTACAATGCATGGACTCAAACTTTTTCTAATCAACCCTTTGTTCATCAAACCTTGGACTTGCTTCTTGACCTCTTCATTCTCCTGCAAAATCAATATGTACACTGCTTTGTTTGGTAAACTTTCTCTTGGTATAAGATCAATGTGATGGTTTATACTTCTGATGGGCGGTAATGAACAAGGTAAATCATCCACCACTATATCAGTGAAATTCTCCAACATTTCCTGAACTTCCTCCGGTAGATCATCTATCGAAGTACTAGTCAAGATGACTCTAGGTTTTCTCACCACAAAAAACTGCATTTCTTCATCTTTCTTGACTTCATCCAGAAGTTACTTCCCACTCATGAGAAGTATAGTATTGCTTGTTTCTTCTTTCACCTTCTTGTCTTCAATTGGCAGCAACATATGTTTCCTACCATTCTTTTCCAAGGTGTATGTGTTCTTTCTTCCGTCATGAACAACATTCCTGTCATATTACCATTATCTCCCCAACAAAATATGACAAACATCCATGGAAATAACATCACGTAAGATCTCATCTCTATATCCCCCTATCTTAAATTCAACTAAACATTGTTTAGTGATTGTTACCTGATGTCCTTTTTGCAACCATGAAACCTTATATGGGCTCAGATGTGCAATTGTTTCTAATTCCAGCTTCTCCACCATTTCTATGGATACTAGATTATATGTACTTCCATTGTCCACAATTACCTTTCATACCCTATCCCTGGTCTTGCAAGCAGTTCTAAACAAACTGTTCCTTTGGACTGGATTCTCTATCTCCCTCTCTGGCTTCAAGAGAATTTTTCTCATCATTAAGGATCTTCCGCCTTCTGCATCTTCTGCCTCAACATTTTACCTTTGCACTTCTAAAATGTGAGCTTCGCCTCCTCCATCCCTTTTTCTATCGGGGCATTCAAAATATTTGTGTCCTATCTTTCCATAGACAAAACACTTTATTTCACCTCCTTTGCTTCTTCCTCTTCCTCTGGCTTGAGGAAAAGTGTTCCTATCAGCATATTGTCCTCCTTATGAGCTTCATCCCCTTTCTAGGTGGTTATTATGTTTCTTTTCTTTGTCCTTGGGCTTCTGTACTCTATCCTGGGCAACTGCTTTTCCTCTACTTTGACTTCTACCTCTTCCCCTTTGACCTTGCTTTCAAGCCAATTTTACTTCTGCCTTTGAAGCAATTTGATAAGCATCTTCCACATTTCTGATTGTCACCATGCTCATCTCATCTTGAATTTCATATCTCAAGCCATCCATGTATCTGGTGAATTTTTCATCATCGCTCTCATGACGACTTGCCCTTATGTTGAGTCTATAAAACTCCTCAATGTATTCCTTCATTCTCATCCCCTTCTGTCTCAAATTTTTCATTCTTCAAAACAGATTGATTTGGTAATCTATGTCTATAAAATTGGCTTTCATCTTTGTGACCATCGTATCCCAGCTTTTGATTTGTTGTTTACCTTTGCAACACCTGTCAGCCTGCAATTCATCCCACCACAGTGTTGCATGCCCTTTCAGTCTAGTGACATCATGTTTTACTTTCTTATCTTCTTCTATATCCTCATATTCGAAGTATTTATCCAAAGTTCTAAACCATTCTAGCATCTCCTCAACGTCTAAGTTTCCTTCATACATTGGGATGTCCATTTTTTCTCTCACCCCTATTCTTGCAACAACTTTGAATAGACGTTCCTCTGCAACATCTTCGGCTACAAATTCTTCTTCGACTCCAGCTTAATTTTCACTTTCAACCTCACTGATATCTCCAGTATCAGTTTTTCACCTCTGTGTTGTCACCATAGCATCCAATTGAGCACAAATTTCTCTCATTTCCCTTTCCACGGCTAGATTGGGCATGGGTCTCTCTTGACGTCTTCTCGACGACATTGTTTAAATTTGTTCCACGCAGAATTCAAATCACAACTTGCCTTCTATCTCCCTTGCTTACATAAAACAATTATTGTAAGCTCTGATACCACCTTTCCATAGACAAAACATCTTCAAAACGTGCGCTGGTGTATATCCAGTTGTCCTTTCACTTTTGCGTTTGCTTACGATGCTCCTGCATCACAACCCATGCAATCTCACAATCTCCTTGAAAAACAAATTTTCTATGTGAGTAGAATCACTAGTTTTGGGACATGGTATTAAATGTGACATCTTCGAAAATTTGTCAACCACCACAAAGGTTGAATCACTCCCTCTCTGGGTTCTTGGCAATCCCAGAACAAAATCCATACTTGTCATGTCTGGAATAGGAAATGGTTGATATAATCCAGTGTTCTACTGCTTTCCTTTAGCATACTGAAAGATTCGATATTTTTCCATGAACTTATTCACATTAGACCTCATGCATGGCCAATAGTATGAAGAAATCAACTACGCATATGTTTTATCATTGCCAAAATGTCTAGCCAATAATCAACTATGTTTCTCCTTTAATGAATTGTCCCTCATTGAGAATTTCTGGATATACAATCGACTTCCCTTGAATAACAATCTATCTTGGATCAGATACTCCATTAATTGATTTTTGTCTCTCAACAAAGGGTTCTCACATTCTTCATAAGCTTCCTTGAAATCTGGGTCTTCTTAATACATCTCCTTGAGGTGTTCAAATCCCAAAGTCTTTACTTGGAATTCCTGCAAGATCAAACATCTCCTACTCAAAGCATCTACAACTTTGTTAGCACTTCCACTAATATGATTAATAACAAAAGTAAAATTCTGCATAAATTCTACCCATTTGGCATGTCTCTATTTCAATTTCTCTTGTCTAGTTATAAACTACAAATCCTGGTTGTCAATATACAAAACAAATTCCTTCGGGATAAGATAATGCCTCCACTTTTTCAAAGCTTGAATTATAGCATAAAATTCCTTGTCATATGTTGAATACTTCCTCTTAATATCATTCAAGTTCTCACTGAAATAAGCAACATGCTTATTATCTTCACTTAAAACTGCCCCAAAGGCTACTCCACTTGCATCACATTTGACCTGAAAAGTCTTCTTAAAGTCTGGAAATGTTGTTATGTTATCTTTTCTTTCAACCCTATAAATCCCTTCTCGACTTCTTTTGTCCAATTAAAATATCCATGTTCTTTCGTTATGGTGTCCACTATGGGTGCACAAATACTACTGAAATTCCTAATGAACTTCCTGTAAAAACTCGCCAACCCATGAAAACTCCTTACTTCAAACACGCTTCTTGGAGAAGGCCATTCTCTTATTGCCCTCGCCTTCTCTAGATCCATCTTCAATTCATTTGAATATATTACGAACCCCAAATACACAAGTTATGTTTTCATAAAAGAACATTTCTTCAAATTCACCAACAACTTCTCTTGTTGTAACCTTCTCAACACCATTTTCAAATTTCTTAAATTCTCCTTTTCAGTCTTACTGAAAACTAGAATATCATCTAAATAAACAATCACAAACTTACCAATAAAATCTTTGAGCACTTCATTCATCAACCTCATAAACGTACTTGGTGCATTTGTTAAGCCAAATGACATAACAAGCCACTCATACAATCCTTCATTTGTTTTGAATGTTGTTTTCCATTCATCTCCCTCTCTCATCCATATATGATGATAACCACCCTTTAAGTCTATTTTGGAAAAATAACTAGATCCACTCAAGCAATCCATTAAATCATCTATTCTAGGTAAAGGAAATCTATACCTGATGGTTATCTTGTTGATGGCTCTAGAATCTGTGCACATTCTCCAACCTCCATCCTTCTTCAGACTCAACACAGTTGGTACTACACATAGGCTCAAACTTTCCCTGATCAAACCTTTATCCAACAACTCTTGGACTTTCTCCTCGACCTCTTCATTCTCTTGAGGGGTTAGTCTGTATGCTACTCAGTTTGGAAAATTTTCTCCCGGAATAAGGTCAATATGGTGACCGATACTCCTAACAAGCAGTAAAGTGTGAGGTAACTCATCCACCACAATGTCAACAAACGCATTCAATAACTCATGAACTTCTATAGGAAAATCATTCATATAAGTTCTTGTGAGAATGACTCTCGTTTTACCTACAACAACAAACTGTAATTTTTGGTCTTTCTTAACTTCTTTTAAGAGTTCCTTCCCACTCACGAAAACTATACTAGGACTAGCTTCCTCTTTGACTCCTTTGTTTTATATTGGCAACAACATATGCTTACACCCATTCTTCTCAAGGGTATAAGTATTCTTCCTCCCATCATGTATGACATTCCTATCATATTTTCATGGTCTTCCCAATAGAACATCACAAACATCCATAAGTATGACATCACATAAAATGTCATCTCTATAACCACATATTTTAAACTCAACATTACATTGTCGACTTACCATGACTTGATGTCCTTTCTGCAACCATGACACCTTGTACAAATTCATATGTGAAATCGTCTCCAACTTCATCTTTTCCACCATTTCTGTGGATACCAAGTTATCAGTGCTCCCACTGTTTATGATCACCTTGCATACCCTATCTCTTGGTTCTAGTACCTCTTTCTCTAGCTTTACGAGACATTTCCTCATCATGAGTGATCTTCCTTCTTCCATTGCTTCTGCCTTCATATTTGTCTCCACATTCCTTGGTTGTGCTTTAGAAATGTGAGCTACTCTAACTCCTGCATTCTTCTTCTCAGGACATTCCCAAGACATGTGCTGTGTTTTTCCATAGGCATAACACTTCACTTCTCCTCCTCTGCCTCTTCCTCTACCTCTGGGAAAATAATTTCTTCCTCCATAGTGTCCTCCTCTATAACTTCCTCCTCTCTCTGTCTGACTGTTATATCTTCCAACTTCTCCTCTGGGCTTCTAGAACTTTTCTCTGATAGTTCCTCTTCCTCTATTAGGACTCTTTCTTTTGTTACTTTGAATCTTCTTCCTTGCCAACTTTTCTTCTGCCTTTAGGGATACCTTATAATAATTTTCCACAGTTCTCATTGTCATCATGCTAATCTCATCCTGGATTTCGTACCTCAATCCATTAATGTACCTAGCAACTTTTTCTTCATCATTCTCCCTGTGTCCTACTCTTATGTTTAGTTTATAAAATTCTTCTGTATACTCTTTCACCGACAAAACTTTCTTTCTCAAATTCTACAACTTCCTGAACAAATTTAATTGATAATACTTGGGTATGAACTTAGCCTTCAACTTAACTACCATTCTATCCCAACTCTTGATTTTGGTCTTACCTTTGCTCCTTTTGTCTGCTTGCAACTCGTCCCACCAAAAAGTTGCATGTCCCTTCAATTTGGTCATTGTATGCTTTACCTTCTTCTCATCATCAATCTCATCATAGTCAAAGTACTGGTCTAAAGCACTTATCCAGTCAAGCAGTTCTTCCACATTCAAATTACCTTTGTACATTGGGACTTCCATTTTTTCTCTGGTTCCCAGCTTAACGACAACCCTTATCAATCACTCCACTATTGCTTGTTCTCCTACAACTTAATCTGCTTCTACATATTCACTTTCATATTTACTGATGTCACCAACTTCAGGTGCTCTTCTTGGTGCTATATCCATGGCGTCCAACCTTGCATGAAGTTGTCTTATTTCCTCTTCCATGGCTGCATTGACTACAAGTATCTCCTTGTGTATTCTTGGCAGCATGGTTCCAAATCTTCTTTTCACACAAATCTTAATTCCCCTTATGATACCACTTGATGCAAACCCCCACCACTCATGGGGTTTGCGCAACCTCCTGGTCTAGGATCGTTCACTTAAGGAATATAAATTATCTCTCGGTCTCTTGTTGAACCCTCGAAATACTCTACCGCATGCCTTTTCTCTTTTCCTTACGCACAATTTTGTGTGTGCGGGAGTCTTATCATGTTAGTGGAGAAATCCATGTGACCTCGGGATAAAACCATGGGATAAGCTCTTTAACTAGCAAGAACTCCTGCACTTAAGAGCTTTGAGCTTTGTGAGTTCTAACTAAAACACAAAAAAAACCTCCCAAATGTCGAATTCACGAATAGTCGAATAGAGGCAGGGATCAACGACTCACAATACATGCCTTGATCTACGGTCCACAAAAATTTCAAGACTCTGGGCTTTGGGAGTTTTCCCTATCTAAATGTGCAACACCTCCGAATGCGTGAACTCTGAACTGGAAAATCGGACGGCTCATGTCTGCCTTCAATGACAACCTAAGATTACACAGGGCTACATGCTTCAAATCTCTTCACGATATAACACTTCAAATCCTCCGAACGCCGCACTGGAGGGATGGATCTACAATCCACGTATCCCTCTCAATAGACGGTCAAGATCTACTCCGGGATTCAGGCCTTTAGGATTTCTTGAGACAAAACACTTTACACCTATATTCTCCTGGACTACTAGATTCCTGAATCATTAGCAATCTGTCGACATGTGGCCCTGACGCCAATGATCAGGATCTTCTCTGGGCTTCGGAGCTTCGAGATTTTTGCACACTCTTGCAATAACTCTTCAAGTTCATCGGATAGCCAGACTTCTGTATAATTATTTATCTGTGGACACGTGTCCCATGTCTACCAACAATCCAAATCAACTTCAGACTCCGGGACTTCGGGAAATTTGTCTTCTCCACAACACACACCCTAAAACTACCGAATTCGCAAAGTCCGAAGGACTTAAAGGGTTAACACTCGCACACCTTCTCCATATTTGACAGTTTTGAAAAACTCTAGCTTCTCCCAAATAGATCTCATCCGCTTAACCTCCAAACAAAATGAATCCTTTCTCCAAGGACCTTCTCTTGCTATTCTTCCTGAGCTTTGTCACTCTAAGTGATTCGAACCTTGGCGCACACCTTGCACTACTTCTCCCGAGCTTGACACTTAGAAAACATCTCCTACGCACTCCTTGAGCTCACTCTCCTTGAGACTCTCTCAATACTTCACTAAGTGTTGGCCCTATGCACTCCTTGCATGGGTCTATCCTTCGAGCTTTTTATACTCAAATGAGTATATGTGAACTCCTTGCACTCACTCTACGAAATTCACTCTATCTCTCTTGAGCTATCGAGTTTGTAAACGACTCTACCTTCACACTCCTTGTGTGTCCACTGTGCACTCCTTGCACGAGGATTTCATAAGATAAACAATTGAAACTTATAGAACATCAAAGGTTCATTCATTCAACCATGAAATACATGCACATGCATATAAACACATAAAATAGATAACATAACATTACCCAAATAACTTAGAGATAAGAAAACTCATACATGTGAATTAAATATCCTCTATTATATTCCTTCAAGAAAACATTTACAAGAGTTCCCACAGCTCTTAGCTTCTCTCTTTCTCCGCAGTAATCACAATGATCTCAATAGAAAATACAATAATCTTCAGTAGCCTCTTTTGGGCATAGATTACATACATTTATACATGGATGGGCTTCTGGAGCCTTCCTTTCAACTACTCTAGTTCTTTCACATCATAATTAAAGCATTCTACCACTAAGATTATTACAAATAAATGAGCATTTGCAATATAGATATGAATCGATGCTTCAAATATGTTAAATCCTTTGGGCATTAAAGAAATTACAATCTCCTAGATTGTTTACAATAGCTCATGCTTCTAATTCTTATGGGCCTTTAAATACAATATTTTCAAAACATTAAAGTGACATGCTCTCCTTGGAATCCCAAACCAATTGGAATGCGCACGTTGGATGTTGATTTGTCCTCCACTTGGCCTCATTGAATGTTGATGGTGATGCTCCTGCATCATGGGGGCTTGGTTTCCTTTGTTGGTAGGCCTCCACCAAGGAATGACTATATGACTACATTTTTATGTAATTAATAGAAGTTTGGTTATATATCATTTACAAAAGCCATTCTTTTAAACATAATGAAACAATTTAGAATAATCCCAAGATCAACTACATACATACATTCCTTTCTAGCTCAACTCTTTACCAACCTGCAAAATGAAGATTTAATGGTATGATGTCATTCAAAGTGGTAGAACTCTTCTAACTTTTAATAAGAGTCATTTAACCAAGGTCATTTATGGTGTATTCATGAAATAATTGAGCATCATCAAGATAAGCCAATTCATATATTAACCTCATATCTCAAGTGAAGTATGAATCAAGAATGGCACCCTAAATTATTATTTCATATCCAATTTCTTTACTAGCATGTCTACATCATCCTTTTAGTGATGTAACAACAATTCTTACAAACTTCAACTCAAAATTAAGATCGATCTCTTATATGAAAGTTCACAATAGTTTACATGAGAAGTTTCAAATGCATGATTAAAGTATGTTTCTTTCTATATGGTCATTTCACACTAGCCCATTCTAAATAGTAGTATACACCCCACTTAAAACTAGCATTCACACAATATAACATAACGTTCAATATGAATACAACTAGGCAACAATGGCATTACCTAAACATATCAAGTACAATTTCTTGTTCCACAGTTAAACACATTTATGCATTCATATCAATACATATATACATTCAAATTAATAGAGATATAGAACCCTCTTCACTAATAATAACTTAACTTGGAATAATGTCTAACATTTCTTGTTTGTAGTCATAGTAGATGGGAGATGTGAATGGCGATTTGAGCACGTTCAGTGTTTTGTAGCATGAATAAGCCAAGGGTTTATTTCATAATTCCATGGTGGTGGCTGGAGGAGGGGGCGTTGCTCCCTCCTACAATAATGCACTAGCTGGAGAGAATCACACCCCTACCAGACACACACCATGTCACCCTAATAGAGATAAGGTCACAAATCGCACAACAGGAGTGGAAGGAGCAGGTAATGGGGATGAATGCATAATGAGCACCAATAAGGAGAACCATAATTAGGAGCATCCTGCTCCACGAGGATCAAGCCATGAAAATTCCTAAATATGAAATTACTTTGACCAAGATTGGAGACTATATTCATCATATGCAAGATCATACCATCATTGGAAAATTCATGGGCATTTGGCCTATGGAAAAATCTATGACCTAGTGGATTCAAACTCATTGGGAGCCAAAGGGATAGGTAGATCTCAAATTAGGATCCAAAGTATTCTTCACAACAATATTCACCAACATGGAAGATAAGGAGTGAGTTTTCAAAAACAACCCTTATTTATTTAACTCATTAGGACTATATCTCTGACTCTGGTTGGAAAAATTCAACCCAGAAAAAGAGGAATTCAAAGTCGCCCTAGTATGGATTTGATTATACTCACTACCACAATAATTTTTGGAAGTTGAAATCTTGGAAAGCATTGGGAACACCCTAGGATATTTCGTCAAAATTTTAGAAGTAACCAAACAGGGGAAATATACCTCTTACATCCATATATGTGTCTATATGAATGTTTCCAATACCCTACTAGACTTCATATGTATGAGCTGCTAGGATACATAATGGATGCAAATAATCAATTATGAGCATATACCCTTCCACTATCGAAAATGCCATGAACATGACCATCTCTTTCAGGATTGTCCGCTAAATAAGTCATTGCCCCAATCAAGGAACCATAATCTGAAAGACTGTGATGGTTTTGAAATGGTCACTGCCAAAAGATGAAACACCAGAAAGCCAACAATGCCCCATGCCCATACAAAAATCCAAACAAGCAATAGTTTCAACATCCTATCCCAAAACAATGAAGAACCCACCAACAACGCACAAAGGGAAACACCAAAACAAATGCTAGTATAGATAGAACAAAGCAAAAACAAGAATCTAGAGGAACATGATAAACACAGGAAAAACATGGAAACGAATGTTCTTGATGGGGGGAATGAGATACAGACATGACGCATGAATGCAAGGACCACATAGATTTGGATGATGAAGAGGAAATGGAACTTGGTGATCTAGATATGCAGTCCCTTGTAGTAGCTTAGAAGCAACAGGAGCCAAATTCCATCCATGAGTAGCAAATCCAACTTGTAAAAGATGCCCTTGTTAGAAGCAGAGACTGGAAAAGTACACCAAAAAAATGCATTCCCTCTACATCTTCTTCCTTACGGGTTAAAACCAATGTTTCTAAGAATTCTTCCAAATTATCAAAAGAGGAAAATAAACGAGGTCAAAGAAGCAACACGCATATCCTACAAGATTTAGGAGAAATGTTAGGAAACTAGGGGCAGATAGTGTTGATGACATACACATTTCTTCCTAACCCCCCTAGTTCCACATGAATATTGTCTCATGGAATATTAGAGGCCTAAATTGTAAGAGAAAACATCGGCTTTTAAGAAATAAAATCACCAAGGAACAACCCACATTTGTAATGCTACAAGAAACCAAATGCCACAACAACCTAGTTTCAACAATAGCTTCCGAGACTTGGAAAGGATCCCAAGTGATCACGATCGATGCCCAAGGTGTTTCAGGGGGATTATGAATCATTTGGAACCCCATTGAAATATATATGATAGCTTTCTCCTCTACACAAAGACTATATCAACTCAATTTCAACTCATCATCTCGACACTAACCGAATTTTTAACCAATTTTTATGATCCTCAAGCAACTTCAGATAAGATCCTTCCAAGTACTTAGAGATATTACTGGGGACAATCATTAGTTAGTGGGGTATGACTTCGATATCATCACCTCAATGGAAAAAAAAAGTGAGGAATTCAGATACTAGAACAAGACTCACAATGTTTCAGAGACTCAATTCAAAAATTAAATCTGGTTGATCTAGACACAATTAATGTCCTAGATACCTTGAACAACCAAAGGGGTGGGGACCACCAAGTAGCCTCCAGGATTGATATATTCCTTTCTTCAGAATCACTAATCCTAATAGGTCTTCATTTGGAAGCCTCCATCCTATCCAACTCAGGATCAAATCACTGGCCTATCGAATTAGAGATCGACATATCAAGGAACCCAAAAAATTGTTTCTAGTTAGATCATCCATCCTTACAAGAAAAAATTCATCAATTGTGGCAAGAAGTAGACATCGAGAAAGGTATCCCTATGTATTGATTCCAACAATGCCTCAAACTTATCAAGCTCCATCTCAAAAAGTGTAATAAAGAGGTTTTCGAAGACATCTTCAAGGCCAAGAGGGAAATTGAAATACAAATGAAACAAATCTAGCATACAATGATACTGGAAGGACACATAGAGAGTCTCATCACATAAGAAACTCTGCTCCAAATGAAATTGAACAATTGATACAAGTAGGAAGAACTTCTATGGAGGCAGAAATCGAGAGTTCAATGGCTCAAAGAAAGAGAAAAAAACTCTAAGTTCTTCCACAAATCTATAATGAAGCATTCTCACCACAATAGAAATGCTTCCATAAAAGACATCCAAGGAAACCAACTAAAAGACCATGCAAAAATTGAAAAAGAGTTGGCACACTATTTAAAAACCCTACTCTCAAAGCCCCAACGAGACAAAAATGAAAGCCATTCAAAAAATAACCAAAAACATCCCCAAGTTGGTTTCACGGTAAAAAAAAATAGGCCCTTCTTAGTCCCACTACCCTAGAGGAAATTGAGTGAATAGACATGAGAATTCCCAAAGGAAAATCTCCAGGACTAGACGATTTTACCACTGACTTCTTCCAAGCATGTTGGACACTGATCAAGTAAGACGTTTGGGATCTAGTGGAAGACTCACGTAGGTTTTCCAATGTTCTACCAACCCTTGATGCCACCTTTATAGCTCTCACACCAAAGGAATACAAAGCTAAATACCCCAGTAAATTCCAACCAATCTCCCTTTACAACATGGTTTACATAATCATCACTAAAGTCATTGCAAACCATGTCAAGCCCATTCTTCCTAATCTATTTTCTCCTAAGCAAACTGGATATGTAGAAGGACACCAAATTTTAGATGGTATCATTTTGGTTCATGAAATGATTCACTCTCTAAAGACCACCAAATCAACTGGAATACTCATCAAGTTGGACATGTCCAAATCCTTTGACAAGCTGAACTAGAAATACACCAATCAAACCCTCCTTGCCTTTAGCTTATTGCTGTCCTGGATCAAGTGGATCATGTCTCTCACCTCTTCGGTGTTTTTCTCCATTCTCATTAATGGTTTTACTTTAGTTACCTTCTTATCCTCTTATGGACTTCAACAGAGAGACCCCCTATCCCCTTTCCTCTTTATACTAATTGCCGAGGTTTTGGGGAGAGCTATTAAGGAAACAATGGATAACAACAAAATCAAGGACCTATGATTCTTTGGGGACAATGTTTCGGTCTCCCATCAAAATTTTGTGGACGACATGATGCTTATGGGCATCCCAACCATTCATGAAGCTCAGGCCATTGTAACATTCCCCGTTACCAACACTTAAAAAATTATCTAATAGCAGTTTTAACATACCTCGTTACCAACACTTACAAAATGCTCTGATACCAATCTGTAACATCCCCAACTTACGTTTGAGAAATGCCACTCCAAAAAAAAACTAGTGCACAGATTCTATACTATAACGTTAATCTGCGCATAAGCATGCGAGGTAATGGGCACGATCCCAAGCTGGGTCGCGCCACACAAACTTTCATCTTCAGACGTTAGATACAACAACAAAATTGACATATAATGTAATTTTGTGCACAATCACTCAGTGCACACAAATATATTACTGTGTGTGTAACCACTCTGAGCATATGACCACTACTGTGTGCACAACCACTTTGGTGCCACACACAAATTCAGTTCTCTTTGTGTGCACAGACAACTTTCCCTTGCGCACAACGATTCCATCCTCTAGAGTGCCAAATTATTTCCCTGCGTGCATGACAAGTCTAGCCTTGCCTCAAAACTCATGACAATTATTACAAAGTTAACTAACATGATTAATTAATAACTGTCATACTCTGCATATGCGACAACAATTACTGAATAAAAACATCACACTTACATGTACAAACAACATCATGCATAATAACGACAATCAATTATATGAAAAGTTATACAGGAAATAAACCCATATCAGGCATAGTTACTTAAGCACACAGTAAATTAGACAAGCACATAAAGGACATTTATATTTTATGAAGAGTCACCAACTGCACACAAAGCTCACACATTTCTCCCAGCCATAAAATTTTTTGCTCATATACTTTCAACAACACGTCACCCCTGAGTTGGGGCTTAAACTCCAACAAGGAAAAATGATTCCTAATGCTAGGCTAAGGTCTGATAATCAATAGAATTGTTCATTCCAAGGTGCCAACTGTTGCAACTAGCCTACAGTCTCGCATTCCCCACATGCCTGACCCACTCCAGGAAGTGTGCCCCTTCTCTGCTCAAAATTCCCTCGGCTTCCCCACTTCCTTTCCATGGCTTCAACAACGAGCCGGATAGGAAGTCTCATATCCCAGTAACTAATGTCCAATGTACCAAGGAACAATTCCCAACAAATATCTCACCTAGTGATCCAGATTTATGAGAAAAATGAAATGAAAAATAGATCTATAACATTCACACAGATATCCAGAGAACAATAACATATATATAGTGAAACTTAACTTCTATTCAATAAAGAAATCTGTTGAAACTGTAAAATGCAAAATGAAACAATCTTGCTCGAATGGTGGTAGCTAATCTTTGAGAAGAGATGTGGTGGTTATGAGCATTCACCTAAGAACATTACAATGAGGCATCCAAGACTTTTTAGCATTAAGAAGTAATCATAAAACCCTAGACATCGAAAAACCTAACCCTAGGAGATGAAGTGCCAAAAGTCATGTGGGCCCTGATGGGGTAAGTTGGTACATCAACTTCCTAGGGTCGTAACTTTTGCATACGATCTTTGTTTTAGGTGCATGATAGCTCGTTTGAAAGGTCTATCCGAGGAATACACATTTTTTCATCACAATTTGACTCAATTTATAATGTGACTGTGGAGAGCCCAAAAAATGTTGTTTAGGGCCTTAAAACGACCCCGAAAGTTTAGGACTCGAAAAGCTAGAAATAAACCGCCAAGATGAAAAATATATGTGAGCCAATTGAAAGAGGTGGGTAGCCACTAATATCCACCTGGATAATTCCTCCCCCTTAGGAAGCAATGGTCTCCATTGCATTTAGTTCCCCCATCAAATGAGGAAATGTCTGCTGAATTTGGCCTCGGGTGAGCCACTTTCCTTGGTGCAAGAGTTTCCCTGCTTTGACAACACGATAAAGTTGAAGCTTTTGTTGGAGAGTACCCTTGACCTATTTTTCCACAATCTAATCAGTGGATTCATGTTCCATGCAGTCAGGTTTGAGCTATGTCAGTGTCAACTGTTCTATCTTTGAGGTGTCCAATAATGGTCGAAAGTATGGTCGGAGGAGGTCCACATTAAACATTGGGTGAAAGCCAAGGAAGGGGGTAATATTGAGCTCAAAATAATTTTCATCCATAACATTGGTGATGGTGTAAGGTCCATAGCGGAGTGGACAAAGCTTCTGATGGGGTCCTGTAAGGCGTTCTTTCTGAAAATGCGACCAAAATTTATCCCCCACCTGAAACTTGTGGGGAACCCGATGTTGATCATGGCGTTGCTTGTACTTGGTATTGAAATTCTGCAAACTATCCTGAACCTGTTAGCAGATGTGATGGATTCATTCAATGAAGTGGGTGGCTTTGTTAGCTTCGGTTTGAGCATGGGATGATTCTACCTGTGTGGACGCAAGGGGTAGTCCAACATCCATGGGACCCAATGGTTGAAATCCCAACCCCACCTGAAAGGGGTTGATGCTAGTTGAGCTATGTATGGCTCTGTTGTAGTTGTGTTGATTTCCTTTGAAAAGGACACCATTGTCTTTTTCTCATCAATAGATTTCCAACAACTATAAGCTTGCTCAAAATGAAGCTCTAGATCAAAACTTATGGCCCTTTGAAGTTTTCAGGCCTTTAATGACCAAGGTCATCCTACTGCCACATGGCACCCATGTGGCTCCACATCGCCAAACTTTCTGAAGTGGTACTGACGTGTCAGAACACATCACCTCTTAGTGTAGACGTGGCTGCAGACATGAAATTTTCCACATAAATTACCCGAGACCTGACTTAACGAGGCTTTGACATCTATTTTTAGCTCAATGGACTGGTCACATCATATGATGTCATCCCATGCATTGGGTGTTGGCCATTTCGTAAAGCTAACTCCTCAGAAACTCCCGATAGCTAAGATCTGATGGAGATCCAATCGTTCATTTGGGGGAGTTGATCGACGGTCCTAATTATGGTTTGCATCCTTAACATGTGTGAAAGATGACAAGGGTAACTCCTGTTGCGCATTGGATTATCGTACCACTCCTAGGCACATGGGAACACACGAAGGCCCCCCCTTAAGTGGGTTTTTAAACCAATTATCAACCATCCCCATGAATTAGAGAAATGTTTCTCTAGAGGGATGGTATCCCCAAGCGTGGACTCCTCCTAAGCTTGACAACTTAGATCGATGGTTGAGATCTCTCGGCATGTAGATCTGACTGCTGAGTTTTAAGGCACAAATCCTAAGTCTCTACACCCATTTTGGTTTATCTTGACACACATGCTTTATGTGTCTTACGCATAGTGTTACACATCATGAACGATTTGACTTGGAAAGACATGTGGCGCTCATACATATTGCCATGTGGCACCAATTTTCTACCTTAACCTTCCCCCCAAAAATACCAAATCTAAGTGACACGTGGAACCACCTACTAGTGATGCATGGCCCTATCCACGTCACGACACATGGGCCATTCGTTGAGTGACATATTTCCACCGGATGTTGGATACTAGACCCTCCAACTTCTCCGCATATCAAAACTCTCCGACAACCCGGGGTCTGATTGACCCTCCTTTACTAAGATCAACAGTGGATATCTATTCCCCCTTAGATATAATGACCAGGAACCAATGTCACCATCCCAAGGGTACTAACCCTTAGTTGGGCCCACGCTTGACACATCAACAAATCCCATGTCAACAACGTCACAACACGGGATGACTTGTCATGACACATGGCATGACATGTGGCACTTATTTTTCCTACAGACCTCGTCCAAATATGCCAAAATCAGCATGACATGTGGCACCATTTGATGGTGACACGTGGTCGTACCCAGACATGCCAACAGGCATTCCACATGACACTACCACGGTGAGACAAATGGCTTTCCCGTACGCTGACACGTAGCTACCGAACACCAAACATCGAGGCCTTACCTGAGTATGAACTTGGAAAAACTCTCGGTGTTTGAGAATTAAGATGGAGTTAGTTAAAATAATCCTCGAGATTACAAGGAGATTAACTAGGAGATTAACAATAAATACTCTTGATAGGAAATATATAAACATAGTCCTTGTACAAGTTTAACAAAAACATATTGAACATAATAACATAGTAGTATTTTTTAACATGAATACAAAGTTATTCATACAAGTACATGGTGAACCACTTATCTTGTATAAATAGCCACCAAATGCATACAGACCTTCGTCTTTCCCCCCATCTATAGACTCTGTTGCCCACAAAATGATAGCAGTTTTCCCCAGAGCTGGGCTTAAACTCCACTTGGGAAAAAGGGATTCTTATCCCAGACTAGTCTAGTAAACAATAGTAATGCTTAGATTTAAGTTCCAACTCCAACCAACTACAATCTCTAATTCCCCACATGCTTTTCCCACCCAGGAAGTGTGCGCCATCAGATGCCCCACTTCCTTTCTGGGCTTCAGTAACAAGTTGTATAGGAAGTATTCAAGCCCTCTAGCTGCAATTGACACTTTGGGAATTCAATTCCCAACATTTCTCCCACATGGAGAGAATGATTATGGTCCTAGAAACCCTCCTTTTCTACAGAATACAGGCCTGACAACCCGCCTCTTCTACATAATGCGGGCTTGAAAACCTACCTCTTCTACAACATATGGGCCTGACAACCCGTCTCTTCAGTTCCAATTCACCAGAAAACTCTTTTGAGATTCCCCCCTTGTGGTTATGCTGATGTCAGCAATTATAGATGGTAGCAAAGGAGATGATCCTCTTCCACGATGGTGAGAAGAGGATCACTACATAATACAGGCCTGACAACCCACCTCTTCTACATAATGTGGGCCTGACAACCCGCCTCTTCAGTTCCAATTCATCAGAAAACGCTTTTGAGATTTCCTCATTGTGGTTATGGTGATGGAAACAAGTATAGATGGTAGAAAAGGAGATGATCCTCTTCCACGATGGTGAGAAAATGAAATTTCATCCTGAAACTACACTCTGTTCTCCCATTATATTTGCATATGCATAAAATGATACTTGTCACTTTATGATATCCCATTGCACCCACTTGGTGATTAGTTCCTCTTCCATAGGAACTTAGGATAGCATAATGCATATGCATCCCTAAGTTAA
>JZKD02S1185199.1:155291-166669 GCA_000966675.3 Picea glauca | reverse complement strand
ATTTTGGAAAAATCTTGTACCTCATTTGAACATGAAAGCATTTTCATATTGCATGAGTTGAAAATAATTCATTGGGAAATAGAACCGATACTATGCACATACCTACAACCTATTCTCTTTCGGCGTTTGATTCTACATGTATGTAACATTGCGCAACATGTCTTCTTGTTTTCCAACATTTCAGACAACTAGATGACGAAGAATAGCATGGAGACTATGGCATACAAGGAAAAAAGTCAGCATTAACCATCTATATTCCATCCTCTTCAATTTGATTTTCTGTTATATATCAAGATGTCATGTTTGATCTTCTATTAAATTTGCAGTCACATCAACGAAAAGTATTTCTCTTCTAATATTTTACCATTCTAAAAATTAACCAACCACTAAATAAATAAATTTCTATTTCAAAATAATAATAATAATAATGCCTTATAATTTCTAGTATAATCTTCTAATGGATTTTATGTATATTAAAAATGAACAAATTTTATAAAAACTAAGTTGGTATTATTTAATTGTTTAGAGAAATTTTAGTGTTAAAAATAACAATACAAAGTTTCATACAAAATGTGATCAAACATTTTGTGGACACCCATATAAAAGAGGTTTTGTTCCATGTATCCATATGATGCTTCAAAAGTTCAACTTGGATTCATATCTTTGAACATATCACAATCACGTTTAATCATGGGATTAATCCCTTAATCTTCGAAGCACATATGATATGTTCATTGTAGATCTCATTAGAAAATATAAAATTGTAATAAACCTTAAGGGTTTTGTCGAAGGGTCATAATTCTATCAAAACACTATAAGAATCATGAAGACAACCTACTTTATTTATAATAATCTAGGAACATGCAAATCTAGCATGATTCATCCATTGGTTGTTTTTTAGGTTAAGATGTCTATGATTTGGAGCTTCCTAAGATCCATACAAACACATAGCTAAATGTTTGATCCAGATTATTTTCGGAACGAAATGAAAGAAGAGATGTTCAATGAAATATTCATGAAAATTGTCAGAAATAAAGAAATACAACAATACTTGATTTCTATTAATGAAATAATTGTAAAGAGACTATAAAAATAAAGAGTGCAAGACTCGCTAGAATGGTGGTAGCTTTATCTCTAAGAAGAGATGTGACGGCTACGCTCATTCACAAGAAGATGATTAAAATGAGGCTTTGAAGGCCTTTTTATGATAAACATGAATGCCAAAACCCTAAACATCCAAAAACCTAACCCTAGGAGATGAACTGCCAAAAGTCATGTGGGCCCTGTTTTGGTAAGTTAGTACATTAACTTCCCGGGGTCGTAACTTTTGCATACAATCTTCGTTTTAGGTGTGTGATAGCCTAGTAGAAAGGTATTTTAGAGAACTACGCATTATGCCGTCAAACTTGACTCTATTTACAGTTTGATTGTGGCACACCAAAATAATTTTTTTTAGGGCCCCAAAACGACCCTGGAAGTACAACAAGATGTGATGACATGAAAACATACAAAGTAAGCCAATTGGATTAGGTGGGAGGCCACCAATATCCACCTGGAAGATGTGTATGGATTCAGACAACCCTGAAAGTGTAGAACCCACCATTACAAAGAAGTACAGAAGAATGTGTTGAACTAAAAACTGATAAGAGGAGCTAGATGGAATAGGTGGGTGGTCACCAATATCCACCTGGATCAATCCTCCCCCCTTAGGAAGAAATGGTCTCCATTGCGTAGAGTGTCTAGGGAAGAGGGGAAAGCATTTTCTGAATCTAAAGCTTGGTGAGTTGTGTGCCTTGTTGGAGAAGTTATGCTTCTTGACTTGTGGCAGACTGCCACAAACCTGTTGCTGGAGGGGTTGGATTTGTTCCACCAACCTGTTGTCTCTGGGTTTGATGGGGCATTGTGTAGACACCATTGTAGGTGAAAAAATAATATATTATTTCTCTTCGAAAATATGTTTTTGCTAGATAGAAGGTGTTGAGGTTGCAGTGGTTGTATTGGTATTTTGTGCATCCTTTAAACAGAATCTGAAAAGGATGAATTTTATAGTATGAGGGATTACCTTGCAGTTTTGTTTTGGTGGAGAAGTAGTTGGAACTACCTCTGGTATCCTGTAGAGTTGACCTCCTAGAGTAATAATGACACTACATGGTCTAGACTCATAGAGAACATGACGTTTCCACATATATGGTTGACCCAAAACAACATCACAGACGTCAAGAGGGGCAATATCACACACTACCTCATCCTTGAAGGGATGGATGCCATAGGACAGGCGATACTGTTGGTTGACGCGAAGATTGCGTCCCTTGTGAAGACACATGATGTTGTATGTGTTGGGTGTGTGTTATATTCTTTGCATGTGTGTGTGTGTGGGTGCGTCAGATACGCCAACTGTGTCTGACGATCCCTTCACCTAGGGCTCTGCCGTGTGCGCCGGGCGCTTTCCTAGGGGGGGTCCCAGGGGGGGGGGCAGGTATGCCCCCCCCTGGTTACGCGCAACGTTCGGGGCAACGACCCGAAATTTGTTTTTGGGCGATTTTTGCTATTTTTAGCGGATTTTGCTATTTTTAGTTGATTTGTAAATTAATCCCGGATTAAGGGATTAGGGTTTTGGTATCTACGGAATACCTTAAAACATTGTATATATTGTATGGCGAATGGTGAAATTCGATATAATGAATATAAGAAAGGTTTTCCCGGTTGAGGATTTCCGGTAAAAATCTCTGTGTACTTTGTGTATGAGCCATTGATTAATTTTATGTATTGCTTAAGAATCTATATGCATTACTTTATTTCGCAGTTTTAAAACTTACAGTATGGTTGGGGTGTGGTGTTGTCAAAAACCCCAACTATTTGACGACCTTAGATGAGATGACGTTCTTCTAGCTTTCATTATCAACCATGAAATGCAATGGGGTCCCCTTCACCCAAATATATGAATGGAAGAGGCGCTGCCCCTCTTCAGGATTTACTGATTCCTCTCGTTGAATTGTTGTGGTTGCGACAGTAGCAATGGGGTATGCGTCAATGATCTATCTCTTTTCAATATTTTCTGGGTCAGATTCTGAATCAGGGTTTGGCTCTGTGTCTTTGACCTCGACCACCAATGATTGTTTTGATCGGCATTCATCGGTGTTGTGCCAGGGACTTTTGTGGAAGTCACACCACTTCCCAGTGTCATTCTTCGTCTTTACTTTACCCTTTTTGTCATGTGTCTTGGACTGGTTTTCTAGAGGTTGTTGGTTAGGATCGTCTTTACCGTTCTTTGGTTATCGAAGATTTGCAGACCCAAATTCCCATTTGTTTTGGTGCCTAAATTATTGATCAATTTTGACAACATATCAATAGGGAGCTCCTAATGATGAGATGTTTAGGAAATCCAGTTCGGTTTGGATGCACCTATGAAGAGCCCCACAGTATTTTAGAACCAGATGTTGCTCGGAGTATTTGATACCTAGATTAGTGCACAAGGTATGGAAAGTATTTGTGAACTCTGACACTGTTTGGCTCTTCTCTTGCCGCAGTGTGGTCCATCTCATGTACTGGTCTTCATAGTTATCATCAAGATATTATTTTTCTTTGACCACATCCACAAAAAAATCCCAAGTGGGCTCGACCCCATATATTCCAGAGTTCTCTATGGAAATTTTCTCCCAATAAGTTTCCCACCAATGTTTAACATGGGGGAGAGCCTTGAGGAGTGCGAAGGTGATCTTTTCCCTGTCGAAAAATTTTTGAACAGAGAAATAACCTTCTAATAGATTTAACCATTTTTCTAGGGCATCTGCATCTATCTAAAATTCAAATATGGGAATATCAAAATTAACTTCCACCTTGAAGGGAGAGGTTCCTCCAAAATGGTTGTTGGATGAAGATGCACTAGTTGCTATCGGCAGACATTGCAGGATGTGTGAAAAATTCTCCATCATTTCATCCCTCTGTGGCGCAAGAGCTTGATCAAGCAAGAGGTTAATAGAATCTTCTGCTCCATTATTTTTCTTTTTTGCCGCCATCGAGGGTTTCTTGGGAGTGCGAGAGTGATTGTCCTCAAGAGAAACAAAATCGAGACCCAACTGGATATACTTGGACCTCATTGGGGACATGCACTAAAAAATGATCAAGAGCAGCTTGTTCTGATACCAATGATCCGGATTATTTTCGAAACAAAATGAAAGAAGAGATATTCAATGAAATATTCATGAAAATTGCCAGAAACAGAGAAATACAACAATACTTGCTTTCTATTAATGAAAGAATTGTAAAGAGACTGTAAAAATATAGAGTGAAAGACTCGCTAGAATGGTGGCATATTTATCTTTGAGAAGAGATGTGACGGCTACGCTCATTCGCAAGAAGATGATTACAATGAGGCTCTGAAGGCCTTTTTATGATAAACATGAATGCCAAAACCCTAGACATTCAAAAACCTAACCCTAGGAGATGGAACACCACAAGTCATGTGGTCTCTGCTTGGGTAAGATAGTACATTAACTTCTCGGGGTCGTAACGTTAGCATACAATCTCCGTTTTAGGCGCGTGATAGCCCATTGGAAAGGTATTTTAGAGAACTACGCATTATGCCATCAAACTTGACTATGTCTACATTTTGACTGTGGTGTGCCAAAATAACATTGTTTAGGGCCCCAAAATGGCCCTGAAAGTACAACAAGATGTGCTGACATGAAAACATACAAAATAATATAGTTGGATTAGGTGGGAGGCTACCAGTATTGACCTGGAAGATGTGTAGGGATTCAGATAGCCCTGAAAGTGTATAACCCACCATTACAAAGAAGTACAAAATAATGTGTTGAACTAAAAACTAACAAGAGGAGCCAGTTGGAACAAGTGGGTGGTCACCAATATCCACCTGGATCAATCCTCCCCCCTTAGGAAGCAATGGTCTCCATTGCGTTGAGTGCCCAGGGAAGAGGGGAAATCATATTCTGAATCTCAAGCTTGGGTAGCGACATGCATTGTTGGGGAAGTTGTGCTTCTTGACTTGTGGCAGATTGTCACAAACCTGTTGCTGGAGGGGTTGGATCTGTTCCACCAACTTGTTGTCTCTGGGTTTGATGGGGCATTGTGTAGACACCATTGTAGGTGAAGAAACAATATATTATTTCTCTTTGACAATCTATTTTTGTTGGATAGAAGTTGTTGAGGTTGTAATGGTTGTAGTGGTCTTTTGTGCATCCTTTGAACAAACTGTGAAGAGGATGAATTTTATAGTATGAGAGATTACCCTGTGGTGTTTTTTTGGTGGAGCAGTAGTCAGAACTACCTATGGTATCCTTTAGAGATGACCTCCCAGACTAATAATGACACTACGAGGTCTAGACTCATAGAAAGCATGACGTTTACACATATATGGTTAGCCCAAAACAACATCACAAACATCAAGAGGGATAATATCACACACTACCTCATCCTTGAAGGGATGGATGCCATAGGACAAGTGACACTGATGGCTAACGCCAAGATCTCTTCCCTGGTGAAGCCACCTGATGTTGTATGGTAGCGGGTGTGGTGTTGTCGACAACCCCAACTGTTTGACGACCTTCGTTGAGATGAGGTTCTTCTGGTTGTCATTATCAATAATGAAATGAAATGGGGTTCCCTTCACCCACATCTATGAATGGAAGAGGTGCTCCCCCTCTTTAGGATCTACTGGTTCCTCTAGCTGAATTGTTGTGGTCGCAACAATAGCAGTGGGGTTTGCGTCGATGATCTGTTTGTTTTCAGTATTTTCTGGGTCAGATTCTGAATTAGGGTTTGGCTCCATGTCTTTGACCTCAACCACGAATGATTTTTTCGAGTGAGATTCATCAGTGTTGTGCCAGGGGCTTTTGTGGAAGTCACACCACTTCCCAGTGTCATTCTTTGTCTTTACTTTACCCTTTTTGTCTTGTGTCTTGGACTAGTTTTCTAGAGGTTGTTGGTTAGGGTCGTATTTACTGTGCTTTTGTTGTTGCATATTTGCAGACCCAAATTCCCATTTGTTATGGTGCCTAAATTTCTACTCTGTTTTGATATCATATCGATAGGTAGCTCCCAATGACGAGATGTTTAGGAAATCCATTTCGTTTTGGATGCACCTATGCAGAGCCCCACGGTATTTCAGAACCAGATGCCACTCATAGTCTTTAATACCTAGCTTAGTGTGCAAGGTATGGAAAGTATTTGTGAACTTTGAAACTGTTTGGCTCTTCCTCTTACGCAGTGTGGTCCATCTCGTGTACTAGTCATCATAGTTATCAACATGATAGTACTGTTCTTTGACCGCATCCATAGAAAAATCCCAAGTGGGATCGGCCCCATATATTCCAGATTTCTCTGTGGAACTTTTCTCCCAGTAAGTTTCCCACCAATGTTTGACATGGGAGAGAGCCTTGAGGAGTGTGGAGGTGATCTTTTCCTTGTCGAATTTTTTTTTAATAGAGAAATAACATTCTAATAGATTTAACCATTTTTCTAGGGCATCTGCATCTATTTAACCTTCAAATATGGGAATATCAAAATTAACTTGTACCTTGAAGGGAGAGGTTCCTCCAAAATGGTTGCTGGATGAATATGCACCTATTTCTATCGACAGGCGTTGCAGGATGTGTGAAAAATTCTCCATAATTTCATCCTTCTGTCACGCGAGAGATTGCTCAAGCAACAGGTTAAAAGAATCTTTTGCTCCGCCATTTTTATTTGCTGCCACCATCGAGGGTTTCTTGGGCATGCAAGAGTGATTGTCCTAAAGAGAGACAAACTCGAGACCCAACTGGCTATACTCGGACCTCGTCGGGGACATGCACTGAAAAACGATCAAGAGCATCCTACTCTGATACCACTGATCTGGATTATTTTCGGAATGAAATGAAAGTAGAGATATTCAATGAAATATTCATGGAAATTGCCAGAAACAAAGAAATACAACAATACTTGATTTCTATTAATGAAAGAATTGTAAAGAGACTATAAAAATACAGAGTGCAAGACTTGCTAGAATGGTGGCAGCTTTATCTCTTAGAAGAGATGTGACGGCTACACCCATTCACAAGAAGATGATTACAATGAGGCTCTGAAGGCCTTTTTATGATAAACATGAATGCCAAAACCATAGACATCCAAAAACCTAACCCTAGGAGATGAAACACCAAAAGTCATGTGGGCCCTATTTGGGTAAGTTAGTACATTAACTTTCCAGGGTCGTAACTTTTGCATATGATCTCCATTTTAGGCACGTGATAGCCCGTTGGAAATTTATTTTAGAGAACTATGCATTATGTCGTCAAACTTGACTCTATCTACAGTTTGACTGTGGCACACAAAAATAACACTGTTTAGGGCCCCAAAACGGCCCTCGAAGTACAACAAGATGTGCTGACATGAAAACATACAAAATAAGCCAGTTGTATTAGGTGTGAGGCCACCAGTATCCACCTAGAAGATGTGTAGGGCTTCAGACATCCCCTGAAGTGTAGAACCCACCATTACAAAGAAGCACAAAAGAATGTGTTGAACTAAAAACTGACAAGAGGAGCCAGTTGGAATAGGTGGATGGTCACCAATATCCAACTGGATCAACGTTATTATTCATCAAGACCACCAAGTATGTTATTCTTATTGATGATCTATTTTTGTTCACTTTATCTCTTGAACCATTTAAAAATGCATGCCATAGTGGATGTTAGAGTATAATCCTTAATGAATAGATCTAATGATAACAACGATTCTCCATATCTTGCTTAAGAATTTCATCCAAGGATTAAAAAAATGTTGCTATAAGCATTAATTCTACAAATGATAAATCTCATAGATCTTAGGCTTGAGGCATGAGGAAAGAGTGTTTTGGGGAATTCTCAAAATATTTGACATGCAAAGTATTGCCACATTAATTAATATCAATGTTGCTAGAAACAACAAGAAGAAACTAAAAGAGTGTGATAGCTAAAGATGCCTGGAATCAAGAAAAGATGAATGATCAATTTTGAAAACAAAGAAGTGAGGGTTTGATGATGTAGAAAATTGAACGAATAAAATCACAATTCTCATTATTATAATATGAATTTTAGGTTTTGTGATGTTGACAAGGTTCATTTTGTGCAGGTTCATATCTAAACTTAATCAAGGACATATGGGCTAGAAAATTTCATTGAGTTTAATAGAGTTTTTTATCGCAAACAAAATCATGACACACGTGTGTGAAACAAAGAAAAACTATGCATTATTTTACAATACGCTTTTCCAAACCTATAAAATATCGACATATTGTTGAGAATTGCATTCAAGTATCAATTATGCGTTTTGTTACCATTAAGTATCTATTGCAATAATAGGGATGCAATGAATTACATAGTATGTGGTCAAGAGGTCAATGTTAAATGTGCTCAAACAAAAATTAAATATTACATACCAACATTATAACCACATCATCATTGATGGAAAATAAACACACATAATTACCAATGAAACAAAATAACTATGAACCAACATGCATGTTATATATTTTTAGAGAGATGAAATATTTGAACATGAAGAAACATAAGCGACCTCAATACCTTGGGTTCATTTGATGTATATTCTTTGCTTTTTAAAACTATCATTGAGCCACATATTTGCAGTTTATTTTACCAATAAGTTTCTAATGCCATTACAATTTATGCCCATAACCCATGACAATTGTTTGGTGGTTTTGCAAAGCCAAGAGTGAAGGTAAAGACATCAAACTGGATGGGATTACGGTGATGGTGGGATTTGAACACATTAATTATAGATAGTGAATGCGATGCTATTTCTCACGTTGCCAAGTATCAACAATGTTCATAGCAGATGGATTCAAGTGATGACTCAAAAAGACACAATTTCCAAGCTTCTCTAGGATTTTTTAGTTAAGTGACACTTAAATGGTGGATACACCAATCTGGTGATAGGATTATGTGAACATCAACTATGTGATGGATTTAATATTGTGGAAGGGTACATCGTAGGAATAGATGCGAGAGAATGAGAGTATAAATGATTTTGGTCTTTAGATGCCAAAATAAACTAGAAGATCTTGAACCTTGAATTTTGATCATGATTCACATCCATCCTCACCTAATAATGAAAATACAATGATCATTGAGCACCCAAAATATAACTCTTCTTTTGAAATTTTAAAATATAGGTTACCCTTCATAAATAGCAAGTAATTTCAAAAATTTAAATTTTATAAAAAATATTTTTAAATTACTCTTCTAAAATAGATTTTAATCAAAGAACTTAAAAAAAAATCAATTTTACTCACTAAGATTTCATATATTAATTTGCAACTATCAATTCACAAAAATTCATATACTAATTTACAAATATCAATTCACAAAACAAAATGTAAATGATAACATGACCATATAAAGTAAAACATTATTGAAACAACGTTAACATATATGAAATCATAGTGGGCATATTACTTATTTTTTTCTCATTGTAATTTATTTATTTAAAAAATTTAATTGAAAATAAAAATTGTGGACATATTACTTTTTTTTCCTCATTATAATTCATTTATTTAAAAATTTAATTGAAAATAAAAATTAATGACACTATTAAAATACTAAATAGTTTTGGATTCTATTTTATCCTATGTGTTCGAGGGCTTCGCATAATTTTTTATAAGTATATTATCTCATCAGTCTCTAGTAACATAACGCAAAGCGAAGGTGGGGAAAGACACTCGAAATTTTGCAATTTGTCATAATGTTTCTCCTCGTACGAACACAACTTGCCTACCAATAGGCTCTCTGCAAAAGAGAAAGTCCTCACATGGGAGATGCTCCAAAAGAAGAGCTGGGAGGGCCCTAGGATCTGTTATCTATGCAATCGATCTTCTGAAGACATTCTTATTCACTGTGATTTTACAAAGGTTGTTTGGCATCGACTGTTTCTGCATTTTTCTCTAAATTTATTTTGGAACGGCTCCACCGTCTCGGAATGCTTCAATGTGCGGTTCACTGAAAAATCTGTTCCGGTTTGTTTGGTTGTTCATGCCAGCTGGCAAATTTGGATCGAAAGGAATAAAGTGATTTTTGACGATTGCTCTCCCTCCCTTCTTGCTGTAGTTCACAGAGTTTTGGCTTCCTTTTCCTGGCAACTGTCTTCTATTAAATCCTTCCCCTCCAAAGCTTGTGAGTTTAAGCTGGCCGAAGGTTACACTTTAGCATGTTTTGACGGCGCAACCCAGTCAAACGGCTTATATTGTGGTGCTGGAGGCATCTTCAAGACTCATCCGTCGAGGATCACAAAGTGGTTCATCAACTGTGGAGCGGGTACTAATACTAAAGTTGAACTTATGGGTTTATGGGCTTCCCTCACTCTGGCATCTTTATGGTCAATCAACCACTTACATGTCCTTGGTGACTCGAGAGTTATTATCGACTGGATAAATCTTAAAAACAAGCTTCATTCAGTCAATATTGAATGTTGGAAACAAAAAACGTAGGATTTGTCCAAAAACTTCATTGATATCAGCTTCCATCACATTTCCAGAACTCACAATAGAGAGGCTGATGCTCTCTCAAAGAGGGCTCTAAACGAAGTGGTAGGGAGACTCTCGGTCTACCACTGTGATAGTGGGAAAGAGAGTCCCATCTCCTTTATTAATATCTTTGAACTATGATGGTTGTTCCTTTTAAAGTGGATAGACGGTAGCTATGCAAGTTTTAGCTTGCTTCTTCTTCCTGCGTTCACTCTTGCTATTGCTTTTCTTGGTTTTGTTTCTTCGAAACACTGCTGTTTTGTTGTAATGGTTTCTTCATTGATCGCGCACTGATCATGTTTTCAGCATGTTGCAGCATTTTGTAAATGAATTTATACCCTATATAAATTTGAGAAAAAAAATTCTTGAAAAAAAGACACCGATGATTTTGTTAAGTTCCATTGGGTTGGAATTATCATGAAAGAAAAATAAATTTTAAAATGTAAAAACAAAAATTATCATGAAATAAAAATTAATTTTAAAATGTAAAAATAAAAAATTACAAATGTCTTGTAATATTTGCAATGTTTCATAATGTGTTATATTTTTGGGAGTTTTTTTAATCTTTATTATATGTTTCGGTGATTTTGTTAAGTTCCATTGTGGGTTGGAATTATCATGAAAGAAAAATAAATTTTAAAATGTAAAAATAAAAATTATCACGAAAGAAAAATCATTTTTAAAATGTAAAAATAAAAATTATTATGAAATAAAAATTAATTTTAAAATGTAAAAATAAAAACTTACAAATATCTTGTAATATTTGCGATGTTTCATAATGTGTTATATTTTTGGGAGTTTTTTTTTTTTATGTGTTTCGGTGATTTTGTTAAGCTCCATGGTGGGTTGGAATTATCATGAAAGAAAA
>JZKD02S1185199.1:115994-144734 GCA_000966675.3 Picea glauca | reverse complement strand
GACATCAACCAATGACATCAATCAAACCAAACCATTTACATCAATGACATATGATCCAACAATCTCCCAAGTAATCAAACCATTGGCATCAATGACAACATGATCCAACACAACCGGACGGTCAACTAAAGGAATTTCTTCTTGGATTATACAAGTCACCCCCTCCATGGCATCCACTGTAACAGTTGCAGGGAGACTGGTGCTAGGTCAATCTTGGGGATCCAGAACTGGGTAGAGGAGGGATTCTGACAACATTGCAATTGGTTCCTCTGGAATTTCCTCCTCTACATAAGCCATTGGAGGTGAATTTGGCTCCTTATTCCATTGAATCAATGTGGTCGAAGAAGCCTGGGAAATCTTGTGGAGGCATCTATGCTTGGTGGCATATATATACTAAGAAGGACCCCTCTTAGGATTTCCACACTCTCGGGGCATGGAGGTTAAGGGACACCAAAATGAACTTAGCGGAAGAGCACACAAAGTTGTGAGATTGAACAAAGTAAAGCACAAATGTGAAGACTGGGTTGAGTGGAGTGATCCATAACAAACCTGGATGAAATGGAGGAGTGCCAACGGAGCTGAGGTGACCTTAGACATGCCTCTCATACCCATCATCATTCATCCACCATGGTGCACTGAGAACTCGATTAAACCTACGCGATGGAACTATCCAGCCTTCCCAGGAGCGCGATGAATTCTATGAATGTTGTCCTCCATCCAAGAATTGAAGGCGAGGGTGGTGACAAGCCTCATAAATGGCTTGGGATGTCTGCTATCTAAGTGGCACCCCATACAGGGGGGAGGCACTTCGATATGTATCCATACATTGGCGCAACAATGGGGGGGGACTGGGGAGATTCAAGCATCTCGTTGAATCATCTCCTCCTTTGAGGCTACTCCCTCATTAACTAGGTGATCTTCTATCTTGTTTGATTCTCTTTTAACATGCGAGGGGATTAAAGAGAGGTTGGGTTGAAGGAGGGATTTGAAGTCCTCTAGCAGTCCCAAAATTTTCCAACTTGGGGAGACTTTCAAGGGGTGAGATCCATGGATGATTTTTAAGACAAGCTGGATTATCACCTGGGAGTCCCCTTCCACGATGAGTTGATGGATGTTGTGACTGATTTCTAGTTTGATTCCCTTAATGAGACTCCATATTTTTCCCGCATTGTTTGTGTTGAGCCCCATGTAACCTAATGTTATGTGTAGAATCTGTGTCGCGCTATCTTGGAGAACTGCCCCATAACCAACTGGTCCAGAATTTCCCTTCGAGGAGCCATCAAAATTTAATTTGACAAAGCCTTGAGGGGGTGGGGACCAAGAGACAAGTATGCAAGAGAGGTTGGCCAGACGAGGGGGGGGGACTAGTGGGGGTGGACAAGGAGGTTTAGTTTCCATGCCAAAAATATGAGACTTTCTAAAGGATTGCATTGCATATCATGCAGTGTCCAGGGCTCAACTTTGATTGTTTCCCGAATGAGGGTGAGGATCTTTTCCCAAGTAGTGGGGGGGGGGGAGAGGAACCAAAGTGGAAGATTCGTTTGTTTCTCTCTTTCCAGGTTTTCCAGACTATGAAGCCTGGTAACAATTTCCAGATTCGAGCTAATATTGGGTTTTGATAGGAATTTAGTCCCAGTTTTCAATAGTGCTAACAATATTGGCTATGTTTTTGTTGGAGCGACACATTATTTGTGCTGCCAAGTCCCAGATTAATCCACTTTGAGAACATTGATTTAATATGTGCTCCATTGTTTCCTCATGTTCCCGACAGAGGAGGCATATCGAAGGTCCCATAAATCTCCTCTTCTATAGGTTATCCCAAGTGAGTATGCGATTCTGGGAAATTAGCCAGAGAAAAATGGAGAATTTCAACCAGAATTTGGGATTCCAAATTTTACCCCAGATGTGCTTTTTTGGTTGCATGTGGTAATTTTCTTGAAGATGGTAGGCTTATTTTACTGAGAAGTTGCATGTTGGCGAGTGTCCCCACCTGAGGATATCTAGTTCTGCACTGATGTAGATCTTTTGTTGCAAGGCCAAATCACCCCAAAGTTGTGTATTTCTATATTCTGGTATGTTTAGTTCATGGGGTTGAGTATTTCATATGCGTCAGGGGTCTTGCATCAAATTTTCCTTCCAAGGGTTCTTTACATGTAGTGTATCCTTGAATTTCATTTTTTGATGAAGGGGGCTTAGCTCTTCCATTGAGTACAATGGTGGCAATTGCTTCCAGGAGTCCTGCCATAATAAGGACCGCTCTCAATTTTGTATCTCCCAAAATGCATATTTCTGTATGAGAGGGTGATTGTACCAAGCTGCATTCCATATGTTGGATCCTTGAATAAGATCATTTAGTCTAATGAGGAGGTCCTCATTAGTGGTAGGTGCATATTTGAGCTTCCAAATTTTAGCCCATAACTCCATGGGGTGTTTGAGCCAGCGCCACTAGAGTTTTACCCCCATTATGCGATTGAGATTTCCTGGATCCCTAAGACCCATTCCACCTATTGATTTAGGCTTGCATATTTTATCCCAGTCTACTAGAGCCCACTTCTATTCTGGGTGGTGATCATGCCAGAGAAAATCTCGTTGGAGGTTTCTGATGGCTTTTATAACTGATTGTGGTGCTTACAAGGTTGTAAATAGGTACGTTGGTAGAGCTTGAAGCATGAATTTTAGTAGGACTAGTTGAGATGATAGGTTGAGAGAGAAAAAGGTCCAGTTATTTAGATGGTTAGAGATGGATAGAAGGAGGCTATCCCAAGAGATGCTATGAGTGGCTACCCTCGTAAGGGGGATACCAAGATATTTGGACAGAAGGGAGCTCTTGGGGATCCCCAGAAGTCTGGAGATGTGGTTTTGGATATCTCGCAGGGTATTGAAAAAGAAAAGTTGTGACTTGTCCATGTTTAGGGAGATTCTCGAAGCTTCTGCAAAGTCTGTGAGAATGGTCTTGAGCTTGTTAGCCTCCTGGGTGGTGGGAGTATTCATCAACAATATGTCATCCACAAATTGACTGTCAAAGGTTGTCATCTAGACATTGTGAAGAAGTAGGCCTTTGAGGGAACCATCCTCGATTGAGGCATTAATGTAACGACCAAGGCCTTCAACCATTATGAAAAAAAGGAAAGGGGAGAGGGGATCCCCCTGACATATGCCTATGGTGGGAGAGAAGGGATGGGAGGGCACTCCATTAACTAGAATGGAGAAGAAGGTTGAGGAAGTGAGTTGCATGATTCAATCTATCCAAGTTGTATCAAAGCCAAAGGACTCAAGGAGGGAGCACATATATTGCCAACTTATTCTATCAAAATATTTTGAGAGATCAAGTTTGATGAGCATACCTGGGGTACGAGTTGATTTGAGTGAGTGCATTACCTCATATGCAAGGATGACACTAACCATGATTTGGTTCCCCTCCATGTAGTCAGATTGTTCCTTGGAGATGATGAAGGGAAACACCGGTTTGAGTCGTAGAGCTATTACCTTCGCGATGATCTTGTATATTACATTGTAGAGGGAAATGGGTCAAAACTACTATGGATGGGTTACTCTCTCTTCCTTTTGGATTAATGTGAAGAAAGTGGAATTGAAGGCCGAGAGGACTTGTCCAGATGTCCTGGATTCCTCTACTACTTGCCAAAATTCTTCCCTGATCATCGACCAACAATAGTGAAAAACGTATGTTGTAAATCCATTTGGCCCCGGGGATTTTCCTAGTGGCATCTCTTTAACTGTTTGATCGTCTTACTCTTGTGTGATCGACCTCATCAATGTTTCATTCTATTCCTTTGTGATAAGGGAAGGGATGTGTCAGGTTATCTTGCTTAAGGCTAACATTGTGTTCCTTAGGGGTTTTGATAGGAGGTAGTTGTAGTAGTTAACCAATTCAACTTCCATGCTTGCATGATCCAAAATGGGGTTCCTATGGGTATCTTCTAGTTGGGTGATTCTATTGATATATCACATGTGCACCATGGAGTGGTGGAAGAACTTGGTGTTCCTTTCTCCCTCCTTAAGCCATTGTACTATGGATTTCTGTCTCAAAGTATCTCCTCTTATTTCTGACACTCCTATAGATTTTCCTGTACATTTTCTTCCTCCCTTGAAGAGTCTGTCATTCGTCCTTGTGAAATAAATTCATGTTGTAGGTCCTCTTGGCACTGCTCGTTCTCCTGTTTGTTTTGGAAGATATTACCAAACATATTCTTGTTCCATCTCTTTAGATTCCATTTTAAGTTCTTTATCCTTTGTTGAAAATTATACATGCATGTGCCATGGTCTATCTCTACCTGCCTCCACCAGGTTATGGAAATTTCTCGGAAATTCGGGAGGGTGAGCCAAAACTTTTCGAATTGGAAGGGTTTAAGCTTGTGTGTTGCTCCTGTGTCAAACAAAAGAGAGACTGGCCAATGATCTGAACTTGATTTTGGGAGAATATTGGCTTCCAACACCGGATCATCCAATATTATTGATTCGAATATGAGGAAGCGATATAATCTACTTGCGACATGTTGGGGTGCAGATCGTCGATTGGACCAAGTGAAAATTCCATTCCTGGTTTCTATGTCTATAAGTTTTAGTTGGTCTATTAGTGATCTGAACTTACCATTGTCCTGATCTAAACACTTTGTGCCTCCAGTATTCTACTCCAGCATAAGAATGATTTTGAAGTCACCCCCTACTATCCAATGCGTTGATCTGAACAATGTACTTACTTTGGATATCATGTGTAGGAAAAGATCCTTGTCCTGGGAACTTTGTGGTCCATAGGAATTTGTAATCATTCCATTTTTGTTGGATCCTAAGGCCTGAAGTGAACCGTGAGTGTTCCTATCGTGGAAAAAGGTTGATCTATGATGAATGTGGAGGGGTTCCATAGAATAGCTAGGCCCCCTACAACACCATTTGAGTCTGTGTGAATGGAGTTACAATTCCTCCAACATCGCTGAAAAATTTCCTCAACTGCTTCCCCAATGCATTTTGTTTCCTATAAAAGGAGAATGTCTGGATTATCTGCATGAATACTGTCTCGAAGGGTCCTTTGTTTGGACCTTCCATTAAGCCCTCTAATGTTATAAGTGATGATCTTCATCATGATGATTTGAGTGGTGGGGAGAAGTACCCTTCCGTGAGACAATGGATCTATCCCGAGTTAAGCATATAGTTTCCTACATGTTTGATGAGTTGGTGTGTTGATTTCTAGCCTGTGCATTTTCTTTCTCGGGGGGTGCGCCTGGGCTTAGGTGATGGATTTGGGGATATTCCTAGTCGTGAAGTGGCCCCTACAGTGGAATCAATGAATACTTTGTGCACTTTCCTTAGTTTTTCTATTGGCATGGTTTGCAAATCCTTTTTCTTGAAGGCTTCCTCCAGTTTCTCCAGGTCAATGTCCACTAGATCCTGATCATCTGACTACATTAGGGTGTCCCCACCATATTCTTGTTTATCCTCATTCTATTGAACTATATGATATGTTTCTTAGTTCTGTCCTTTTGTTGGTTCAGGCTATAGATTGGATTTTCCTTTATCCTTGTCCTGATTGTCTTTCTTATGTGGATTTTCCACCTCCTCTTCTACTGGGAGTTGATTTAGGATATCAAAAGATTTTTTGATGGGGATCTTCGGGTTACTTTCTTGATTGTGCTTCATGGGTTTTTTTTTTTCCTACCCGTGACTATTGTGTATCCATCCTTTTTCTTTTCGTCCCCTACTTTTGAATTTTGAGTATTTAGAGGGCAGTCACGGAAGAGGTGACCATGCTCATGACATTTCCTGTAATGGAAGGGGATGTGTTCATAATCAATGGTTTGGTTCTAGTCCTTGTCTTGGTATTCTATAGTTATTGATCCTGGTAAGGCCTTCGAGATATCCAAACACATATGTGAGCATATGAGGTGTATTTTTTTTTTTTTCGCCTTTAAGGATTTTACATACCTTCCCACTATGTTTCCTATGCCAATGAGAATTTCTTCAAGCCAAAATTCCTGGGTAGGGAGTAGAGTCAGATCCGGTTTGGTGCCATGGTGAAATCCTCTTTCTCTAGGCTAAATCGATCCGTCTAGAATCCAAGAGCCCTGTAGAGTTGTAGAAATATGGCTCGATGTCGAAGATCTGGTCCTTATCCTCCAGGTTGTAGAGGATGATTGTGAAGAACCCCTTAGAGCTGAGTCAGACTTCGTATCCCCCTTCAGGTTCCACCAAGATTTGATCCATTGCACGAGGTCCCTTTTCGAAGGCTAGCGACCCAGAAATTTCCCTATTAGGGCATGCTCTTTCATGAACTAGGTGTGTTCCTTGACCCTGGTTGAGTTGATAGTATACCTACGAGGTTTATCATATTGGGGGATGAATTTTCTCCATTCCCATCCTCGAGGCGTCTTTGGATGAGACGTACTTGTATCTACCTCCATCTCTTTGTTGAAACCCTATTCTTTGGTTAGGAATTGTTCCTGTAGATGGGGCAGTGGCTCAAATGTCGACTGCTTGGATCTTGTCCCCTCTCTGTCGTTCATGGATACATTTATGTATGAAGGGGGTTGCACCCCCCCTGGATTCATTTCTAGAGATTAGACACTCCAACTAAGTGGTGGTTTGCAAGTCAAGGTGTGACAACTCTGTCTGCAGAAGTTGGGATTAGCCGCATACGAAGCAGAGGCTAGGGTTTTCTCCAGGTTCCAACTTTTTCGGTGTCATGCAATTTGGTTGTGCAATTGGTGCAAATCACTTGAAGACTATTAGTAGACAGCTGCATTACAATCAATACATTATACCAATGCATTCCAAATTGGTAATAATCATGGCTATATACTATACAATGAGTAAAAACACGGTGATAACAAATCCATTATGGGTGCTCCATGTTACTAAAGTTTTGTATGCCAACTATGCATATTTCTTCAACTTCTTCATTCTCCATTCCTTATATTCGCTTGCATCTTTTCTTGCACAACCTTCCAAAATACAAGATAAGGTTCATAGCCACATAACTTTTGGAGGACATATATCCAACAAAATAGATGCACCACTTTAGATGTCCACTTCTAACCATGCATCATGTTAAAATATTATTACTTCAAGTTAGAAAGCATTATTGATATGAAACATATATCACTTGACCTCAAGCAAGAAAAAAAAATGGACCCATGATGAATTCTTAGACAAGATTATCCAAAAGTGTAGGTGATTATTTTTGCAAAACAATATATGAGATTCCAATTCCAAGGGTAACAACAATGAATAAAGTGTATATTTTCAAATGTGTGTCTCAAATACTCCAACTGGAAAAAAAAATAACCACTTGATAAAAACAAAGCAATATATACTATGCTCTAATAGCGTGGCATCGACAAAGAATAAGACCTATGTTTGAAAAGGATACAAAGCTAGAAAATGTTTATTGTAATATTTGATTCTATTCTTTGAATGATAATAAGGTTTCTAAATTATTATTGTGGTTACAAAATATATTGAAACTTTCATTATATGAAAAAAATTATAGGTAAATTGACTATCCTTAATGGACTTGATTTCTGACACATCCATCCAAATCCCAACGAGTTTGAGATTTTTCAACACTTATTGAAATTGAACAAATAGTCTTGACAATGGAAATCAACTAAATGTCATAGAGAGCCATTCATCATTCATGAACATTGTCTCTAAATTCAATGCATGAAAATTTGATATGATTCAAAAATAGAAAAACAAAATCTAATGACAAATCATTTTGAGACTCTTGAGAATATGATCCTCTATTCTAACCATTCCCTCAATCAAGAGCTCACAAAAATCACTTTAATTTTTTTGTACAAACGAAGCTCCAACTTTGTACTACAAGGGTTCTTGAGAATGTTTGTATCTTTCCTTAACTGGGAGACAATATTTCTTCCATAATAATTGTTGATGAGCATAAAACCTCTCAATGGTGTGAGCTTAATTTGTTTCAATGAAGCTCTATGACAATCAGGATAGATAAAAAACCAACATGTGATTTTGGAATGAAAGGTTTGTAATGATATAATAGCATAGGGGGAGCTAAACAATGGGAGGACACCCATATGGGTAGGGTGTGCCTCCTTTGCATCAAAGGCATAGGTAATCTGCTAGTGCATTATGAGTGAAATTGTTAGCGAATGAACTGCCATGATAAAAAAATCATAAGAAGAGAAAGTGGTTACTTGATCAACAAGGAGTCTATTTTCAGGCCTATGGTTTGTCAAGTTACAAAGAAGAGTTATTAAGGATAATCTAAGGCACATGAAGCACAATTTTTCACTACCAGACATAGCTAGGATGAATCTAGTTGTGCACCTAATTATTGACAATGATGGTTCTTGAAAGAAATACCGTATCTATAAATTTCCAACACATACGAAGACGAGAATTGAGAAAGAAATTTGTCTTCCACGCTAAGGAGAAACCCAAAGTTTGTGCAAGAGTATTGAAAATTACCCAACTAAGAAGGCAAAGGGATCTTTCCATTGTACTTACCTTCTTATCCAATACGACAAACAAGAGAGCATAGGTGACAACAACAACAAAACTCAAATTCAATATGATCATGTAATTGTGAAAGAGGATTCTTTTGTTTCAAAATTAGTTTAAACCTATCTTCTTCACCTAAATATTAATTCTAGGCTTGAGTTATTTAATCCCAACTGGTGAAGTTAAATGCCAATCAATAACATTTAAATCCAAACACCATTCTCGTTCTCAATCACTAGTGAAAGCATGGAAAAGTGAGACATATCTCACCACCCCATGACAAAACACTATCGAGAAGTTCAATAAACTCAACAATGGGGCAAATGGGTAGCCTAGATGCACCTCCCCTAGAATCGAACTTGCCTTTGGCTTGGAACCTTTGAAACTACATAAGTAGCTACTCTAGCATATGGTTAAGATACTTACAAATGACAAAGTGAGTGCACTTAGCTTAATATTCCCCATTTGTTCTCCAAAAAATACTAGTATTATTATCCCAATTCCATCAATGGTAGGATTATTTGCCATTTTAGCGAAATATTTGATTATAAATATGCATATGACAATGAGATTTCATATTTAAATGTATATAAGGGTGGCCTAGTTCAGATAAATTCACATAAGGATGATCCAATTTAGAGAAGTGCATTTAAAAGTGAGCTAGTTTAGATAAATGCATATGGTTGTCACCTAGTTGGAAATATCGCGAGTTTAATAGAATCCAAACCTAAAAGATCTAGTAGAATCATTATGTCATATTGGGATTTGAACCCATGTTACCTAACTCAAAGTCTAGAGTGCTAAGAATGAGAAGAATAATCTTTTCAAATTCAAAACTGGACTTCCTCCTTAATGTCCTATTGTTTAATTCCGAAACCACCTTAATGTCCTATTGTTTGATTCTGAAACCACCTTCTACCCCATCTCTTTTAGACTCATGGATTCCTTGATTTGTATGATGAAAGGCATGTTTCTATTTAGATCTACATACAACATTTTCCAACCATCATGATCAGGCAAAGTGAGCTCAAAAGTCTTGTGGTTTGGACCAAAAAAAAAGGTGGGTGTAATTGGGGTGCCTGAGAATGATGGGGGTTGTCCTTATCCCAAAATGAAAATTCCATAAGTGGATGCTAGGAGAATTTTCCCCTCTGTATCACTAGCACATACACATGAATTGTAAACAAGTAGACGAGCGCATTCAAATGCTAGCCATCAACCAAAACCTTATTCATGCCACCCAACATTGACGTGAGTTGACATAGTATTTATTTTTATTTTTAATTCTTCATCAAATGATAGAAATAAGTGTTGATCCCATAGGGATTAAAAAAATCCCATTAAAAAGAAAATTAAATAAACATTTATTCTAAACTTTGGTTATTCTATAGTGTTTTTCGTAATTTTTGAAGTGCAGATGAAACTAACAGAAGGTAGAAACAACACTCTCATGCAATAGGTAGTTAGGGACTAATAAAAATAAATAAATAAATAATAATAAAGAATAATTTTTACACAATGAAGGAACAAAATATGAAATAAATGTTACTTATTCAACGTTTTCATTTCTCTACATGGGGAAGAGAGGGGTAGACAACTTGGTGGCTTCTAGGGATGCAAAATCGTCATTGAGTTAAAGGTATATCAAGCATACATTGAAACAATAACACACACATGACACCATGTAAGGATTAAGGTTACAATATTTTCAACAAAGTAATTTAACATTCTTCAATTAAATAAAATCATGAGATCCTAGGTTTAGATAGCGAAGTTTGATTAGGTCAATTCCTTTGCTATTACTAAGTCTAGTTAATTTCTTCCTTTCTCATTATAAACTACTTACTATTTTTAAGTTCTTAGCTTAACACAAATACATTATATTATATTAGATGTCCTAATTAATTTTCTTTTTATTATTAAAAATATTTAGTTATTATTTTTTTCTTTTGTCTTAATATTTTTTCCTGGGAATGAAAAGCTTTATATTCCAACCAAAAAAGTAGAATATACAATTTTTTGTTCAGAGTTGGACTGACTTTATCATATAAAAAACACTCAATTTCTAAATGCCTACAGGCCCCCTATTTCGTTTCCATTCTTCCTTATTGTTCTTTTTCACTTTTCGTACAATTTACAATTTTTCCTTCATTTGCTTCTCCCAAAAAAACTGAGATTACAAAAACCTTACAGTTCTGTCCCAAGGGATCATACGAAATTATAATAGAAAATACATTTATTCAAAGAACTGATTATCAAAATAATCACGAATTATGAATGCATCGTCATCCAATGACAATGAATCCTTGGAGAGCTTGTTTGCCATCTCGTTTAACTCTTTGAAAATGTGTGAGAAAGAGATCCACTCCAGCTTTTCCATGAGAAAATTTGATGTATTAAAGGTTGAAAGAAACCCACATGTAGCTGTGCATTCCCTTTGGCCCATTCAATCACAACCCCAAGAGTCACCAAATACCTGGACCTTCCTCAAATTTAACATATCAACCTGAAATAACAAAGCCCATAAAGTGGATACCTCTGCTTTCATGTTTGTTCCTATCCTAGGCACATATCAATTTTAAAAAAGTGAGAGTCAGAGATATATAATACTGCACCTGCACCACATCTGGATAGATACCCCTGGCTAGCCCCATTGAAGAATCCCCAGGGTACCCCATCCACTAAAGGAGGCATTAACGGAGATCTAATTTTTTTACTTTTGATCTCCGATTTGAATTCCATCGTGAGCTTGATGATCAATCTTATCACCACTTCATGAGGTAAATGGATATCCTGAAAAAAGGATGTGTTCCTAGACCACCATATGAAATGAACATAATATAAATGGAGTGATTTATACTCTTTATTTTCCATACCCTCCTTCCACGATTTAAGCCATCCTCACATTTCACCTCTTGGATCATGCGTGAGAATTTTGAAATCCTTTGACAAACCCTGGCAAACATGTTGCACGAATGGACATTGCATGAATAGGTGTTGAACAGATTCCAAATTTGATTTACAAAGAGAGCACCTATTGGGTCCAATCCAACCTCTTTACAATTTGTTATCCTAGGTCAAGATCATGTTTTTCAAGACCATCCAGAGAAGGATTTTTACTTTGTTTGGCGCATTGGAATCCCATATGAAATTCCACCACTATTTTCTCTCCCCTTAGAAATCTTCCTCTGCTTGCACCAGGTAACCCTAATTCATTGAGAATAATCCAGTCTTCTCGTTACCTGTCCAATAAAGTGTATCCTCTTCGTCCTCCTTAAGAGTAATAAAATTGGACTTTAGAATATTTAGATAACCCTCCCACTCTTTTTCCTTCTCACCTCTTATCTCTAAGAGTTCCACCATATTCCATAAGATTCTTCCAATGCGATCATAGTCTTCGATCACTGCATCCTTTAAAGAGAAAATGCCACAATTTTGTAGGTCTCCCACCAAATCTTCTGAGAGTTTATATCCTTCCCTTGAATTTACCCACGGGTCTTCCCCAATCCTAATTTCTTTATGTTCTCGACATTCCAGACTAATCAGTTGCTAATTAAAGGGAATGCCTCAACCAATGACTTCCAATACATTGAATTGTTGAGTGATGAATTCCTTGGCAATCTGGTCCACCCTATGAATGACATGTCTGAGATATATTTTGATGCCATAACTCTTCCCCATAATAGATTGTTATCGATCAACCTCCATAAACTTTTCCCTGCTAGAGTTCTGTTGAACCAACAAATAATTTTTATGCCCTAGTACCCTAATTCTTTGGGTATGGAAAGATTAGACCAATTTACCAGATAGATTCCTCCTTTTTCCTTTTTCCCCGCCCACAAGAAATGAAAACTAGATTTTTTTGATCTTGGTTAAAATTCCTTTAGGAATTTTAGCTATTGAATCCTAGTACACTAAAATGTGGTTGAACATTGTTTTCAACAAAATTAATCTCCCTCTTCTTGATATCCACCAGTACGCCCAAAAAGATATCCTCATTTGAATTTTTCTGAATAGTCAATACCAATCCTTAAACTAGTAGTCATTTGGCTTGAGCACAAAGCTGAAGTATTTCAACCCTTCGTCTAGATTTTTCCTTTTGAAAGAAAATAGCCCCACTAGTTGCTCTGAAACTTCCTCCTGTAAACCATTAACCAACAAAATATACCTTGTCCTGTTGATTTGCATACCTATTGAGATACAAAAAAGATCCAGTATATCCTTCAAAGACTGAAATTATAATACTGACCCTGCACCAAAAATAATTACATCCACAACAAGTAATAAGTGTGTAAGGATCCCTTAATTGGTTATTTTCCTCCCTTCCAATTTACCTTCAATTCGATCCTTCTTGATGAGAAGACTAAGACCATCTGCAATGATTAGGAAAAGAAAAGGGGAAAGGGGGCATCTATAATGAAGCCCTTGAGAAGGCCGAAAGAAATGAGGAGGAGTCCCATTTATGAGAATTGCAAAGGAAGAGGATTCGATGCACCCCATAATCTACTTCACCATATTCGAATTCCATTCCCATCTGAATAAGAGAAAGTGTGACAAAGGTCTAACTCACATTGTCGTATGATTTTGAAAGGTCAAGCTTCATTACAATAGAAGGGATGTTTTTTAACTTGATATAATGCAAGGCTTATTGAGTAAGGGAAGTTGCATCATGGATTTGTCTTTTGTATAAGAATCTACACTGCTCCTTTGAAATTAGCTCACTAAAAATGGGTTTAAGGTGATTAGATATGATTTTTTCCACAAGTTTATAAGTCAGATTGCAACATGCGATGGGATTGAAATCTTCATAGGAATATGGATCTTGTTTCTTAGGGACAAGGGAAAGGAAAGTAGTATTTAATGACCCAAAAACTTTACCAGAACTCTAGGACTCGTTGACTACCTTTAGCAAATCTGATTCGAGCAAATTGTAAAAACCTAAATAGAATTTGACCGTGAGGCCATCAGGTCCACGACTTTTTCATTTCTGAAAAGAAGATAAAGTGGCTATAATTTCCATTTATGAAGTCTCTGCTAGTACGCACTTATTCATATCATCCATGAAGGATTTAGGAAAAATATTGATTACTTTTAAAATTTATATGATGGGGCATCCCCCTGGTTCCTTAACTAAGCATGAAAAAGACATTTTCTTACCTTGGCTATATCACCAATCGCCCTTCGACATCCTTAATTTCCCATATGAAATTTGTTATCCTATTGTAGCTAGAAAATTAATGAAAAAACTTTGTATTGTTATCCCCTTGTCAGATCCAGACTGCTTTGCTCCTTTGTCTCCATTTTGATTCTTCCATTGCCAGAAGATCCTATTTTTTCCTCATAAGCATCTTGACCTCATTTTCTTCCTCCTCTGACAATGAGCCAACTTCGCGTTCTATGAGCATGGGTGCCTAACTTAGCTTCCACTTCCTGGATAGACACCACCATTTTCAACCAATACTCTTTGGCCCATGAAGATGTGAGTTTTTTAAATTTTATCCATGTTTTTTGCAAATTGTTGCATATATGAAAGTATCGACTCCTCATCTAGGGGACTCCAAGATTCCATAACCAATTTCTTATAATCCTTCTCCTTTAACCATTCTTTGTTGAAATTCATTGGGGAAGGCGACCTAGTGTTTGATTTAGTCACTTCTAATACAATAGGCATGTGATTGGATATCCCACGTATCTCCACTTGAGACTTAAAGAACCAAGGATTATCGATCAAATAATTAGAGATCAAGAACTTGTCAAGTCTTTTGGCAACCATTTCCCTTCCTTTTCTCCCATTGAACCAAGTCTGGGAGAACTTAATTGGAGCCATATCTAATGACTAGTGTTTCTCCATCCAATGTGTAAATATTTTTCCTGGGGATATTATCAAGGGATTTCCTCCCATACATATTTTAAAGACATGGTGAAATTAAGGTCCCCTCTTAGAATTACGTCTTTAGAATTTATTTGGTTGACCCGCTAAGCCCATCCCAGAAAGGGCATCGATTTGAATAAGGAACATACACATTTAACAATTTTAAAGAGCATTTTAGCATGTTATCGAATACTTGTACCACTATGCACAAAGGAAGAATTGACGAGTAGGACGCCTTTAAGCGAGGGATCCAAGTTGTTAATAGGACTTCAGAGAGACCCTCGACATCAATGGAATAGAATGACCATCCTTTTAACCAATTACTAAAGGATTCCACCGCTTTTACTCCAATGCACATCGTCTCTTGAATCATAATGACATACAGATTGCAATATTGCAACAAAATTTTGAGGGCAAAGATTTTTTAGTGCCCCCCACTCCACGAGCGATGAAGGAGAGCACAATCATTTGTGAAATCTTTCCTAGAATTTAACTGCTCTAAGGTCCCAAACACTTGTTTTTTGTTTTCCACTTCTAATCTCCTTAACATCCTGCATCTACACCAACAAAATCAACAACTTCCACCCAACATGGCTCCATGCTCATTTGTCCATGGACAAACCCCTAAGAACCTCATATCCGGGCCCCTTCCTAACCTTGGAGCATAAAAGGTAGTCATATTTAAAAGAGGATTTTGAACTAGGACTTAGGGAGGACAAAACTGAATGAGCATAGGATTTTGAGGCCTCCCCTGGAGGGACATAGGCTTCCCTATGTTGAGACAAAGGCTGGGATGATGCCCCCACCCCGAGAACCCTAGGAAATGATTTAGGACTCCTATAATTAGAATTCAAAGGACTTTTATTCAGAGACGCCTTTGGAAATTGGACTTGGGGAAAACAACCTTGTACTTATGATATTTCCAAAGAACCTTCTAAAGGATGAGACAAAACCTTATCAACATGGTGAGGATTCTTACCAGAGATCCCATCTATCCACACCTTTGAGATGCTGACACCTGAAGACTCATACTGTGCATGCTTGGAGCCACTCTCGTCCCTTCCTTCTGCTTCCTCCACCTTTTCTGTCTCTGAGAAAAATGTTTCTTGTTTTATCTTCCATACTTTTGAAAATGGAGGAAAATGCAAAGGAGGATGCCTACATTTTGCTTGCAAATTTCCAACTTCATGGCATCTGAAGCACTGAAACAAAACACGCCAATAGTCTATTTTTTGTCGACATGTAAAACCTCCACTTACTAATTTAATATCATCATTCAAACCTTATCTCAAGTTGAACTCAATTTGCAGCCATGCCCACCTATGATATATCTTCGACTCCTATCGTGGTTCAAGACTGTTGAATTTCCCTATGCTATTTCTGATAGCCATTAAAACGTCTTCTTGCCATAATGTTATGGGTAGGTTAGGAAAAATTTCCCAAACCTTCAAGGGAGAGTGAATGTCTGGCATTCGGTCAAAGGATATCGACCATTCTTTGAGCACCAGGCCAGATGACCCCCAACCCCAAACTCGACTGAGAACTTCCAGAAGGTCTTCGTGTCACTGAAAAATAAAACAAATCCAACCTCTCGTGAGGTTATAGTATATCGAGCAATAGCTCAACGACCTCTGCCAATTGTCTTCCAACTGGGTTTTCAAATCCTAATAAGTGACAAATTTACCACATAACCGACCTAGAATTGTCCTCCCCACTAGGTTTGGAATGGACCCTATCTCCACGTCAATGCCAACCACCATCGTTCTCCTCTCTTTCCCCGCCTTCCAACACCCCCCCCTTTCTCAAGATCAAGCTTTTGGATTTTTCCTTTGCAGAAGAGTGAGTTACATGGGCACTAGAATTATACACCTCCGACGACGAGAGTGCGATATGCAACATAGATGATAATGAGCAGGATTTGGAGCCCTTCTGACCCCAAAACCCACTAGGATCCTATGAACAAATATTCAATATGTTTCTTGAAACACCCCCACCTGCGTGACTAGAAACCGGATTTGGCCGAGATAACAAAGCCTCAAGATCACACTTATATGGTAGATCTAATGCACCAAGACCTGACAAATCAACCATGCACTTTAATTGCTGCAATTTGATGAAGTATTCATCATACATAAAGACATCCTCTGTACCCAAAATCTCCATGCCATAGTCCACTACGTCACCTTCCAAAATATTCCTAGGAAGAATATTTTAATCCTTCGGGACAGACATGCACCCCCATCCACGACCTTCCACTAGACTGTTCTTCAACTCATCCAATCCTCAGTCATATCAAAACCCAAAATGGATCATTTTCATGTGACCTCCCTCCATTCCTTTCTCCATCACCCCCAACTTAATGTGCCATACAACACCTTGTAGCTTTCATGTGCAAGTCCATTAGCTAAAAGGCATTTCCTAGAAAACTCCTCTTCATGGCCTGGTTCCCTAGGGTTTCCTCCCCTAAACCCCATAGCGTCGCCAATGGTTTCTTCATTTTCTTATCAATTCATCTTCTTTTGTCTTATTATACCTTCCTCCAACAAGTTATATAGTGATCGTTCACAAGTCAAACGCCATAGACTTTAACCATTTTTTTTCTAAATTTGTAAAGATTTGATAATGTTCTACATAAATTATATATTAAATTGAATTTTTGAAAAAGAAAAAAATAATTTTGAAAATTTGAAATTGATTATTTCTAATTTTTCATTGATGGAAAACGTGGATGTGACAAAATTCCCCTACCTGGACGTGGCATTTTTTAATTTATTTTTAATAAAAACAATAATTAAAAAAAAAAAAACTTAAAATTGACATGTTGCTTGTATTTCATTGTTTGTACTGAGAGTTTAATAGATGACATGTCTTTGATCACAGTGGTGACAATTGTGAAAGTATAATTTTGAAAATAAAAAAATATACAAATTTTCAACATTGCCATGTGTCCTAATTAATTAAATAGAATATAAATTCACATTTAATAGTCCATACCTATTAATTTGTTCGCATGTGTTGTTTCATTCTTAGTGGGTTATTCTCGAAATGTCAAATCAACAAGAAATCCCACACGTTACACACTAACCGAGTGAAATGAACCTCTAATCCACAATGAACCATTTGCTTGTCCCTAGGTCTACATTATAAACATTGATCATCAACCATTATTGGTTACTAAAATTATCACCAGTACATGATGACAACATTAAAAATAGGTTTTGTTCTATTAAATAGGCTTCTCATTTGATTATCTAGGGGAAGTGTTCAAATTATATTAACTAATAAACCTAGGACTACATATTTGGGCTTATCAATAAATAGCCACGTCACCTCACTGACGAAATAAAAAGAATGTGGGAAAATCATTACAAATCGAATTCGCAGCTCAAGAATACTCGATGCTTCCAGAATGGAGCAAAAGCAATGATGTATTGCCTCCACTCCTGATGTATTTCCTCCACTCCTGCTCATTCCACATCTACTTCTAAAGAGTATTTCGCATTCAAAATATGCAGTCAATCAACTATTTTGGAATTGTAAGTTTTTCTAGATTCTTCTTCAAAGTTTCCTCTAGCTAGAGCGGTCATTATTTGTTCTCCTTCTAGAAGCCAGTTGGATTGTATGTAATGGTCTTTTCTTAGCCAGTACTGATCATTATTTGTTCTCCTTCTAGAAGCCAGTTGGATTGTATGTAATGGTCTTTTCTTAGCCAGTACTGATCATGCATATTTTTAGCTTGATACAATTTTTGTAAACGAATTTATATCCTATATAAATTTGCGAAAATTTTTTCTTGGAAAAAAAACTATTTTGCAATTATTTCTTCGAGAGCCATTGTTCTTCAAAATATGCAATCGTTTCTTCTAGAGCCACTATTCTTTAAAATGCGATAAGCAATTTAGTTGTTTTGATATTTTTTTTTGGGCAATGGTTTTTGCAATTTGAAGTCAATTTGAATATTACATGGGAAGATAATTGTATTTTCTATGGAGGGCAAGAGATTTGAAAGATGCCTTTGTTGAGCACCGTGTAGCACGTTGTGTTTGAATAAATATTTTATATATTTCTGCTATATATCAAGCTTCTTGTTACTGTAAAACAGAGTTCTGCATTTTTCTGAAAACTCTAATTTTAAGTGTTTTGTTGGTTATCTCAATATAGTTTCTATATTTAAAAATATTTTATGGACCTTTCCTACTGTGTATTTTTTTTTAAGTTATTTAAATCTAATTAGAAATAAAATTATAAAAAAAAAAAATTGGGTTTAGTTTTAAAAATTATCATAGTCAGATGTATAGGAAATATTCACTCCCAAAGTCACTGAGGACGGATTAATTTGGGAATTATTTAATTTAATTTAATTTAATTTTGTAATTATCCAGTTACAAATATTACAAATAGTACTAGTACTAGTGGGATCTTACAATTGTGGAGATGGATAAGTGAAGGAGTTAGTGTTGGGATGGTCATATCTACCATGTGTCAATATGGAGTGTTGACTATAATGGTTACAAAACTTCCATGCAAGAGCTGAAGAAACCTAAGACTATTGAAGTTAAAATTGCATAATTCCTTCCTTGTGTGCAGAGCTTGATATCTTTGGTAAATTTTGTAGGGTTTCACTACATGTTTTTTCTTTTAGGATTGAAAATATATAATGTTATGACTCTATGTCTCCAACAAGATGAATTTGAATAAATATTTCTATATATTTATGCTATATATCGAGCTTCCTGTTACCATAAAACAAGGCTCTACATCTTTCCAAAAACTCTAATTTTAATTGTTTTACTGGTTATCTCAATATAATTTTTGTATTTGAAAATATTTTATAGACCTTGCCCATAGTGTAATTTGATTAAAGTTTTCCTTGTGAAATTTAAATCTAAAAGTTTTCTATATGCATTTTGTTACCCCCCCAGCCTAGGGATAACTAAGGAGATGATGTCTCGAGTCCCACAGGTCAAAGACATGGAGTACTGAGAGATGGATGGACAACATATCCCACATAACCTTTTTTCTTCACCATGCTTCACCATCATCATCAACAACAGAGAAATCCCCACTACACTGCTTTGTCCCCAGGAATACAACAGGTCTTGCTTCATGAGGTAACAAGTCCAGTCTCATGGTAGGTGTCACTTTAATATTTGAGGCATTTAAGTAGGTTGCAAAGAGTCCTTTCTTCATTATGAAATGTTTTCTTGGAAATTATATATTTTTCTTAATTTCACCTTAGTGGTTGTCATGGTATATTAGTAAGTTGGTCACCCTCAAGAAAAATGTTGTTACTCAGTGGTCTCCTTGAAGGGTCATCGTACTATTCCCACTCATACTTACCACTTTCCACACTTCTTCCCTTCCGCTTCCTCATCTTTTGGGTTTTCAGGTTCATTGACCCCAAGAAGGGTTTGTACCTCATTTCCTGGGAAGAAGGGGTTAAAGGCCTAGAGGTGTTTTATCTAACATCAAACATAAAAATGTAAGAACAAGCACTATAAAAAAATGTAGTGGCAGGGACACTAGGGATGAAAAAGCCAATAAGATTCCATATCTTGAGCCCTACCCTTCTAGATGCTCGCCCCAAAGTTCTGAGTGCATTGAAATGCCTCAGTGAATAAAGGAATTTAAAATAAGTGTCCTGCTTGAGGGGGGAATGCATTTGTGATGCTACTTTCTTTCCATTGTACATAACACTCAATGTGTTTTGACCTCAAGTTAAAATCATTTTCAAGGGAGAAGATTGTGGTGTTATTTTCTTTCCATTGCACATAACACTCAATGTTTGAACTTAAGAAAGAAATAAAAAGAATAAAAAGGAAAAAAGGGGGCCTTGGAAAAATGTTTCATTGCAAACGAAGGGTAACTCAAGGATGTAGCTCACCCTCCACAAAGGTACCCATAAATGAGACAATATGAACCCTTGATATGTCAAGAACCCCATGCCCAAGAGTCTTTCACCAATCCACCTCATACTCGCTACATGATCTAGAGAGGGTCTTCTTGGGAAACATTCCTTGACTTGGGGATTATCCTACCCAATAGGGCACCATGGCACCTCTCCCATACCTAAATTTTGAAAAGTTTATAAGGTCTTTGAGCATTTGTTTAATTTGAAAAGGGGGGATTTAATGCACTTGTTTGGGTGGTTCTTTTATTAAATGTAGCTTACTTAACATGATTCATATGACTTGTGGACCCTTGGAGGGCGTAATTTCTTGTCTTTGCAACACTATGCCTAGTGGAGGGCATTCATGAAGGAACTAAACCACTTGGACCTTCATAGGGGCATGAAATCCCATTGGATGGATGTTGTGCCCCACACATTGGAGGCCTAGGATGATGAGAGTTGCACCTTGGATGACGTTTTAGGCCCATGAAATAGGCCCAGAAACATGAAAAAGAGACAATGTCACCTTCCTATTCCCAACATTCCTCATTTGCAGCATGACATCACATATTTAGGAGGTCTTTTGGTGTATTTTGTGTGCTTAGTGGTGCTTTGGGATTATGACCCCGAACTCTTGCTTGATTTGAAGATAATGTGACACCTTTGTAACATGATGTCCTATCCTTTGGAGGCTTACCTTCACATGTTCCACATCAAAGAAGATATTTATGGGCTTGCATGTCATTATTTTGTTATTTTTCATCATTTTGTAACCTATGTGGGAAAAAAGAACAAATCGATTTGCTAATTAAGCATTGTAATTCTTGTTTTGACCTAAAACTAAGGTTATTAACTGTAAATGTGGACAAATTAGACTTGGATTTACTTTATAAATAGAGGCAAGTCATTTTTCATTTGGAAACTTTCTACTTAAGAGCTTTCTTTCTCTCACAAAAAATTTCGGCCCTCTTTTCTTGTTCATTATTGGCTAGTGAGTTGTCTTTTTGGGGATAATTTTGTTTGGAGATGGATTCTTGTAACATTAAAGCTTGGTTTGTGACTTAGGATATCTTCTTTAAATGTTTTCTTGCATGCTTGTTAGTGTTTGATGGTAAATTTATGCAACTTGCTTGATAATTTTGATTGAAGAAACTCTGAGAGGGTTAGTATTGTCTATCCCTTCCTTCAAGATTTCCTCTTTTATGAAAGGAGGCCATTCAAGGGTCAATTCAAGGGTTAGGAGGGCCTATCCACTTGAATCTCTTCCTTTTTGAGATCTACCAGAAGAGAGATTTGCGAGGATGGAAGAGAAAGTCACTTACATCTCTCGTAATATGGCCCTCCTAATGGTGGATCTAGTAAGCAATATCGAATCATTTAGGAAGGATGTGGGATATAACTCCGAGATTATATCAAAGGGGAAACTCAACGAAAATGAAGACCCTGAAAAGGAGTCGATGAAAGAGATCGAGAAAGAGAAGTCAAGTTCTAGTGCCATTACCCCTTCATAATCTTTATTTAAAATGGAAGTGAAAATGGAGATGAATCCATAACAAGGTGATATTGATGCATTAAATTTGAATCATTGGTTGCAACAATTAGAGGTCTATTTCGGTGTTCACAATATAGATGAGGAGCATAAGATTTTTTTTTCCCAACTGAAATTAGAGGGCCATGCATTAACCTAGTGGGAAATCCACATGGAGACACTTAGGCCATAGGGTGATTTGCTGGTAACTAAGTGGGAGGATTTCAAAACCCTCATTAAGTTCCAATTATACTTTATCGGGTATGTAGAGGACTAATGGATCTGAAGACCTGGGATGAAAACTTGATCTATGTGCAACACTCTTATAAAAAACACAGTCCACACTTCTACTAGCAAGTCCCCTTTTGAAAATTGCTTTGGGTATTTACCGCCTTCGCCCTTTGATGTTGTATATGGAAAACAAATAGGAGTGAGGAAAGGCATCACAAGAGAAGAATTGTAAGTAGAGAAATTTATTGAAAATATTAGACATAACCATTTGCAAGTATAGGAGACGTTGAAGAAGTCACATGAAAAGTATAATTTTAGACATGATCAACACAGAACTAAGAAGTCATTTAAGATGGGAGATAGAGTTTGGTTACAATTTATCAAGGAAATACTGCATGGCCCTATTAAGAATATCAAGGCTATATGATATGGTCATTTTGAGTTATTGGATAAGGTGGGAGATAATGCCTACAGACTCAGTCTAGCCTCATACATGCACATTTACTCTGTCGTGAATGTGGAGAATTTGGAACTCTATGATCCTTTCATGTTGTATCAGGAGGTGGAGCAGGTCCTACCTACCATAGAGGACTTATCAGCAGATGCTCAAGAAAAGTTGGTAGAAGACACGATTTTGCAGAGGAAGTCCAAAACTACAAGATAGGGGTAGCTTGACCTTTGGCATATTGGGTTGAGAGGACAACTTCCAGGTATGGAAAAATGGTAGTCCAGGGAAAAGGTAGAGGAAAAATTGCCTTGCCTCATTTAGTAAATATTTTGGGAACCAAAATCCTCCTGAAATGGGGAGTTATGATCTATATTGAATCATCATATAATTTTTCACTTATCTCGATACTTTCTAGGTGAAGGAAATTGGAGGAATTAGCTTGCAGAGCCATTTTAGTGGCAGGTGCCTGATTGGGAAATTAGGGTTTGGAACCTTCCCTAGTGATTTTGAGGCATTAAAAGACATTTTGGGGGATTATAGCGTTAAAAAATTGTTCCCAGGCCCTTGACAATGTTCTACACTCTGAGACCTTTCCAACTGTGCATAAAACACCTCAATCAAAGCTCATATTAAGAAGTTATGCCTCCTGCAAATTGACTTACCTACTTGACCACCATGGTACGAGTGGATGTGACATCAACTCCCATTACTTATGCATATGGGGATAGCCATGTGTGGAATTTAAAGAATATTCTAGAAGGCCCAAACTGGATCACTAATTGATGGTTGATGAAGCCAAAACCCTAACCCTAGATACCTATCGTCCTATGCTAAATACATGGACGATAGGAGGAGAATGGTTCCATTCTTTTGTATAGTACTTGCTCCATAGTTGAGAAAATCATTCGAGGAGTGGTATTTTCAGAGAATAATAGAGAAGGTAGGAAACTCTGTAGCAGTCATTCATGCCATAGTGTCTCCATAGTGAGTGCCTCTTTCTTTGTACTTTATTTCCATAACTAAAGAAAAGAGATCAGAGCATAGGCCTCACCTTCTAGCTGAGTTTTGTCCCATATTGGGTTTCCCAAGATATATTTTGTGTTCAATTGTGTGGACGGCGTGTATATTTTTTCCCATTCTTTCATTTTTGCATTCAATTATTTTGATAAATTCAAGCAAAGCTAGTAATTAATTAATATGGAATCTAAGGAAGATTAGTTTGCGTAGTATAATATTTCATAATATTATTAATATTTGTTGTGACGAGCTATTCCAGTGGAATATCCAAGACAATTTATAAATCACTTTGACATGAAGTCTTCCCTTTTAGTTAACAAGGGGGGGAATATTGATGATGGTTGTCAAAGTCAAGTTTTGACAACAAAAAGAACCACATAGTTGCAAACATTTTATCACTTATAGTTCAATTGAATAATACACCAAATTAAAAATTGATGATTGGGATGTTGAGTGAAATTATTTGTGTCATTTCTAAGAGAAATATTATGGACATTTTGTTCACCTAATGGTCATTAAACCTAGAATTGTTGCTTGGCATTTGATTAGGTTGTCGGGGTTTTTTAGGGAAGAGTCGGACTAAATTTGATTCATTTATCATCATTTTCTCTCATCGTATATTTGAGTTTACATTAGTGGAAAATTATAAATATTAGAGATTACATGTTCTAACTATGGGATTTTCTAGATTCTTGGCATCTAGATTTGATAGAAGTTTTTAGGAAAATATTCACTAATAGTCAATCTTTAGATTAAATATTGAGATGATATTGGTTTATGCACTAATTTGTGTTTCCTTGTTGGTATAATTATTAGATCTTATGATTGAGGGGTACATTGTTAGCTTGTGAGTCCCTGTAAAATCACAAAGTCCAAGATCAACTCTTTATGAGTTGTTATTCTTATCTCTCAATGAGGTGGAATCCTTATCTATTGTTAATTTATTGGTGTCATCATATCTCGATCTAGAGGTGGATACATCCATGTGTTATATATTGATTTCATTGCATGAATGTATTGTTGAGAACCACTACAAAATTTTCTACCAATATTCTTGTGTTATGTCTCATTCATAGTTTAATAATCACAAAGTCCTATATCACCTCTTTATGAGTTGTTATTCAGATCTAGTGATGAGGTGTCATCCTTATCTATTTATGAGTTGTTAATGTGCGAACTTATCTATATTTAGAGGTAATTCCATCCATGTACTATATATCAAAATCGTTTGATGAATATATTGTTGAGAATGGACAAAGCCTTTTTTTTCAATCTTCTTGTGTTATGTCTCTTTGCATAGTTTAACAATTGATGTATCGTTATTCATGGTGTTTTGCTAGCCTCATCTTGCCCATTAGAAGATTTTTTGGAGTGGTTCAATATCTATGGTTCTGTTGAGGGGTCCTAAATCCCTTTAACTCAACATCAGGAACCAAACCCGCCACCGAGGCCCAATTAGACTCTGCAACGTTTGATAGTGGAATGGTTCTCTAGATCTTTCAATCTAGCCAAATAATCAATGGGTTTTGCGTAGTGATTGACATGATATCTTCTTATGAAAGTTCCTCCTTCAGTTTAAATGTTCTTTTTTTTGTATTTTCTTTTATTAGATGGGTCTGATAAAAATATGTGTGCTGGTATAAACCAATTGGTAAAAGGGGGAATCTTAATTACTGAAGAAGGATAAGCTTGGGATAACCCTTGTGCTCAAGCTTGCATACAAAGATTTTCACACCCGTGACAAGCCTAGTACTAATACATCAACTTGTTGGTATTTCAATTATTGACTGAGATATGATTATCAAAAGAAAACATACATGCAATAAAATGATGGCAAGAAAAATAGTTTCCTTAGCTATAGCATTAATCACACATTAACACAATGATTTGCTTTCATCATTAGAGACAATAACTACAAAAAATATTGAAACAACTAACTTATCAATAGATTCAGAACTCTTACTAATTACATCATCCATTCATGAAATAAAGTCGGAAGTAATTCCTCCTCAAATCCAATCACACATGCCTTTGATGAAAAAACAGAAGTTTGTCTCTGGTCCTAAACAAGACTTCTCAATTAAGGTATTTCGGAAATAGTTCTTTAAAATTCCAAAAAATGAGAGTCTTTGCAAAAACCATCGACCTCTTCTAAAAGGTCGATCCTCTTATTTATAATGAATCATTAACTAAAAATAACTATCAAAAGTGCAAGCTAAGTAAAACAAAACATCACCACATGGCGCTTCCATCTCTTTGTCTTCTAAGAGTCATCAAATAGTTTCACTGAAGTGGATGACTCTTCTCATACTCTGACCATTTGACGAAGAGTTCCTCTCATGTGTTGGCATACGGGAATTTGTGTTGGTCCATCGGGGTCGAAATGATTTCTTTTACTTCTACTGCCCGTGCCCGATACTTAACTATTTTGACACTTAATTGTTGCAATACTGATCGAGCCTTAATCAGGTGCTCCATGAACTGTTGTACTTGACCTGGTGCCATGCTCACCACCTTTTCTATTTATATAGTCCATGCCAAGTCTTGTTCTGCATGTTGTTTGACTATGTCATGCAAGTCGACAAAGTCCTCGGGTGAGCCGAATTCTGGGAGGTCGATGTCTTTCATCTCTCGATTAATCTTGACCCAACTCATTTCACAATCGACCCATTTTTCATGAATCTCCCACTGAGGTTCGTGGGCCATTTTCATTGAGTATTTGTCTGCTTTCCTTATCCTATCTATGTTGTTGTCTCTCAGCACCTGAATGTCATGCTCTTCAACGTCTCGACCCTTTTGAACCGTGATGATGTAATCAATTCTTTCCACTACTTGGTGGGCCTTCTCGTACCATATTTCCACATCTTTGCAGGTTTCTAGTTCCATAAGGGTGTCTTCTTGGAAGTCGGCTATCCCTACAGTGAAAAGGTGTCATTCATTCGTGAATTTGTCATAGGCGTCTTGGAAATCGCTTCTCAAAAACATTGTGGCTTGTGTGGAGTCCTGATAATATTTCACCAAATGGGGCAGATGATCCAACTCCTTTAGCGCAACAACCAACTCCTCTTCATATTTTATTTCTCTATCCAGAGTGGCATCTGTGATAGCCATCCCTGTTCCGACAAGCTCGGACGTTTTGGCGTGCTCTCTGGTAATCAATTTTTCCTCTATGGTGATGAGAATCGAATTGTCCAATGTAAGCCTCCTCTTCTTAGTGGTTCTCTTCATGATGGATTTCCTCTTTCGGTCATAGGAGATTTCTTGTATATCGGAGACCTCATTAATAGGTTCGAGGATTTGTTGTTCTCCCTAAGTTAGAGTATTTCCCAGGCTCCCGACTGTGTATATATGTTCTAGGCTAGGTTCATGAACTTCTTCTATATGTTCCGGTGGCTCAACTTCTGGTTGTTGCTCATCTGCTGGTAAGGTATCGGCCAAAACTGAGGAATCACGGGTAGGTTCGGTACTTACTTGGTAATCAACTGTTGAAATGTCGATTTCTTGTTGTGGAATTTCTTCTTCCTATCCCCCCGATACTAGCTCATCCCTCTAGATGTCCATCGGGGTTCCCAATAAGTCGAGTGGCTCTGTGTCTAAGGCACTTTTAATCTCATGCTCGCTCTACAGATGACTCTGAACTAGAGCATCGAGGCCTAGGGTAGATTCTCTCTCAGGTTATTTCTCCTCATCATCATAGATGGTTATCAAGTTGAACAAGGGATTTGGTACACTTGTTCTTCCTGATGTCCTCGCTATCTCAGGATGGGTCGAAATTTCCCTTGGTGATCTGATCTGTGGTTGTGGAACTTCAGGGTTTTCGAACTCGGTGATTTCTTCAAGTTACATTGGCTCTAGGCCACTTGGCTCTCCTCAGATTTCGATTGGGTCATCAACAGGAATCCTCGTCATTTATATCAGATCAGGGTCATTTTGCAATTGATAAATGATTCTTTGTTCCCCCTCTAGCAAGAGTAATCCCCTTCTCTGTGGCTCTGTGGTCTCTACCGCCCTAATTTCTTCCCTGGCTTTGCAATCGTCTTGATTCAAATTCTCTATTGTCTTCACCTATTCATCCATGCTCATGGCCTTGAACCTGGTCATATTTGGGTTGGCCATTCTCTGTACCACCTCGTCCTAGTCCTGGGCGCACTTTGTGAAAATTTCATCCTCAAACTTATCATGAGAGTACGACCAATAGGATGATACCTGTGAAACATGTTGAAGGACTAGGCCTTTAAGGTCGTGCTTGCGGAATCAACCTGTCGGGAACCTGAATTCAAGTTGGCTCAGCCCTTCTTGTTTGGATTGAGCAGTATCCTTTACCAGATAAAACCCCACATGGAAACCGTAGGGTATGAAAGAACGCTTCTTGTCCTTGACTAATGTGACGTTATAGCCCTACAGGATAGTATGATAGCATATTTTTCTCACAACAAGCCAGTCTGGGACATGAGCGGGTAGGATATGTGGTGCTCTGGTGGCCTTGAACACCCTGATATAGGTTGAGCATTTGTATAAATACCAGTGGCCTACCTTAGCTACCATTTTCTTGGCTACTATGGATAATCTTGGGATTTACTTCTTAAAAATAATAAAATGAAAATGGGCAATGAATTCATCAGAGATGAGTGCATACAATTTTTTTTACCTGTTCTCCTAGAGTATGATGAAATAAACATGAACCAGGGGATCTGCAACATGCTATCTTAGATTCATGTCGACAAAGACATTTCTTGAAAAGATAACATCGAGAAAGTATGAGGCCATGTAGAAAGCAGGTACTTCCCCTTCTTTTGGCATATGATCCTGCTGTACACAGAAGCTCAATTGTTTAGAAATTATAGCTCCCCAGTTGAGGTTGCTCCCAGAGATTGCCACTGTGTATGCCAAAGGCATCCATGCTTCTAAAAACTTGGAGAAATAATTTTATCCATATAGTTGGCAGATGAGAGCCATCAAATAGATGTATGGCTCTCTCAAGTTAGATGTCCCATACTAGCCATTTCTCTGATTGGTAAAATTCTTGTCCTCCTTCCACCATGAAGACATCAACCGACTTGTGTCACGAAATTTGTAGAACTTCACCACAAAGTCTGTGTTTAGTCGCTCCTATGGGTCTCTGAGCTTGTATTATTTATGGACTTCCATTCGAAGGAACACTCTGACACACCCACCATTCTCATCGTTGATTACAAATTTTTCTGTGTCTGTATGGTCAATTAGCCACTTCAGAACCTCTATGCAAGGGAAAACTGGGGTTTTGCTGA
>JZKD02S1185199.1:89601-111225 GCA_000966675.3 Picea glauca | reverse complement strand
GGGGTGAAATTCCTCACAAAATTGATTTTCCCAAAGAAGGATTGCATAGCCTTTTTGTTTTGGGGTAAGGGAAGCTGAGCTATTTCCTTAATTCATTCTAGGTCTATTCGAATTCCTACTTGAGATATAATATGACCTAGTAGTTTCCCTTCCTTGACACCAAATATAGTTTTCTTAGGGTTTAAAGATATATAGTATTTCCTACACCTTTCGAAAATTTGGGTTAGGTGTTGGATGTGATCTTCTCTATTCTTTGAATACATAGTCACGTCGTCCAAATAAACTACTACACTTTTGTTGATTAGTCCCCGAAAATATACGTCCATGGCCCTTTGGAAGGTTTCCCCTGCATTGATTAACCCAAAGGGCATGCGTTTATAAGAAAAGGTTCCCCACTTGGTTCAGAAGGTAGTTTTCAATCGGTCTTCCTCTGAAACTAGAACTTGGTTGTAACCTAAAAAACCGTCCAGCAGGGAGAAAATATTAGAACCAAACACAGTATGCAAAAGTTACTCCATCGGTGGGACTGGGTAGTTTTCCTTTTTTGATGCTCTGTTGAGGTTTCTAAAATCCACACACAGGCGGATCTCCCTCGAAATTTTCCTAACAAGAACCAAACTTCCTACCCAGGAAGAGTGTCTAGCCTGAAAGATAATTTTAGCATCTAGTAATTTCTTTAACTCCTGACACATGAGGGGTTTCAAATATGGGTGGTACTTTCAGAGATTCTGCTGGAAGGTTTTTACTCCGAGTTTTAACGGGATTGTGTGTTGGATAATACAAGTATCATAAGTTTTCTTTTCATATCTCGGTAGGACCACGCAAACACATCTTGATAATATATGAAAAGTTTGAGATAGGACTTCCTTTCTTCTTTAGACACTATCTTGCCTAGATTTATATTTTTAGGTTTTTCCAGGGTTCCTAGGTTTACAGTCTCATACATGGGGCAGAAGCTCCTTGTCTTTGTGTTTGTTGACCCTTAAAATTTTTCCCTTAAGTCAAAGAGATTCTCCAAATTGGCTACCCCTTTCGGTATCGTGTGAAACCTTATTTTTTCAGTTGAGTGATCTGTTTCTCCTCTTTATTCACGGGGATCAGTTTCTACTAGTTGATCTTGGAATATTTCATCATCAATAGCTAGGTCTTTAAAATTTTCCTGATTGGTTAAGAAATTTATGATTTGTTCATCTCCTTCAAAGACCTTCTAATTATAAATATTGTTGGGCACTGATGGTTTGTAGAGTATCTCCACAGTGAACTGAGAGGCTTCATAGTATTCTAAAGGGGATAGCCTCGAGGTAGCAGTGGCTAGGGAATCAACAAGAGTATTCTTTGTTCTAGGGATTGTTGTAATGTTGAAGGCTTCAAGAAGTTCTATTAGCCTGTGCACTTCCTGTTGATATTTCCTCAAATGGGGAGATTTGCAGTGTATAGTGTTCTTTACTTGCCTAACGATAATCTTAGATTATCTGAAAACCTTTAGTTCTTTAACATTTAAGTCTATGGATTTATTTAGTCCTTGCACTAAATCTTCATACTCGGCGGTGTTATTAGTGCATTCAAATTCTAGTCTTCAAGATAGGAAATTTTGTTTCCCCTTCAGATCAATGAGGATACACCCCGCTTCTGATCCTTCTTGTGATTTATACTTGTTGGCCCTTGGTTATGGAGGCAAGCGAAGATTAAGTCAGGAAAGGCGAAATGCGAACTACGCAGAAGACACAGTGACCATTACCGGGTCGAAGTGGGCAGAAGAGCAGAAAAGACAGAGCAAAGTAAGAGAAAGAAAGTCGTTGAACGAGGAGACCAAGGATGCTAGATCAACAAGGAAGATGGATTGTTGACAACTCAACAAGAAGAAAAATCCATAGATGGATGCTTTGGAGCACCGTGCAAGAAGGAAGGAAAGATAGGTTGGCGAATCCCTGAAAACGTAGGTCAAGTTGACGTAGGGTTTTAGACACATAGGGTTTTGGTATATAGGGTTTTGACACTTAGGTTTTGGCTTAAGGATGTCGGTGAACTATTGTAATGTATAAATAAGAACCTAGATGAGGAAAGGGGGTTCGTTCTAGTTTTGTTGTTGACATGAGTGATTATTGTCTAAGAGAGAAGTGTTAAGTGTAAGAACCTTCTGGTATTGTAAGATCTTCAGCTGGGTGCGGAGATCAATTCCTGTAGCTAGGTGCTCAGGAAGGGGAGAGACAGAGAGGAGAAGAAAGAAGATTTGCTAGCTAAGATCACAGATAAGAAATGTATGCTTCCATTTAACATAATATAAAGCATATTTATGTGGACGTAGCCCTAGCGAGAGGGTGAACCACATATATATTTTGTTGTGTGTGATTGATGTTATGTGCTTTATAGCTTGATAGAATGTTATTATATTAATGTGTTAGATCTGGTAGACAGTTGTGTGAAGTAGATTTCGGTTGGTATTGGATATATAAATGTTGTGTAGTTCTTGTATTAGATCCACTTGATATTCCCCTTGGTTGTAGACATCTCTATCCTGTAACCCCCCCATAGCTTCTTCGAGTGAGACTGCATCTACCTCGTAGGTGTTTCCAAAAGGGCCATTAGTTAGGGCTTGTTGGTGTGATTTTGGAGCTGAACCCTGGGTCTTCCCTTGTGCCAACAAATGGTTTTGTTGTCAGGACAGGAATCTTCCCGAGGGAATGTCAAGGTGGTTTCCATCGAATATAGAGATTCATAGGTGGGTATAAGATCAAGAGAAGGACTTCGTCGAAGCCCAAAACAAGAACCCTAATGTTAGTACATAGGACTGGTTAGAAAGATATATCTTCACTGATATACATGAGATTTTCTTTGGAGGAATACATCAAGAGTTATATGAGTGGCTAGCCATATTAGCAGATACACAGTTTGAGGTTAGATCTAGACCTCCTGTGGTTTAGATGTCGGTGTTGATCAAGAAGGTCAAAAGAGTTGATAACGTTGTATCAAGAGCATTAGATCACTGGTTCGATAGTACCATTAGAGGGTACATCACAGAGTTTTTTGTTGACAGAGTGGAGTCATACAACCAAGCCGAGAGATATTTCTTCAAAGGACTCAAAGGAAAATTTTTACACTTTCTAAAGTTGAGGATCAAGATGTTATTGCATGAGAAGAACATATTGAAGATACAATAGTTGGTTAGATTTGGAAAGGCTAATGTTCAAAAATTTGGACAGTGATAATGACACATAAGCTGGACATATGCGCAGTGGGAAAGTGTTCAGAGAAGTTCATCTTGCGGACCTGTTCAAGCAAAAATACGACGACAAGGATTTCTACAGTGGAGAAGAGGCATGTCTGACGAACGAAGAGAATTTAGAACCCGCTGGGACAACGGAGGGAAAATCCGAAGAACCTCACCAGGACGAACTAGAAACTTCAGGAACTGCGTAGACTATTGAAGTAAGTATTGTTAGTCTCCCTATTGTTTTAGTAGCACTAAGAAACCAGAATAGTCAGAGTCATTGAATTCCTCAGAGTACTATTACTAGCAGTTCAACATACACTCAGATAGGAAACCTAGGCAGCTCTATGGAAGATGAGATGAGGCTCCCTATCTTTAGGGGATATGGATCTGAGGATCCTGATCATCACTGGTTTCTATGTGAAGCTATATGGAATATTAAAAATGTCACTGATGAAGCTGTTAAAAGAGATCAATGCAACACTACTCTAAGAGATCGCACACTGAGAGGGACGTACATGAAACTTGTCTAAGGACTTGCACAGCCTAAACCATTGAATGAGATCAAGAACGCATTGATTTCAGAGTTCAAGAAACCCAAATCAGAGTCACAGTGTATTACATAGCTGAAAGAGATCAAACAAAAGGTAGCTAAACCTGTTTGGGAATTCGATCAGAGGTTCAAGACCCTAACCGGCTGGTTGACTTTTCAGATTCCGGATGAATAGAACAAAGAATGGTTCATTTCTGCCCTCTTACCAAAAAAAGGAACACTCTCCCCTATTTCATGAGTACTTGTCCTCTGGAGCTCTGAGCCCTTTGAAGCAAGTCACCCTACCCTAGTGCGAGGTATGCAAAAATAGACATCTCCCTAGTGAGTGCTATTACATGAAAAAATATGTTCAGACACCCACAAATTTGTATTGCACATTCTGTAAGTCTGTGTGGCATGATGATAGGGATTGTAGGGCTTATGACCTAATGCATGAAAGTTCAAGGGACATATACAAAATTTAAGGCGAAGTACAACAAGAAGGAAACACTACGCAGTATAAATCCCCTGGGAGAGGGAACTTCAACCCTCACGGTGGATTCAGAGGAAGAGGTCAAGGAGGAGGTATGGGTCGAGGTTGACATTAGATCATTTGCTACAACTACTCACAACCATGACATTTGGAAAGGGACTTTCAGAACTCTTGTACCACTTGCAGCTACTGCAACTCATTCGATCATGTCATAGAATATTGTCTTGTGTTGCTCATTGAGCTTCAGGAGAGACGAGGACCTTAGCAGAACCCACAAGTGAAACTGATATACGTTGAACCTCGTGGAGGAGACCCAAGAGTCATTTTTATTACTAGAGGGGGAGTTGTTACAGGAGAAGATAGACTGACTCAAGGAAAGACTACAGAAGACCCAGGAGTCAGGAAAGCTGTAAAGAAAACACAAACTTTCGATGAAAAGAAAGAAAGACAAATATTTGAGGAGGCAAGGAAAGAGTTCAAAGTAGGCCAAGGATCTTCATCAAAACCATGACCAGAAGTGAGAGAATATGGGATGCCTTTGGAATTCGATCAATCTGATCTACCAGAAGGAGGAAAAGAGGTAATCAAGCTCATGGAATTTTTACATACTTGTCTTAAGTTAATTCGGGATGAAGGTGTTGTGCAAGAAATACAGAATTTAGTTAGACAGTATGAGCTAGGAAGGGTATACTCATTACTAAATAGGGTAGTACACCAAGTATCTAAATGGAGAAGGACAAATAAGGAGTTACACTTGAATGCTCAAATAGGAGAGTATGATATAGACTATGTGGTCCTCGACTTAGGGTCGGAGGTCAATGTAATGACGAAGAAAACCTAGACACTGATGGGAAAACCTAAGTTGATCTATTCCCCTATCAGGCTTAGGATGGCTAATAAGCAAGATATAAGCCCATTTGGAAGATTGGAACATGTCCCTATGGAAATCGACAGAGTAAGAATGTTTGGAGATTTTGAGGTAATTGAGATAGTCGATGACATATGTCCTTACCTTGCGCTATTAGGAATTGATTGGGATTTCAATAATTCCACTGTAGTTGAGCTAAAGAAAAGACATATGAAATTTGAAAGAGATGGCCTTAGGGTCATTGCAACTTTAGATCGATATGAAGGTCAGTGATATACAAAGCCCATCAGAGAGGAAGACCGTGCATATGAGCTGCAAAACATATACAAACTAACAACCAGACAACATGGTTACATTAATCCTATAGCAGATGGGAACCTAAGATGGTGAAGTGACACCGCCTGTTCATCAAATTCAGAAGAAGCACTGGAGAATTGGTAGAATAAAATGTACGAAGTATCTACAAGGAGATGTCCCAGATTAACCAGAGAAGTTCACTAGATCGACACAACAATAAGTAACCTACCCACCTTTCATGGTCTGAACCCTTTATAAACATTCTTGTTAGAATTCAAAGAAAGTGTACCAATGAAACAAATATTGCTGGCAATGGATGAGGCCTTGAAAGAAACACCAGAAAGATGGCGGGGGACACACAAAAACAACATTACAGATTGGGTACAATGTCATACTTTGATGACAACACAGTTCTTAGCACAAGTAGAAGGCTGCAAATTTAGATACACAGGTCGAAACTGTCCAAAGGACCATGTGCGAAGCTGTGAGGAATCCTGAAGCAACATCCCTCAAGAACAGTGGGTGCACAAATTCATTAACACCTTGAACACAACCCCTATCAACTGGTACCTTCAAGCAGAGCTGCGCCTCATCACTACAGATTGGGAAGGTATGAATTAGAATTTTATAACTACCTTCCTATTTGAAAGTCAATATCCTTCCATAGATCAAGCGTTATAGATTGTAAGACATAAATCATTTGAGGAGGCATCTAGCCTCTCCTTGGAACAAGAAGAGGACAAATGGACTGCACCTCTCTAGAAACTGCAAGGCTGTTACAACATCAATGCTGATGAAGACGATGATCCGAGGAAAGTGAACATCACAGAAAAAAAGGGACAGAGAGATGTCAAAGGACCAGGAGTTGAGCTACCATTCATTGGATAGCCGATCAAGATCAAGAAAGTCAATATTGAAGTGGAGAAAGCACCAAATCTTGCAAATGTCGGGGAGTACTGGGATGCTGCCACTATTGACAAGATCACAGAGCTACTGCATGAATATCATGAATTGTTTACGACCAAGTTCACTGATATGAAGGGAATTAAAGGGCCTATGGGAGAGATGAGGATCCCTTTAAAACCATATGCAAGACCAGTCAAACAGAGACCCTACATATTGAACCCTAAATATAAGGAGAAAGTGAAGATTGAGTTCGACAGAATGCTGGAAGCAGGGATTATAGAACCTATCGAAGATTCAGAGTGGATTAGCCCTATGGTGGTGTAAGACAAGAAAATATGAGAGATTAGGATTTGTGTAGATCTCATGAAGCTGAACGATGCATGTTTTCATGATCCATTCCCTACACAATTCACTGACAAAGTGTTAGACAATGTAGGTGGATAGGAGGTATATTCTTTCACAGATGGATTTTTTGGATACCATCACATCCGGATTTCCAAGGAAGACCACCATAAGACCACATTTGTGATAGAATGGGGATCCTACCAATACACAGTGATGTTATTTGGATTGAACAATGCCCCAACCATATTTTCTAGGGTGGTGGTCGAAGCTTTCAAGGAGTTTTTACATAAATTTCTAGAATCTTACTTTGATGATTGGACTGTTTTTAGTTTATTGAAAAACCATATTGAATGTCTAAGACTAATGTTGGATAAGTGCAGGCAGTGTCAAATTTCCTTAAATCTAAAGAAGTGCATATTATTTCACCATTTGGAGTGTTTTTAGGTCACATTGTATGCAAGCAGGGATTACTGGTAGACCCATCTAAAATTTCCATTATAGTTGATCTACCACCTCCCACTTCAGTCAAACAACTACGCACTGTGCTGGGACACATTGGGTACTACAGGAAGTTCATTAAAGGTTATGCACATATTACAACACCTATGGAGAAGCTGTTGAAGAAAGATTGCCAGTTTCAATGGACAGAAGAATGCCAACAGAGCTTCAACACACTAAAACAAAAGATGGTTACTACGCCCATTTTGGTCTTTCCCGATTGGAGTAAGGAATTTCATGTGCATTTTGATGCATCTTCTATCGCATTAGGAGTTGTGTTAGGACAACCCGGAGCAAGAGACATTGATCACCCGTTATCCTTTGCTAGCAGGAAAATATCCACCGCTGAGATCAATTACACCACCACAGAGAGAGAAGGGTTAGCCATGGTGTATGCACTGCAGAAATTTCGCCACTACTTATTGGGATGACACTTTAAAATGTTCACTGACCACTCTGCACTGAAATACCTAGTCAACAATCCAGTGTTGGGGGGAATAATATGCAGATGGATTCTCCTATTTCAGGAATATGATTTCGAAATTGTGGTCAAGCTAGGAAGAATGAACAAGGGTCCTGACCACTTGTCGAGGTTGGAGCACAAAGAAGAGCCTACTAGTTTGGAGGATGCACTGCCAGATGCCTAGTTTCTAGCTATTAGAAAAATTGATGACCATTTCGTAGAAATAGTCCAATTCCTATCGACATGAATGGCACCTAGTGAATATACAATTCCCCAGAAGAAACAACTAGTAGTGCGCGCTGCAGACTTTTCACTTATAGTCAGACAACTATACAAGATGGGACCTGATGAGATATTGAGAAGATGTGTTATGGAAGCAGAGAGACCGTTGATCCTCACAGAAGCTCATGAAGGCATTGTAGGAGGACACTACGTAGGGAAAGCAACTATGCAGAAGGTTCTTAGAGCTGGCCTTTGGTGGCCTAGCTTACACAGAGATGCTAAAGACTATTACAGAGCCTGTGATGTATGCCAAAGAGTAGGGAAACCATCTAGAAGAGATGAAATTCCTTTAGCACCACACATGACCCTACATGCATTTGAGAAATGGGATATTGACTTTGTGGGACCTATAAACCCACCAAGAAAGCGCACAAGAGCTAGATACATAATCACTGCGACAAAGTATTTGACAAGATGGGCTGAAGCAAGAGAAGTCAAGGAATGTAGTGCAACTACAAATGCGTGCTTCATATTTGATGACATCATAACCAGGTTTGGATGCCCAAATATCCTTATGAGCGATCAAGGCACACATTTCATCAATAAGACAGTTGAAGCCTTGACCGAGGAGTTTGCAGTCCATCACCACAAGAGCACACCATACCATCCACAAGCAAATGGGATAGTTGAAGCATTTAACAAGATATTGGAGATAGCACTAATGAAGATTTGCAGTATGAACAAGGATGACTAATATTTAAGAGTACCAGTAGTACTTTGGGCCTATAGAACTACTTGCAAGAAGCTGACAATTCAGACACCTTTTAAGTTGGTGTATGGTCTTGAATCCATTGTCCCAATGGAATATATGGTACCAAGCCTAAGAATTGCTGCCTTTACAGACATGGATAACACTGGTGCTGTTTGAGAGAGGCTTGCACAATTGGTTGAACTAGAAGAAGATAGATTCATTGCAGGATTCCATCAACAGGTTCAGAAGGAAAGAGAGAAGGCCTACCATGACATGCACATCAATAAAAAGGCATTTAAGCAAGTAGATCTGGTACTAGTATATGACAGTAAGTTCATGAAGCACCTTGGGAAGTTCAAAATGCATTGGATCAGGCCATTTGAGGTCGCATATGTTACATAAGGAGGAGCTGCGCAGCTGAAAAATTTGAATGGAGAATGGAAGGAAGGTTTAGTGAACAAGATCCGATTGAAATTGTATTATGACAACTAGTTGCCTTGCAGCTCTCAGTAAAAGCATGAGGAAAAGGGTATAGGTACCAGGTGCAGTTGAAAAAGGGTACCAGACATAGAAAAGACTGTCTGCACAGGGAAGGAAAGGAGGCATAGAGAAGAAAGTAAAGGTTGCATTGCGCAGTCCGAGGTCGAATAAAAAAAGAAATATCAGGTCTAAAGTGCCTCGGGATGAGTCATAGGTGAGTGTTGGGGGCCTGTTGGCCCTTGGTTATGGAGGGAAGCAAAGATTAAGGAAGAAAAGGAGAAATGCAAAATGCACGAAAGACACAGTGACCGTTACTGGGTCGAAGTGGGAAAAAGAGAAAAAAAGATGGAGCGAAGTAAGAGAAAGCAATCCGTTGAATGAGGAGACCAAGGATGATAGACCAGTAAGGAAGATGGATTGTGGACGACTCAACAAGTGGAAAAAGACACAGATGGATGCTTTGTAGCACCGTGCGATAAGGAACTAAAGATAGTCTGGTGAAGCCCTGAAAATGCGGGTCAAGTTGACCTAGGTTTTTAGACACCTAGGGTTTTCACACTTAGGTTTCGGCCTAAGGATGTCGATGAGCTATTGTAATTTATAAATAAGAACCTAGATGAGGAAAGGGGGTTCGTTCTAGTTTTTTTGTTGACATGAGTGATTATTGTCTGAGAGAGAAGTTCTAAGTGTAAGATCCTTCTGGTATTGTAATATCTTCAGTTGGGTGCAGAGATCAAGTCCTGCAGTTGGGTGTGTAGGAAGGGAAGAGACAGAGAGGAGAAGAAAGAAGATCTGCTAGCTAAGAGCACAGATAAGAAATTTATGCTTCCATTTAACATAATATAAAACACAGTTCTATGGACGTAGCCCTAGGGAGAGGGTGAACCATGTATATCTTGTGTTGTGTGTGATTGATGTTCTGTGCTTTGTAGTTTGATATACTGCTATTAGATTAATGTGTTAGATTTGGTAGACAGTTGTGCAAAGTAGATTTCATTTGATATTGGATATATAAATGCTGTGTAGTTCTTGTATTAGATCCACTTGATATTCATCTTGGTTGTAGACATCTCTGTCCTACAACCCCCCCATAGCTGCTTCAGGTGAGATTGCATCTGCCTCACAAGTGTTTCCAAAAGGGCCAATAGTTTGGGCTTGTTGGTGCACTCTTGGTGATGAACCCTGGGTCTGCCTCTATGCCAATAAGACCCATCAAAGTACAAGGTCCATACTTGTGGGAGAAAACCATTAGCTTCTCCTTGACTGCTACCTTTTTCCTCTCCACCTATTTTCTCTGTGGTTTCCAACGGAGGTTCTTGATAGAAGAGGGTTTCTTCCACCGCTGTCGGTACATTTTCTTGAAAATTCATTTTAGAGTTTTGAATAAGAGGCACATCAGACGAGAGAGGGGGGAATTACCGAAATTGGAATCGCAAGAGAAATTTCCTAGCATGGGGAAATCTGTCGAAGATGGTTCGTTGAGGGCTTCTAAATCGATGACAGTATGTTTGAGATACCTCTCCCTATCGATCCTAATCATGTTTGCGTGTCCCTTTAATGGAAACCAAAGGTGAGACTATTCTGTGTTAAAGTATCCATTCAAATTCTCAGACCAATCTCGATTAAGTAGTAGTCTATAATCTTCTGGTATATCTAATACAACAATGTCAATTACTTGAACAAATTTTGGGTGCATCGCCATTCTGATTATGACATCCTTGAGTTCTCCAATAACTTTCACCTGAGTTCTGTCTAGTTGTATCCCATGTCTATCACTTTTAAGAGGGACTCCATTTAATTTCTTGCAGATAGATAATGGAATAACATTAGAGGATGCCCCTAAGTCAACTAAACAATTATGGAGTTTTTGTTGAAGGATTCAAATGTCAAAAGGAACGGTGGGAAAACAGGCTTTCCTTTTTTATCTATAGAGAAAGCGTTCACATTTGGCCTATTTTCTAGATCTGTGGGGGTTGGATTTTCTCCTTGGTCAGTGCTTGTTATAGGATTTTCTATCGACTTCAAGGCTTGTAACAGAAAGTCCTTTTTTTTGGGGAATTCTACACATGTCCATGACCGATACATTTGCCTTAAATATTTTTAGATCTTCTACTATGTTGTATTCTAGCTTGGGTGATTCTCATGTATGGATGTTTATAGGATTTGTTTGGGAGACAAAAGGTGCTTTCGAGTGATCGAACGCTTGTTTTCCCCTCACATTTTGGTCAATGGTAGGGTCATTTGAGACCGACTGACCCCTACTTCTCATTTGCACAACCAAGACCTCCGCAGGTGGTTCTTGAACCTCAAATATATCATCAGAGGGCATTGGCAAGTCAGGATTCCAAAACAACATGGTTGTTTCTTCCGACAGGTCAACTTCTTCCTGATCAACAATATTCATCATTGAGTCGCTTGATTGTTCAGTAAGGAAAACTTCTTTTAGGAACCAATTGGCCATCAAATTCATGGCATGCACCCATTATGGATAGTCTCTTTCAGAATGATTCTCTTGATGATAGGCACATAAAGAGTCGGATGCTACATTGCCCAGGTCAATGTTTAAGTTGGTAGGGGGAGGTTTTATTGCTTTGAATGGTGGGTTTCTTTTAAAAGAAGGTTTATATGGCCTTTGGCCTTGGTTTACTTCCCCCACACTTCTTTTCATGTCTACGATTTCATTTGGAAACTTATTTATCATCCATTGTAGGTCTTCTATGTCTCCACTTCCCTTTTCGGGCCCTTGGTCTGTTTGTTTCCCAGGGGGTCTCGTCAACAAGAGTCCTCTCCTAGGTGGAGATTTAGTTTCCTTATTAAATAGTGAGACCTAGCCCTCTTTTCATCCCTTCATTTGGAATTCAATTGTTTTGGCTTCCTCGAGAGGTTCAACTAGGGTATGCTTGGCATCCCTTTTTACAAACATGGAAATAGAAGCAGGAAGAGCATTAGTGTATACTTAAATTTGAAACTCCTGAGTGGGTTTAGCTTTGGGTTGAAATTTGTTCAGGATAGCGGTAAATTGTTGATTGAAGTCTTTAACCTTTTCTTTTGAACTCATGGTGGCAGCGAACGGTTCAACCATTAAATATCCTATAGTGGTTTCTTCTGTAAATTTGTCTAAAAAATAATTTTGAAACTTTGTCTAACTAGTTATGGACCCTACAGGAAAGTTAAAATACCACGTGGAGGCTGAATTCTCAAAGCTATAGGGGAAAATCCTACATACTATGTATTCATGTTGGACATTCATCAGTCTAATAGCTAGTATGAACTTTTGGATATGGTCTTTAGGTAATCTTGAGGTTTCAGGGTCGAATTTAGGGAGTAATTTTTCTGGATGTCGGGGGAGGTTATGTACTCGTCCGGGGATTGCCAGAGAATCTTTGGCCAACCAAGGTTGATTATTCTGAGGTGGTTTTCCCCTTTATTCATTATGATCATTGTTATCATCCATGTCTTCCAACTCCAAAGTTGAGCGATCCGAGTTAAACCCTTCCTCGTTAGATTCAAAATCATCGGTCTCAGAGTAGTTACCAACTGGTGTTTTTGGGGTTAGATTAAGGGGTTGTTTGATATCGGTGAGGGAGAAAGCTATCAGTTCTTCTACTGTGTGAACAAAAACTTGGTCAGGGGTGTCGACCACTGGTCTGCTTACTTTTTTTCTACAAGAAAGTAACGGGGATAAGGGTAATGATCCAATTTGTCGGGCGTAAGCTCTTGTGATTCTTCTGAATCGGTTCAACTCATCGTGGGGAAGAGCGTAAGGTATATAAGGGAATAAATGTTCTTCCTCTTTTTGGGGTGAGTTACTCATTTTAGGAGTAGTCAGTGTATGTGGGTTGTCTTGAGAATTATGACTAGCCATGCATGTGGGTTGTTTTGAATCTATAGGTTGTGTGAAATATTATATCAGAAATATTATTAGCCATTCATTGAATAGGCCCTCCTTCTAGTTCCAATTATGTTGAGGGGTCCTAAATCCATTTAAATCAACAGGAGGAACCAAACCCACCATCGATGCCCAATTAGACTGTCTAACATTTGATAGTGGAATGGTTCTCAATATCTTTCAATCCAGCCAAATAATTGATGATTTTTACGTAGTGATTAACATGATATGTTCTTGTGAAAGTTCCTCCTTCAGTTTAAATGTCTCTTTTTGTATTTTCTTTTATTAGATGGGTCTGATAAAAATATGTGTGTTGGTAAAAACCAGCTGGTAAAAGGGGAATCTTAACTATTGAAGAAGTCTAAGCTTGGGATAACCCTTGTGCTCAAGCATACATACAAAGATTTTCACATTTGTGACAAGCCTAGTACTAATACATCAACTTGTTGGCATTTCAATTATTGATCGAGATATGATTATCAAAAGTAAACATACATGTAATAAAATGATGGAAAGAAAAATAGTTTCCTTATCTCTAACATTAATCACACATTAACACAAATTTTTGATTTCATCATTAGAGCCAAGAACTACAAAAAATATTGAAACAACCAACTTATCAATACATCCAGAACTCTTACTCTTTACATCATCCATTCATGAAATAAAGTCGGAAGTTATTCCTCCTCAAATCCAATCACACATGCCTTTGATGAAAAAACATAAGTTTGTCTTCGATACTAAACAAGACTTCTCAATTAAGGTAGTTCAGAAATAGTTCTTGACAAGTCCAAAAAATGAGGGTCTTTGAAAAAACCATCGACCTCTTCTAAAAGGTCAATCCTCTTATTTATAATGAATCATTAACTAAAAATAACTATCAAAAGTGCAAGCCAAGTAAAAAAAAACATTGCCACATGGCGCTTCCATCTCTTTGTCTTCTAAGAGTCATCAAATAGTTTTGACTGAAGTGGATGACTCTTCTCATACTCCGACCATTTGATGAAGAGTTCCTCACATGTGTTGGCATACAGGAATCTATGTTGGTCCATCGGGGCCGAAAGGATTTATTTTATTTCTACTGCCCGTGCCCGATACTTCACTATTTTGACACTTAACTCCTAAAATACTTCTTGAGCCTTGATCATGTGCTCCATGAACTGTTGTACTTGACTTGGCTCCATGCTCGCCAACTTTGCTATTTCTGCAGTCCATGTTGAGTCTTGTTCTGCATGTTATTTGAGTATGTCATGCAAGTTGACAAAGTCCTCGGGTGAGCCAAATTTTGGGAGGCCGATGCATTTCATATCTCGATTAATCTTGACCCAAATCCTTTCGCAATCGACCCATTTTTCCTGAATCTCCCGCTGAGGTTCCTGGGCCATTTTCACCTAGTATTCGATCAATTTCCTTATCCAATCTATGTTGTTGTCTCTCAGCACCCGAATGTCGTGCTCTTTGGTTTCACGACCCTTTTGAACCACACTAACGTAATCAATTCTTTCCAATTCTTGGTGTTCCTTCTCATACCATCTTTCCACGTATTTGCAGGTCGCTAACTCCATAAGGGTGTCTTCTTGGAAGTTAGCTATCCCTATAGTGAAAAGGTGTCATTCATTCATGAATTTTTCATAGGCGTCTTGGAACTCACTTCTCAAAAACACAGTGGCTTGTGTGGAGTCCTGATAGTGTTTTTCCAAATGGTGCAGATGTTCCAACTCCTTTAGCGCAATGACCAACTCCTCTTCATCTTTTATTTCTCTATCCAGGGTGGCATCTATGATATCCATCCCTGCACCGATAAGCTCAGAGGTCTTGGCATGCTCTTTGCTGATCAATTTTTCCTTCGTGGTGATGATAATCGAACTCTCCAACGTAAGCCTCCTCTTCCTAGTGTTTTTATTCATGAATGATTTCCTCTTTCGGTTATAGGAGATTGCTTGTATATCAACGACCTCATCAATAGGTTCGGGGATTTTTTGTTCTCCCCAAGTTATAGTATTTCCAAGGCTCCTGACTGTGTATATATATTCTAGGATGGGTTCTTGAACCTCTTCTATATGTTCTGATGGCTCAAATTCCAGTTGTTTCTCATCGACTGGTAAGGTATCGACCAAAACCAAGGAATTAGGGGCAGGTTTGGTATTTACTTGGTAATCGACTATTGAAATGTCCATTTCATGTTGTGTAATTTCTTCTTCATGTACACCCGATCCTAGCTCATCCCTTGAGCTTTCCATTGGGGTTCCTGGTACATTGAGTGGCTTCGTGCCAAAGGCACTTTCGACCTCATTCTCACTCTACGAATGGCTCTGAACTGGAGCATCGAGGCTCGAGGTAGATGCTCTCTCAAGTTCTTTCTCATCTATAATTTTCACTGGAGTCACCAGGGACACCTCCAAATTCTCCTCCTCATCATAGATGGATATCAAGTCGAACAAGGGATTTGGTACAATTATTCTTCCTGATGTCCTCGTTATCTCAGGATGGGTCATAATTTCACCTCGTGATTTGATTTGTGGTGGTGGAACTTCAGGGTTTTCAGACCCGGTAATTTCTTCAAGTTTCATTGGCTCTAGGCCACTTGGCTCTCCTGGGATTTCGATTGTGTCATCAGTGGGAATCCTTGTCATTTCTATTAGATCATGGTCATTTTTCAATTGATCAATGATTCTCTATGCCCCTTCTAGCAAGAGTAATCCCCTTTGATGTGCCTTTGTGGTCTCTGTTTCCCTAATTTCTTTCATGGCTCTGAGGGCCTCTTGAGATGACTACTCTATTGTCTCCATTTGTTCATCCATTCTCATGGCCTTGAACTTGGTCATATTTGGGTTGGCCATTCCTTGTACCACCTTGTCCTAGTCCTAGGTGCACTCTGTGAAATTTTTTTCCTAAAACTTATCATGAGCGTACGACCAACATGATGATACATGTGAAGCATGTTGGAGTACCATACCTTTAGGGTCGTTCTTGCAGAATAGGCATGTCCAGAACTTGAATTCAATTTGGCTCAACCCTTCTTGTTTGGCTTGAGCAATATCCTTTATCAAATAAAACCCCACAAGGAAACCATAGGGTATGAAAGAACAATTCTTGTCCTTGACTAATGTGGCATTATAGCCCTACAGGATAGTTTGATAGCATATTTATCCCACAACGAGCCAGTCTGGGACATGAGCGGGTAGGAGATGTGGTGCTCTGGTGGCCCCGAACACCCTGATATAGGTTGAGGGTTCGTCTAAATACCAATGGCCTACCTTAGCTACCATTTTCTTGGTAACTGTGGATAATCTTGGGCTTTCCTTCTTAAAAATAATAAAATGAATACGGGTGATGAATTCATCACAGATGAGTGCATAAGATTTTTTGTACACATTCTCCCAGAGTATGCCAAAATAAACGTGAACCAAGATCTCCACAACATGCCATCTTATATTCATGCCGACGAAGACATTTCTTGCACATATAACATCGAGCAAGTATGAGGCCATGTAGAATGCGAGTACTTCCCCTTCTTTCGGCGTCTGAGACTATTGTACATAGATGCTCAATTGTTTAGAAATTACCACTCCCTAGTTGAATCTTCTCCTGGAGATCGCCAATGTGTATGCCAAAGGCATCCATGCTTATGAAAAATTGGAGCAGTCCTTTTCTCCATATAGTCGGCAGATGAGAGCCATCAAATAGATGTATGGATTTCTCAAGTTATCCGTCCCATACCAGACATTGCTCCGATTGGTAAAATTCTTGTCTGCATTCCACCATGAGGCCATCAACCAGCCGGTGCCATGGAATTCGTAGAAATTCACCATGAATTCTTTGTTTAGTTGCTCCTCTAGGTCTTTGAGCTTGTAGTATTTATGAGCTTCCGTCAGGAGGAAAAATCTGACACACCCACCATTCTCATCATTGATTAAACATTTTTGTGTGTTTGTATGGTCAATTAGCCACTTTAGAACCTCTATGTAAGGAAAAACCAGGGCTTTGTTGGCTACCATGTGAAAATAAGACCGTCAAATCTTTGGGAAAACCTGGTCATCGAGCGCCTTTACATTTGGGTCACTGTGTGGGTTATACTTCGGGTAATCCTCTCGTTTGATTCTGTTGAAAAGGTCCTCCCACTATGGGAGCACTACTTTGGATTTGGTGCCTGCCTCTGTATCACCGAAGACCGGAGGCTGGAAAAAATCTTTCTTTGTTGAGGTTCTTATGACTGGTTCTGCCTTGGGAGCATATTGCAGCTGCCTCGCCACACCAGGAGAAGAACCTTCTCCTATCTTAGCTTCCTTTAGCTTGGGTGCTCTCGGTGAATGTTTGGTGGTTGACTTTCTCGACGACATTTTATCTGCAGTTAGAACATAGTTTAGGGACTGTGCAAGAAAATTGGATGCATATATAAATCACAACCGCTGAATTTTGAAAAACTTGAACACATACCTCTACAACTTGTTTAGCTTGGTTTTTATAATATGAGGATCAACACAGTCTTGAGATGCTCACTTTTCTCCTTTGGATACTCTGGAATTTGAACTTGTGCACAAAATGAATTTGTTCAAAACCGTTCTAGAGATTTAAGTAGAGATGAACTTACCTTGTCGCATCAACCATTCAATTCGAGTTATGAGTGTAATTTTATTAAAACTTCCGCCAGATCTTCAAAGATGTTTAAAGTTAAATTCATCATGGGTTGACGACACAGGTGCATATTGTAACGTGGCCTATCAATGATTTCAAATTATTTTTGTTCAATTGACGCACGAGGTAGAAACAAATGAGAGATCAAGTATTGATTGGTCTATTAAATGTCCAAATCCGATTGTATCTTATGCCACAAACATCCCATCATTTTGCTAGTCCAGTTGGTGGGCTGGGGGTCAGGATTGTGCTTCAAACACATTTTGTTGATATCTTGTTGCAAAATATCCGATGCCAATCGATCTTTCCATACAGAGATGACGTGGGAAAGTTGACTAGGAGGCGTTACTAGGACGCAAGGAACCTTAATATGACTCAGGACTAAACTAGGCCGTACGACTCCCTTACGTGATAAGTACACATGGAATTCGAGACCGATGACTTAATTTGCTCGTGTTAATCAGAATCAAGAATTTCTTTAAGCTATACGTTCTAAAACCCAATCCTATATTTTCGACACAGATAAGTATCAAGGATCGACAATGTGTGATAAACCTACCCAAGTGCTCTTGGATCGACTCTTTTGAAAAAGTCCCGATGCCAAAAATGCATCGGGGATCGGTGATCGGAGATATGTTTGTCGCAGACAACATTATTGTTTTAACCTTTCTATATTTTCCCGACCCTGATAAAGCGCATCGATCATCAGCTATCGGTGATTTCTTTACATCCTTTTTTAATGTCTATCCTTTCTATATTTTGTCGATGCCGAAGGGGATCAACTATCTCTTGAAAATTCATGCGAATAACTTACGCAAACCAAATCCACCTTTTGTCGATGCCGATGGGGATCGACACTTGACGACTATTGTAACTGTGTGTTCCCTTTACTTGCTTGATTTTTTTTGACAACGAACCTGAGCGCGTTAGGTGAAGTATTATCTGTCGATTCTTAATTCAGGTGTCAAGTTCTTCATGACATGAGGTTTCACAAGTTAAAACAAACTTGACTTGATGATAAGAGTCATGAAAAAAAAACAAAGATAAACCCTTACCCAAAGTGAAATCAATTCAGACAGTGAAGAAAACAAGTAGTACCGAAAAAGTGATAAAATTTCATAAGGCTTTAAGGGTGTGTTGAGCACTCAACAGGTTCCTAGGGAGGAAATTCATATACTCATTATACATTTTATTTCCTAAACTCATTGAATGTCTAGACATTGTTTTGGGACCACATATTGGACATGCATATTTACCTTTTATTTGAAGACTTACAAGATATAGAATATTGATAATAGAATACCAAAATATATGAAAAAATATTTGAAGTAATAGAGGATATATAGAGCTAAATTTCACTTACATATCACAAAGATGTGTTATCCCTAAGGCATCATGAATTGTCCATATAAGTATTCCATGGAATTGAAATTGTTTTCAACCTATTGGTTTGGAGATGTCATACATAGTGATGTCAACCCATAACTCTAAACAAGAGGCTGAATATAAATATCCATATATGTAACTTGGTACTTACCTATTTATTTGAAAATACAAATAATTAATTCATTGTACATACAAAATATGTAACACAAATTAAAAAATAAATTGGTATGTTGTGAACAATTATTACCAACATTACCTACTCCCTCTTTATTAATATCCGTAACACCCTATTCCCCCCAAGACTGTAATTATGCTAAGACTTCATATATTTATATTTATGAAACATGTAATCATGTTTTGATTTAATAAAAACACTAAAATCATTGATTGAGAGGGAACAACCTTGAAAGTACTTGCCATGATACACAAATGGGAATTGATGAAGCAGGGATTGGTTAAGTGGTTGGGTAAGGTGGAGATGCGTTATTTTAATGAATAAAACAAGAAGCTTGTTTAACAAGATAAATTATGTTTTCTAAGCTTAAATGCATGTCTTCTAGTGTACCCAATCTGAATGGAGCCATGTGACCAATTATGGAAGGTCAGGGAAGTGGTTGAGTTCATTAATGATTTTTGGTGGATTGGTATTTTGAAGAATAAAGGGGTCAATTGAATGAAATGAAAAAAATAAATCATGGAATTTCCACTCCAGGATAAGTATTGTGGACTGTAGGTGACGTTTGATAGAATACACAAGAGTCCTGAGGGGATTGGTGGAGGAAGAGACCAAAGGTGAAAAAATACCACTAGAATGAGACAAAAAAAAATACAGAAGGAGGAGGGTGCACACACGCATAAACCAACAGAGAATAATTAATCCAGATAGAAACAATAGGAAGAATACTTACATAGAAAAAGGTGTTGAAAACAGAGGTGTTGGTGAGTGTGGATTGAGGAAGAGAAGAAAGTGGAAGGTTTCCTTGAAGAAAATAGGAAACTCATCCAATTTGAGATTGATCACCCTGAAGCATAGAAGACCCAGATCCAGATTGGAGAAATAGTGGGCTACAACTTGGTGCTTATTGGACAAAAACTGACATTGGAAAGGGGATGCCGTTTAGGGATTGTTTAGTAGAGAAGGAACTCCCTTGTGCAGAGGAAATTTAGTTGAGAAACCACTTGAGAAACATGTAGAGACCCTGAGCTCAGTTGGAAGAGCGAAACTTCTTTTGTTTTCAGAGGGGGAAGGAGAGTAACCTTCCTAGATCATCTTAAGTTTGGAATCCATATGAATCATTCCCCTTGTGGTATCATGGCTTGGAATGGGGGTGACGTGTTGTAGGAAGGAACTCTACAACATGGCCTAAGGTTGGGAGGAAATAAGTTCTCTCTTATTTTGTTGGTTTTGGTAATTTTCCCCTCATTAGATAAGGGTATAACTTGATTTGTCCAATTATGTCTAAATGATATAAATAAACATTGTCTTATTTCAATGGGAAATGCAAATTACTTGTGATAAATGAACTAGATGTTGTCAGATCTCATGTCAGATCTAGATTTTGTTGGATCTCATTTGTTCGTCAAAATATGACATATTTTGATCCAAAGGTGTGGATGGGAGTGAGTGTCGATGATGACAAGGTTGGAATATTGAACGACAATCATTGATCGATAGGCAAGTGAGATTAAAGCTTTGTCGTGGATCTTGTGGGTCCCATTCATTCATTGTGAGGGAGATTGAAGACATGGAAATTATTCGGTGTGCAATTTGGGAATTTCTACACAATCAGATCCATAGGAGGTCAGACTTGAGAGGCTTCGGATATGGGAATGGTCTGATGGGAAGGTCATCATTAGAACATTTAGTGTTGAATGTTTAAAACTCCATAAGAGAGAAGGCCCGATGATGATGAAAGGTTTTATGAAGTTGGAACCCGAACATGGTGGATTTTGTAGACGCCACATCGATGCTACATCAATTCCATGTTGGATGGCATGAATAGAAATAATCCACGTGGATACCATGAGGCATGAGGGTCGGTTTTGACCATGATGGCCTAAAATATTCAAGAGGCTGTAACTTTGGATTTCGAAACCAGAATTGGTCAAAATCACAATCATTGGAAATATATCGGCAGGTGGAATCCATCCCATTTCCTTAAAATTATGTAGAGCTTATCATATCTCAAATTACGATAAGAGAAGTCCTATCTCTTCAATGACTAGTGAATCCGTTATTTAGTCATGAAAGAAAGAGGAAAGTCAACATCCCACTAGATAAGTAAGTTTTATGGGGTTAGGTGTGCTACAGAGTGGTATCATACCAAATTTCAAACTCTAGGCTTGAGTGGGTCACCAAAGCCACTTGAAACCATTTAAGAATTTTTTTATTGATTGTCTAGTATGCATGATTTCATTGGTAATGTGATTATTAATAATAGTTTTTGTTTTAGCATGTAGGACACACTGAAAGGAAACATAGGTGACTGGTACAACACAATATGGATGACACCTCTCACCTTAGATATGAAGAGTTTGATGGTCATATGGATAGAGAAACCCCTCTAGATTTGATGGCCATTGTTGGAAATATGAAGACAGAAAATGAGAGGCTTATGAGATCCCAAGCCGAACAAACATATTTGAATGCA
>JZKD02S1185199.1:71424-86814 GCA_000966675.3 Picea glauca | reverse complement strand
CTTCCCTTGGACAACAACACGACAAATGATGAGACTTAGGCAACATGGCATTAATCATAAGTTTACGAAGCAGGAGGCAACGCAAACTCTCCATATGTTTGGAAGAATAACCAAACGGAGGAGGACACACCTCTATGTAGCGAGAACAACTTTCTAAGGTCGTACTACATCCCATAGTTTGATGAACAAACAGACAGATGTGCTTTATCCAAGGGTGACTCATTATGCCGCCAATAAAGAAAATACTTTTCCCTTCCTCTTTTTGGGGTATATTTGATTTTTTTGTCTTTTTCAATAATTTTGGAAAAAGAATAAAGAAATGTTACGTTACAATGGAGGAATGAGTGTTGCAAACATACAAGTTCAAGGCACCAGGACAAGACTGATGTTCAAAATAATGATACTCGAGAAAAATCCTTCGGGGGCCAAGGGTGTTAAAACGTAGAAACAAACTATTACAAGGCTGGCGTATAAGATATGAAAATGCATTTAACAAAACACACAATGGTAACGTCCTTCAATGTAAGTTTAACGAGCCCAGAGAAGGTAAGATTGGTGGTTTTTCATATTTAGAGAGTCTGAAAAAACATAAAAGGAGACTCCATTGGGGTACATTTTTCGAAGATAGTCTAGTTGGTTTGAAAAAGGGGTAAACTAGCACCGACAAGACGTCTATTCAAAACCATTTTAACGAGTGTGATAAGGACAATATCACTCAACCATTTTTTCATTTTTAAGGAGTCTGTAAAAAGATTAAATATGGACTCCGTCAGGAATGTTCTTCTGGACCAGTTTAACGAGTGTGAAAGAATAAGGTCACTCGACGATATTTTCAATTTTAGGGAGTCCGAAAAGAGCTTAACTATGGACTCCGTGGGGTTTCCTTCTTCGTAAGTTTAGTCCCTCAGGCCCAAAAAAGGGATAAAATTATACCTGAGAGTACTCTTCTATAGAGCTGAAGTTCCATAGAGTATACCTTTGTTTGTACAGTTGACCGTCTAGACCGAAAAAGGGGTAAACTACTGCTGGACAGACGTGACTTCAAATTTCAGTTTAACGAGCGTGAAAGGCCACAAGATTGCTCGACAATCTTTTCATGTTTAGAGGGTCTGAAAAGGGCTTAAAAGAGGACCTGTTATTTTTTGGGAGTCCTGAGGTGAGGTCAAGAGCGAAGAAGAATCATGCAAATGAGGCTCAAACTTGTATTCAGGAAAAACTACAAGGACTCCCGAGCCTACAGTGTTTTAGAGACAACATGAATACCATAATGCAAGCAGGATCTACCTAGGGCATCCATGTTTCGGTAAGTTCTACTACCAAGTTGCGACACTTCTAAAGCAGAGATGATGGTTCCATGTCACAACCTGATGGGATCGATCCTATGGCAAAGGAAAAAGACAACGAGATACAAAAGTTAGGGTAGAAACCTAACCTATATGTTCAAGTTGATCGTCGAATTTTTTTTCCACGGACTGTCGAAAATTACTCAAAACTCAAAAAAAACTATCCCAATGCCCGATCAAATCCCTCCTATATAACTCCTGAATCACTCTAAATGGTTTTTGGTATAAAGAAAATGATAAGGGAGGCAAAAAAAGTGACAAAAAGAGGCCAAAAAGTCTATAAATAGAAGCTGGCAGCTGATTATCACCATTGCTGATTTGGAAATTGACTCTGGATCCAAAAGACCCCCTTTGTCAAAAGCAGTGATTTCGGGAGCTACAGTGGATGAAACGAACTTCAATCTAGACCAAGTAAGTACAAACTCCCTTATATTTCATTTCATGTCTTTATTTGTGCATTGGGTTTCATTTTTTAGGGGGGCGTTGACCTTTAAAAGGTCGGCCCTAGGTCCACGTGGGCTGTCTCTGGACAGGCCACATGTACATTCGGGTAGAGTAAACTCTGCTCGTGTGTACACACGACTGTCACCATTATAGCATGCGTGGGCCCCCTTATGGAATGAAAAAGGCATAAAAAGCAAGGGTTAACCCTCCTAAATCTTGGTGTTTTGCAGGATGTATGTCCATTGGAGAGAAAGAGAGCATGAAGAGGTAAATGAGTTGGTTGGGGAAGACCCCAATGCTATGGCTACTTTGATGCAGTGTGGGTTACTCAAGTTTTTTCTATGTCCTTTCATGCGAGCACATCCTAGGCTACTGAATGCCTTGGTTGACTACTGGCATCTGGATGCAGAGGCATTCATGTTAGAGGGGCAGTCACTGGTGCCCATGGTCGAGGACATTTACTTTTTGACTGGCCTCTCCAGGAGAGGGGAACCAGTCAATTTTTGGACTTTTCCTACCTGGCCGCATAACATAGCAGAATTGATAGGCCTATACTATACAGTTGATACAGACCGCACGAGCACGCAGGTGCCTATAAGCAAGATCACTAACTTATCGCTACAGGCGATAGTATTTCTTATTGGGCGTATTACTGGTTCCGTGGCTCTACATCAGGCATCCCGTGCATAGATAAACTGTGCAATCCAGTGCTTAAATGGACAAGTTTTTGATTGGAGTACCACTTTGCTTGATTGTATGAAGAGGCAGTTGACAGATTGTCGTTTGCGGACACATAGGAACTTCGGGTTCAGGACCATTCTGTGTTCGTTCTTTTTTGAGAGAGTTCCGAGTTTTAGTCCTCGAGTTGTGGTACGAGGACATCAGGCCTCTCTTCCTATTGTGTGTAGATGGGCAATACTATTGTCGCGACATGGTGGTAGAAGGACCAATGAGTCCTTTGATGATGACTTCTTTGTGTGGCTATCACAACAGATCCCGGTTATTGAGGACTACCCCAATGTCAGGATTGATTTTTCGAGATACCCTGAGATACCAGTACCTCCTGGTGAGGAGCAAGGGGAGATGGGTAAGTCTCCACCTTTGTAGATTTTTGTGTTTTAAAGATATATAATTTTTATGTTGTTTTGTTATATATATAAATTTTTTTTTTGTTATGCCAGAGTATTTGATGGATATGTGTTCATTATGCGTAGATGTGGGACCAGTGCGACCCGCTGACTATGCGAGGAATAGGCGTCGTCCTCGGCCAAGGGCCACACCTGCCACCGCAGGGGGACCAACAGTAGTAGAATATTTTCCAGCCGGGGAGGCTGAGAGGGTATTGAGACGGGCTGAGCGTAACTTTACTGCGCTCACTCGCATGGTCCTGATGGCAGAGATTGAGGACCTACCACCATCTATGCAGCCTCATGTAGTGGGGGCACCACAGACGTGGGTCTGATTGTTTTAGCGTTTAGCCAATGCTGTGGACCAGTATAACAAGGCCCATAGGCCCTGAATTTATATAGACATTTTGACGTGCCACGAGCACTACTTGTATATATTGTTTGAGGGCATAAGCCCTGTGATTCGTTATCGGTTATATTTTTGAGGCACTTGCATCCATCTATGTACTCTAGTTACTTTATGATATTATATATGTTTTTTTGGTCTTTTGTGTCTTATGGATCATGTGTGCAATAACGTATTTACATGATTATGTCATATGTGTCCAAGATGCCAATCTAAAATTTGATTAGCTAGAGTATCTGTAACTTGGTTTAATCTCCTAGGAATGTGAAAATATGTAATATAATCAAATTTTTGTTCTAAGAGACGTACCCTAAGGAATCGTCGGTGTAAAGTTGGATCATGAACCTGTTACACTCTGTTTAACTGAGACACAACTAGTTGAGCGTCGAGATAGACCCGAAGATGAGAGATACCCAATGAAAAAGCATCACAAAGAAACTCAATAACTGTGCTATACTCGAAAACATTATCTGTGGTGTCACCTAAGAATATACTTACGGAAGATAATAACTGGCCTTGAGGTGTAAAGATTACCCAAGCTGCAGAGGCAAGCCTCCGAGTGTGCTGACTAGCACCGTCTGCATACCCAACGAACACCTCAAAATCACTTGACATCTTCCACAGTGACGAAAGATAGTATCAACGACACGTCCATAATACTAAAAGAAACTAAAAAGTAATAGTACAAAGACTATAAATATGTTACAAAAAGTTACCCACAGTGACCTACCTATGAGTAATACTTCTTGAGGTAGAGCCCATTTCTAGGCTTTGCCAAAGCATTCCCTTCAAAATCAACTAGACAATAAGTGCCCTTTTTTAAAACCTCTTTTATGATGAAAGGTCTGAATCACATGGGTTGGAATTTTCCTGCCCCGAGGGGGTCCTTATCTTGGTCATAGACCGGGACAAGGTCACCTTCAGAGAAAATCCGACACTTGACCTATCATACTGACACTTGACCTTATGTTTATGAGCCTTGTTGGCCAGGGCCGCATCATGACACTTCTCAAGGTATACTAATCGTTCTTCAAGTGGAGAAGTGTCTAACAATAATTGTACTGCCAACTTTAGAGACGGGATCTGACATTCGATGGGCAAGACTGCCTTCAGCCTGTAAACGAGTTGAAAATGTGAGAAATCGATTGTATTCTTAATAGATGTTCAGTAAGCCCATAATGTTGAGTATAACATCAAATGCTAATTTGACTTGGCTGAGTTGATAGTTCGTTGTAGAATGGTTTTAAGAGTTTTGTTTACAGCTTCCACCTGCCCATTTGCTTGGGGGTAGTAGGGTGATGAATGTTCTTTCCGTAACCCAAGATTTGATGTTAACTTGGTCATCATCTGGTTCTAAAAGTGACTACCATGGTTAGTGACAATCTCCCTTAGGACACCGAACCTTGCTATTATCTTTAAAAGAGAGCTGCAGTCTCTCCATCATCTTTAAACATTGGCATAGCTTCGACCCACTTTGTGAAGTAGTCTACAACTACGATGATATAGTGGTGCCCCCTTGCTGAAGGAGGGTTGCAAGTAGTGTAATCAATCCCCCACTTGGTGAAGGGATCAACGATGATGACAGGAAACATGGGAGCGAGATGTGCCCGCATCTTCCGAGAGAAGATTTGGCTTGGATGGCATTTCTTGACTGATTCGATACAATCTTTGATAAGTGTCGGCCAGAAGTAACTTGCTCATAGAATCTTTTGGGTTGTTTCCAACCCAGACAAATGACTGCCACAATCTCTGGTATGGCAATCGTTAATCATGATAACTGCTTCCTCATGAGTGAGACATCGACGTAGGATGCAGTCTACACCTCTCCGATACAATGTATCATCAATTATGAGATAATTCTTAGCCTGATGGTGTATGCGTCGACGCTCATCACGAGAAGCAGTGGTGGGGCACTTCAAATTCTGGAGATAGATAAGTATATCTCCATACCAGGGATCTGAAGATGTGATCAAAAACATATCTCTGTGGATAGGCGATTCTTCAGGCACAACGTCACCTGACTCAATCGAAAGTTCCGAAATAAGTTCTGCGAAGACCAGTGACTTTTTAGACTTTGCTGAAACAAAGTCTAAGTCAAACTCCTGGAGGATGACTATCCATCTACTGATTTTTCTGCCTATTACCCGTCGTGTCAACATATACTGGAATGGATTCACGACAACAATGACGGTGGTCTTGCGAAAAATAACATAATGACGGAACCGTTGAACAACATGAACTGCTTCCAATGCAAGTTTTTCGATGTGAGAATAATTAAGTTCCGGTCCTACGAGGCCTAATATAAGGTAATAGATCACATATTCTGAGAATCAGTCATCTTCTTGAACTAAAACCATGCCAATGGTTGACTCTGCTGCAGCCAGATATAATAAGAAATCTTTATTATAGTTAGGTGGCTGGAGCAGAGGAGCAGTTGTGAGGGCATGTTTCAATGCATCGAAAGAGTGGTGAGCCACATCGTCCCAGTAAAAGGGAATGTATTTCTTCAGTAAGCGCATAAACCCCTTGGTGATCTCGACATAGTTGGTGATGAAGCATCATAAAAATTTTGCCTTGCCTTGTAGACTCTGAAGTTGAAGGATTGTGCGTCGGGGGGGAAACTGAATTAGTGCCTCAACCTTGAGAGGATCGACCATGATCCTTGTTGTTGACACTATGAAACCTAACAATCATCCCGACGTTACGTAGAAGCTGCACTTGTTTGGATTCAAGCGAATCCGAAAGTAGCGACAACGTTCGAAGATAAGTCGGAGGTGTGTGGGATGATCCGTTATCTTACGAGATCGTGATGCTAAATCATCTAGATAGGACTCAACTATATGCTTGAGGTCATGGAAAGAAAAAGACATGGCCCACTAAAAGGTGGCTCCAACATTTTTGAGACCAAAAGGCATTTTATGATATGCGAATGTACCCCATGGCTAGATGAATGCCATTTTGTGTTGGTCTTCGGGTTTGATTATATCCCGAAAAATAATCCATGAAAGAAAAGGTTTTGCAACCTGCACATTCATCAATGATCTAGTCGATTAACGATGTGGGGAAATTATATTTGGGACATGCCTTGTTCAAATCACGGAAGTCGGTACATACACAAATCGTGCCTTGTTTTTTATTGACCGGCACGGGGTTTGACACCCATTGGGTCAAATGGATAGGATAGATAAACCCAACTTTTATCAATTTCTCAACCTCAACCTTAATGGCTACTGCTTTCTTAGGATTAACTGGACGAAGCTTCTACTGAATTGTCTTGGCATCAGGATACGTTTTGATTTTGTGTTCAACTATTTTTGGATCGATACCTGGCATTTCCTCATAAGACCAGGCAAAAATGTCGCGGAATTATTTGAAAAGATTTTATAGATTTGAATCTCTTTCGGGGAACAATCAGCTCCGACAAAGAAATTCTCCATGACGCCAGGGTTTCAGGAGATATTGATCGGTAAGGTCTCAACGATAGTTGCCATATTACCCTCAGCATAAACCTCATGTGTAGCTAAGGGATTATTAGGACAAGATCGATATCCCGTCATAGTCACGGTGAATTCTCCCTCTTCAATTCGGATTAACTCTTGGAGGAAGTATGATCTGTGATGAAGATCTTCCGAGGGTTTATCTGGACTAGTCATTGCTTCAATTATTGCTTCATCATAGGGAAATACTGAGTCTAATGAATCAGTGTGAGCGAGAGAACCCTGAGCCCAAATAGGTTCTAGTAGTGGATCGAATTCTTGTGCAGTAGCTGGATCAGTGTTGGCTGAAGTTTGCTGGACTAAAGAGTACGCTATTTCAGCTATGGACAAGGGCATGGACATGCTTGGGTTCCCTGTCCCATCCATCATGACCGATGGGGAAGGAAGTATCCACGGATCGTCGAAGTAAGTCGTGCAGAATGATGAAACTTGAAAAATCTCAACCTTGTGGTGATTGGATATAAACTTGATATCGCCTTGAGGGGGCAGGTAATCGAAGGTACCCATCAAATATGGGCACAAACCAACCCCTATGTTGATGACACCTAGTTGATGATTATCAATCATCGGGACCGTGGATGCCCCCAATGCAGGGTCAGGTCTCGAGAAAGACAATTGATCGATGGTCACTATCCAACCCTCGTGTGGAAACAACAAGACCTGGAAAACTGTAGAAACCACAGATTGCATGGCATAAGTCCAACTCCTTCCTAACAAGAGGTTATATTCAAGGGGAGCATAAAACACCTCTACATTGACACACATGGTCTTCCCTCCTAACTGCACAGGGAAATAAGGAATGATACCATGTGGTTGGAACGAAAGATGGTCGAAAGTAGTGAGGAGAGTAGGTGACAGAGACAAAACAGGCTGGCCAATGACCTTCCAACATGCCAACGACATAATGCATGTCGAGGTGCTCTCATCAACGACCGTGCAGAAGATATTCCGAGTAAAAGTTTTTGTGGGATAAGCCACTACTATCTGAAACTCTACGTGGTAAGGTAGACGAGATTTTAAGTCAGTTGTATCCAGCATGATTGTACCTGGATTACAAGTCTCGGTAGATCCTAAAGTGGTTAACAAGGCTTTCCTCTAGGAAGGGAAACTTTGGAGGACCTCCAAAGTGGACATCACACAAGGGGTTTGTGATAAATCTTCCACCACAGAGTAGTTCTAGGAGGCCCTTGCGTTTGGGTTATGCGAAGATTTTTTGAATGTACCTTTGGGAATGCGTGTCATTGTTTCACCTAACAACTTCTCAATCTATAGAGGAAGAGATGGTAGTTCAGCTTCTTTACCCTTCTCAGACATGCTTAGTTTACTATAGTCATGCGCTCTAGTCGATATAAAAGCATCACCCCTCACCATATATACATTTGCGGATACAGGGTTGTTCGCAGGTGGAGAGGGGTCTTGGCTGCCCCCTTCCGTGCTTACAGAGGCTTGGGTTATATTTTTCCCATGTTGAAATGGATTGGTCAACACAACCGGATGTTGTTGTGTTACAAACTTTTGGGCTTCTACAAGTCGAGGACATAGATGGGTTGGGTGGTCTTCCGCGTACAAGTTGCATGGATACCTCGCCTTCCATTTTTCAGTGTTGTCCCCACCAGTATTATTAGTAGGTTTTTTATCCCCCTTACCCTTGTTTTGTTGTTTTTTCTTTCTTTCAGGCTGCTGGGTAGCGTTTGGGTTAGTCGATTTCACTGTGTGTACCTCTGACGTTTTGGTAGGGGGAGCAACCAAAGTAGTAGTTTGGTTGGCCGTTGTGTGTTGTATAGATAACTGCTGCAACTGCTTCGTCAATTGCTCATCAGGCTTTGTTTGTGCTGAACCAACAATACCATTGGCATGTGGTCCAACTCCCTATCTAGTTTTATCCAGTATTGAGCATGGTGCATCTGGCAAGATATTGTATAATAAACCCGACTGAGAATAGATGAGCTCAAATTGTTGAGCTCTCATGATGGCGTCTTCTTCGGAGAATACTCCCGATGTGGTGACGTCTTTGGATAATTGTGGGACCAAAGACTTAAGGAACCACTCAAGAAGGAATGCTGGTGGGACTGGTACCTTAATTAAACTCTTCCAAGGTCTCCATTCTCGGATGTGATCAGAGATATGGTTCGCTGTCTTCTGTTCGAAATTGGCCAGCAGCTCTGTGCCAACATCGTATCTCACAGGTAACTGGAAATGGTTGATGAAATCCATTGCCAACTCACTGAAGGAAGAGTATCTTGAGCGATCGAGCTCAATGTACCATTTCACGACACTCAAAATGAGAGTACATTGAAACAATCGCAACTGTACAGAGTCATCTTTCAATGAGTTAGATGAACACCAAATATGGAAAGTAGTCACATGATATCCTGGATCTTCATTAGGCTTGGCTTCGAACTTTGGAATGTTCGAAGGAAACTTCGTCGACATAGGAGGCCAACGCGGATCGTGACAAATAGGGTCATTCAACAACCTTGTCAAATCCGGCAAGTGCAAAGTCGTCAGGAAGGGTAGTTTGGGTTGTTGGTGATAACCTAGGAAAAAGGGGCCTGGAGTTTGACTGGCACCAGGTTGCCAGGAAAAGTTCGACTGCTGGCCTGGATTCTGGTAGAAACCATGGCCCTGGCCAGTGTATGTATTTTGCGTATGCGGATACATCATCGGATGATTTCCCAAATAGGACATAGATGGTTGGGCATGCATTATATTCGAAGGACTCTGGGAAGGGTTTCCCCATGTTGGTCCCGTGGGGATGGGCATAGTAATTTGTCCGGGGTTCCATTGATTGTGGAAAGAATTACACCAGATCGACATTCTGGATGAGGGAATGGATCCCTGTTAAGAATTCCAAGGCCCTAATGTGGAATAAGTTCCTAGGTTTTCCCCTTGTGCAAGAATAGTACCCTGCACAGGAATAGATTGTCCAAAACTGGGATTGCCCCCAGTTGGGAAGGCGGATGACAAGAAGGCGTTGTTACCAAATGTTCTGGCCAAAGAAAATGGTGTCAAACCTACTAGCATATTATCCAAAGGTGGTCCTTGAATCCCTGCTCCAAATAAACTATGGTATGTAGGTTGCCCGACGGATTGTTGATGCAAGCCACCAAGTGAAGGGGACGAAGGCGGGATATGACCTCTTCTATAAGGGAAATTGTTAAAAGGAGCAGGAGTTCCCCCCATGTGACCTTGCAGAGGAGCGCTAGAGCTCCCTGCCCCTAGACCTGAAGTCTGTAAAGTGGAGTAGGAAAGTACAGGACTTGTACCCGAACTAGGCATCCCATATGAGAACGAAGGGCCGGTCGCACTTGATGTGATAGGGGTTGTGGCCACCGCCAAAGGCGGGATCGGACCACTGTGCGACGTAGAGGCGGTCAAGACCATGGTGGCTCAAACCAGTGATGGTGGGTTAGGAGGTGAAAATGCTCCTGTGGTGACAACCGCAGTGGGAATTGAAGAATTCCTAGAAGGAGTAACAACATTTGTTTCCATTGCTGTGTGTGACACTGTCTGGCACTCGTAAAATTGAATTGGTACGATGAAAGGTGCCAAGAAATCAATGGTTGGGGTTTCAAACGGGCCAAGAACATTCGCTCCAAGGTCCAAAATGGTCGATTCCTTCGGATGTTGGTCTGGTACAATTGCTTGTGACCCGGTCGCTTCAAAAGACCCTTGCTGGTCTAGCTTTCGCCTTAGTGGCGACGGGGGTGGATCCAGTGTAACCGGTAGCAGGCCAAGAAGCCTTCGTGAACAGCGGAGCTCGTGATCCTCCACTGTGTGAGAATATCAAAGACACTCTAAGGTAGTCTAAACGTTGAAAAGTAACACACACTAAAAAAATTCCCAAGAATATTAGACAAGCAAACACTAAATTAATTGGAAGAACAGTTACAACAAGCAACACTAGAGAAACTTACCGGTGCAAGTGCAACGTGAACACGGAAGCACCCTCTGGGTATACTCTGCAAAGAATGACCCATTGTCTGTCCTAGGTACCATGGTATTCCCCCGCAATCACCTGTGTATGTCCCTAAAAAAGATAGGCAACTAGGTTGCCAGCGCGCGAACAGTCACCGGGCGGGTACAGTCAAAAGTCGGGTAGACCACAATGAGCAGGGTATCAAGCCCGAAACCTGTCAAGGGTATCGAAAGAAAGTGGTCTGGAAGACAACTGAGGATCTCGAATGGATTCGAGACCCACGAAGCCCCGTGGCAAATGCAATCGACGAAATCCTAAAACAAGCCCTCTATATGTGTTCTCCAATATGATTGGTCTATCTTTGGAGGGGTTATCTCCGCTACCTTTCTGCACACGACCTCGTGTTTATCTCCTGTGTTAGAGGGGGGTCCCATATAAATTTCACGATACTAGACTTAGACACTCCCTAACTCAGACTCCAATGTTTGATTTTGAATGGCCTTGAAGAGTTTCCTCTCCAACCTAATCCAAGGCCCTAATCCTGAACTAGTTGGTTAACCCTACAAACATAAAAGTCTAATAAATTTCAGATTTAGCGTTAATTTTATGGCTTGTCTTGTGTCAAGGGTTATGAAAGTGAAACTGATGATGTGTAAAATATGAAAGTAAAAATGAATAAAAAGCTGGAAACAAAAAACTTTTACAAAATGAAAAATTTCGACAACTTTTCAAAATATATATTTTTTAATTTTCTAAGATTTTGGACATCAAACTCAAAAGGAATTTCACTCGACTACGAGCTACTTATGATGTAAGTAAACTGCAAAAACTTATGAATTAAAAGACTTTTCCCTGGATAATAATGCAGAATCACACTCTTCAACCAAACAAGAAAATGAAAGAGATTTTTTTTTATTTAAATGTTGATAAAGCAAGAAAAGGAAAAATACCAACAAGTAAAAACCAAGAAAAACAATTATGGCCTAATCGCAGATCGCAAAGAATCACTTCAACAAATCACACACTAGCAACTTTTAAAAAAAATGACTCTCACACTTGTTTAAAAACCCTAAAAAAAAATATTTTTATGACAACTTTTTGAATGATAAAAAGCAAGCTAAGGCTAAGATTAATCTTAAGCTACTGACTGCTAAGACATAGATTCAAATACCTGAGAGGTATAACTCTCATCAAGGGAAAGGATGACTGCCTTACCCTCAACAAAAACTATCCTGCCCAAGCACGCTACTGATAATCCAACACTAAGCATGTGAACGCGAGCTATATAGAGACAGAGGGCATGTACACGTGGGTTGACCTTCTACAGGCCGCATGTATCTCTAAAAATCTGAGAAAAAATAAAAAACAGACAATCCAAACCAGGAAGAGACCACTGATATTGATAACCAGGATCTCTTGAAGGCTTGGCCACTCTTTTAAATAGAAAAAGCAAGCAATGTAAGGAATTTTTTTTTATAAAGCAAACCCATCTGAGACAAGACTGCAAAAAACCAGGACTTTGAAAGAATTCCAGAAAATCCACGAGAATCGCTGATTCAGACAGGGAAGAGGATGACTGCCTCCAAAATTTTCTGGAATCTACACACTACTGCTACTTCTTCAGCTAGCGTTCACACACGGGCTGTAAGAGAGTAGGGCGCGGGTACATGCGTGCAAAACTTATGCAGGCTGCGTGTACCTCTATGGGTCCCAAAAAACACAGTCAAGCAAATAACAGAGAAAGCTGGTATGGTAAAACAGACTCTCTTCTAGCTGAGAGTTTGCAAAAACTAAAAAAACAGGCAGGAAAACCAGTCTTTTAAACTACTCAAAAACAACAAAAATTCCTAGGAACCCTAGAGACTCTCCCCAGTATGGTCACCAATTCTGTTGTGAGGGAAATCCCCTTACGGACTAGCAAATAGGGTTATCTTATGCATGCAGCTATGACCGAAAGAAATCTACTTTCTACCTTCATCCCCAAACTTATATCCCATTCCTTTTCAACAAATACATGGTTTAGACCAACATACCTTGTTCTGGATGGTTGATGTCGATCCTTCCTCCCACTTGATCACTTGTTAGTAGTCCTCCTTTCAAAACTGGCTTGTATGCAAGACAAGCAACAAACTACACATGCATTTTACCTATAGACTAATGGGTTAGAGATTCAAACATATATTTACTGTATTATGAAGAAATCATAAAGTGGGATGGCAAAAACATTTCTTTATTAATTTAAATGAATCAACTTACAGATGTCGAGACCGGCCACTGCTCCGTGAATCCTTATCCTGGGCTCCTCTTCAAATGTCCTCCAACTTCTTTTCTTTGTATCTCTTCTTTCACAAGGATGGCTAAAGGGTAGGGACAATGGAAATATGAAATTGGGTAGAGTTTCTTTGCTATCTTCTTCCTTCTCCAAATGGGACCCCTAGCCCTTCTTTTATAGGCTAGAAGAAGCTAGGTATTTGGACGAACCCTCGGCCATGCATGACCGGGAGTTTCAGTTAACTCACCCAAAGATGTGTGTTCCGTCAACAAATTTCCTTTTTTAGTGCTTTTGTCGGTCCACATAGGCTGTTTTAGGTCAGCTAGCGTGTACACACATGCAGTAATGGAGTAGGGCGTGTGGGCCCTTATAAAAGAGGTTTTTTAAAGAGCTTGTTCAACAGTGCTTTGGCAAAGAAGGGATCTGAGATGGCCTGATGCCAGGTAAGCATGTATGGTGAAATTTAGGGTTATAATAGAGTATTTTTGGATTTATACTCCGTGGAAAATAGGGTTTGTGGCTAGTCCTGAAACTAGTCTAAAACATGTGTTTTAGTTAAAAATGTCATAACTTCTTCATAATAGATCCAAATTTAGTAACGACAAAATGTGTTGGTTAGAGCACAGTCTGTAGTATTTTGTGTACAATTTTTAGATCCATACAAAAAATATTCTATGTAGGGCACGCTCTACAATTTCTCTCTCTAGAATAAGCCAAAATTCAACAAGGTATGTGATCATATACACCAGGTCTATTACAGAGTTACAAATAAGATTTGGATGATAAAATTGGTGAGGGATTTTGGTTGAGGTTGAGGTACAATTTGGTGCATGGTTGATGCAGTTGTTTATGGTACATGTTTATTATAGGTTGAGTATAGTTTGATGCATGGTTGATGCATGGTTCAGGTTATTGGTACAGGTTGTTTGGTGCAGGTTGATTGGCACAGTTTTACAACAGTATATCTCACAGTGATAGTATGACAGTGGTTCCATAATTCTACTTATAATTTAGGGAGGTTGAGCGGGGAAATGACAGGTGGTTGTAGCCAGAGAACATAGGGGGTTGTAACTCCTTCTGGTTGTATCCAGAGAATTGGGGAGTTGGAGCTTCCCTTATGTTGTATCCTGAGAAACTAGGTGGTTGGAGTCTCCTTCTAGTTGCAGCTAGAAAACAAAGGAAGTTGGTGCTTCCGATGAATGTAATTCTCCGAGACATATAAGGAAAAACATTATGTGGTTTTCTCCCGCTTTGGGTTTCCACATAAAAACACTGGTGTACTGTGTATGTGTATGATTATTCATTTGTTCATTGTTTATGTACTCTGCAAATATTGGATGAGAATGCTACATTGATATAACACTTGCATTATATGGTTAAAAATGATTATATTGTTCTATTATTGATTCACATCACCTCTTAGTAATCCAACAATTGGTATGAGAGTGTGTTCCTTCAAAAATCAGTTTAACCATTGAAAGGTAGATCATGGAGAGCAACAACATGTATAAAAATGGAATACCACAGTTTGATGGAAAAAAGTATGCATTTTGGAGAATAAGGTTGAAGACATATATACAGACACATGGATTTGAAATTTGGAAATCAATTGTAGATGGATACACAACACAAACAGTTCCGCCGACAAATGACAAAGCAATGAATAATTCCAAAGCCACAAATTCACTTCTGAATGGTCTTGGAGAATCAATATTCACCAAAGTTGCACATTGTAAATCCACTAAAGAGATTTGGGACAAACTTCAAAATATTTATGAAGGAGATTCAAAAGTCAAAGCAACAAAGCTTCAAACTTACATAGGTCATTTCAAACAACTAAAGATGAAGGAAGATGAGAATATTGCAGCTTACTTTTTATGAGTCGATGAAATAGTAAATGCAATCTTGGGATTGGGAGAAGAAATCAAATAATCTGTAATTGTTCAAAAGGTACTAAGATCTCTTCCTATGAGATTTGACCCTAAGATATCAACACTAGAAGAAAGAGCAGATATAAACTCAATAAGCATGGACGAACTACATGGAATCTTCACATCATATGAAATGAGAATTGAATAGGAAAATACAGATATAAAAGAAGCATCCTTCAAATCATCCAAAAGGTCAAAGAAAAAGGGAAAGCAAAAAGAAAAATAACATAGCAACAACAGTGACGTCTCTGAAGATGATGAAGAAGAAGCCAACTTTGTCATAAGATTGAACAATGGAACCAATGACAGGTATAGAGGTAAGCTTCCTTTGATTTATTTTAATTGTGATGGTATTGGTCATTTTGCTAACAAATGTTGTCATAAGAAAAACATAAATGATGAAGGTTACTCAAATAGAAAACAAACATATAAAGGAAAAAGAACCACAAAG
>JZKD02S1185199.1:29283-56667 GCA_000966675.3 Picea glauca | reverse complement strand
AAAAATTATGGCGTTGATTATATACCTAGAACTAATAATAAGTATCACTTCATATAAATGGTGATGAAGCATGAAGGAGGTCAAGTTGTAATTGAGGAGGTGTTGGAAGCTGTCCAAACCCTTTTTGAAGCATCGTTATTATAACAAACTTGTCGCAACATTTGTTAAATGCAACATATTTATAGATTTTGTAACGTCGCAATTCTGACATAAAAAAGTCCTAAGTGACCGTTGGTATTTTGACTTGGTGAACATACTAAGGTGACCATTGGAGGGGAAAACCTAGTTTCCAAAACGTCGCAATTGCGACATACATCTTCACAAACGTGGCAAGAGCGACGTTCCATTGGAAAACGTGGCAAGAAAGACGTTCCAGTGGAAAACATGGCAAGACCGACGTTAACATGGCAAGACTGACGTTAACGTGGCAAGAAATACGTCAACGTGGCAAGACCGACGTTATCGGGAAACATGCTTTTTTTTTTATATAAATTTCCTCTATTTTGCGACAATATGGACAATTTTGTCCATAACGCCGCAAATAAAACGTCGGAATTTGACCCAAATGCAGTAGTGAAAAAATTACAAAATAGGGAGCTCTGCTCAACCAGTTGACAACCTTAACAAAATATTAAAACTGTCTATTTATACTCAGAATAGTCCCCGACTATTAAGAGTGTGATCTGATCACTACAATTAAAGCTTTGCGTCAGAAAATTCTTCTGTCAGACTGAATGTGTGTCCCTTTGTTAGACACAAGCTCAGATCGGCATGGGTCTACAATGAAATCTGCTCGCAGGGGTACCACGGGCTGATGATTCAGTCCCCACGATTGGACTTTCCATGCCTTCCATTTATGGGGTGAGCTGAGGTTTCAACCGCCAAACCTACCTTCCATTAACTGCCTTTCCTCGGATATTGAACGAGACTTAATGCTCAGGGGTGCGACCATGTGTTTCTCTTGGATAGGATGCCAAATAAACATGAGATTGCGGGGCCGTCAAAAGAGGTTTGGATTTAGACCGCTTTTGGGCCCGCAATCCATCACATTTTGCCATGTAGTATTTTCTCCATACCATGGTTTCCATTGCGGGACCGCTCAAGAAAAATATCGCCCAAGCATGTTGGGTCCCCTTAATGGATTGTGGCTATAGGTCTAGTCCTAATCTACAATCTGAGTGCACCCGCTAGATTTAGCGCCACTGCCAAGCTTAATCACCCACTAGCTTTAGGATCTGCCAAAAGTGTGCCTTGGGATGGGGCGCTTCTTTTGGCACTGAACAATAACAGCTCTCGGAGTATGATCTGGTGTGGATGCCTGACGTCACCATGCTGATATGTTGTGGATGGAGAGGTGACATGTGTCACTCAAAAATAGGCAGAAAGCATGTCTAAAACGCTTGAAATGAGTGCCATGGATCAACATTAGATGGATGCCATGTGTCTGTGCCGAAGGCTTCCATGAAATTGGTGCTCTAGGGCTCGGGCGCTAGCTCCTTATCCTTTGGCTCCTCTATGTTCTTTTAGATGGAGCTGGCAATATGATGACACATGTCTTCTTGAATCGAATGACCGATAATTACTTCAAGTCTCTAGACTCCGGGAAAGTCAAATCTCAAACTTCCTCTGCCTTTAACTGCTTTTACCTGAAGTCATAGATCTGATGACATGTGGCCCTGTTGAGATCGACGGTTGAGATCCCTTCGTGGCTCCGGGCTTCGGCAAAATCAAACTTCAAATCTCGCTTTCCTTCAGCGCTTTTACCCGAAGCTCTAGATCTGGTGTCGCATGGCAATCTGGATTCGGACGACCGAGATCCATTTCAAGTCTCTCGGCTCCAGAAAAATCAAAACTCAAATCCTTCTTACCTTCTGTGCTTCACCCAGTGCTGTTGAACTATTGATGTGTGTCCTCTTCTATCAATGGTTCTTCTTCTGCTTTGGGACTTTGACCCCTTCAATCAGATTGATGACCCTTCTGCTCCCTTCTCAATCAACGATTAAGAGATACTTCGAGTCTTCGAGATTTTGGTGCTTCGGGAACTTGGTGCGTTTCTCATTTTTAAAATCCCAGAGTGACATATATGATGACGCCTGGCTCCTGGATTTGGATGACCAAGATCCATTTCGGGTGTCCGGGCTCCTGGAAAAATCAAACTTCAAACCTCGCTTCCTCCTGGAAAAAATTTGAAGTAGATGATCTTGGCGACACATGGATCCCTTCAAGATCAATGACTCATGCTTATGAAGGATCATATCTTCTTACTGAGAGGGGGGGGGGTGAATTAGTGAAACAACAATTAAATCAATTTTTCATTTATTAATGCAAACAAAATTTTAACATAGTATTTTATCGTGGAACCCAAATGGGAAAACCACAAAATCTTTTCTATTAACTGCAATTTTTTTTTTACATGTTACATAGAAGGAATATGTACTTCCTTTTTTATCAGCACCAACTGATCAAGATGCACCCACACCTTGGTTTACTAGCACCAACTTCTAGGAGGCTACGACTCCCTATTTAGTCAGCGACAACTGACAAGGAAGCACCAACTCCCTCTGCAGGCACCAACCTACCCTTGTACCACCCAACCACCCTTAATGCATAGGTATTAGCTTTTCTTCCCGGAATCTTCTTTAGCTATTGATCTTCTAATATGGACTGTAGAGACACCTTCTTCTCACCACTCTTCCATGATTATATACTATTCAAACAGTGTGAGTGTGACACAACTGTGTCCCTTCATTTCGACCATCGCGCCTCTTCGATTAATCAATCTTAATTACTCTTTATTTATTTTACCGTGAAGGTTTTTCATAAATTGATCACAGTCATGTTTCAATTTAATCCTTTATACTCGATCTCGAATCTCTATTATTTTCACAAAGACCAAAGTCTATGGAGGCACTTCCTTCAAACCATCACATATGACCGTGCGTTACAGAACCAAAGGCTTTACCAACTATGGAGACATATTATAATTTCCTTTTAAAACTCTTATAGCATATGACTATCGACGGTGACCTCATGTTAGGCGAGACGAGCACTTGAGCGTTTATCGATTTCAATGGTCACGATTCGATATTCTGATGAGATGGGCGGTTGACGAAATTTCGGCACCTATCCCTTCGGGTCTTTGTGACTTCCAACATTTTGAATTTAGGCACTTTACTCTTCTAGTCTTCGTGACTTCCAACATTTCAAAACTCCCGATTACGATATTGCTGAAACAATCGTACGGTTCATTTTTATTTCGCGGAGAAAGATCAACGATCATGTTTAAACCTTACACTCATCCTTTGACTGCTAAATTTGATGGCTATGACTTAATCATGCATTGAGATGGATGGCCACCATTTACTCCGGGTCTCCAGACTCCGGAGATATCAAATCTCAAACTCCTTCTCTCCTCTGTACATCAATCTTCTGAAGCTGACAATCTAATGACATGTGTCCCTTTCAGATCAACGGTCAAGATCCTTTTGCTTCTCTGGGCTTCAGAATTCTCAAGCCTCAACACTCACTGTAGCATGATCAATGGTTGAGAACACTCTTGAAGTGATATTTTATATCGGATGAATTATATCCACTTCGGGACTTCAGAGGTTTCGAATAAACACTGCTCCATTTTCCTCTGGAGGGATCACCTGTTGTGTAAGTCATCAATGGTGGACACTGCTTGATTTTGGTAACGTTTCCTATTACACTATCCTTCCACTGAAGTAGATCGACGGTCGAGGACACTCCCAAAGTGATCTTCAGATCGGACGTCTCGTGTCTACTTTGGGACTTCGACATTCAGGACTTCGGGACATTGGGTGAGTGCGGTGGTAAAACTCCAAAAGCAAAACTCCCAGAGTGACGTAACTGCTTACATCACTTGATGACATGTCATGAGTCGAGTAGCTGCCACGTGTCACTCATATTCGTGATTTTCACGTACTTTTAATTTCGAATCAATTTGACACTTGTCAATGTCTGATTGTGCCACATGTCATTGCTGTCATAGAATCTTGACTAACATCCCTGATGCAATGGTCTTCGTATGTCCTCTAAATCTGAAAGTCCTTATTCACTTCAAATTTCCGGGCTCCAGGTATTTCAAATCTCAAACTGACGAGGAGTAAGTTCCTCGCTTCTTTATACTCGAAGTGAAATTTTTTCATTGATCAGGTTCATTAGATCAATGGTTCAATCTATTATGAAATGAAGCTTTTGTAGATTTTATCCTGTCCTTCCACTTGATTTGATATAATGGTCTATGTGGACTCTTCGAAGCAGATCCACGATTGAGGATGATTATGTAACCACAACTTGCGAGTGATTTAATGCGTTACCCAAAATCGGCAATTGGAAGTTGTGCGGTGTTGGTGATTTAACCATAATAATCGATCTTTAAAGCCACAAGATCGGACGGTCCTAACTAATTGCAGGATTGGAACTAGCACAGTATTTAGTTTTCCTTCCGATCTCCACAATTTATCCATGTCGTTGATCTGGCTTGCACATCAACGATCTTGAATTGTTATACGTTTTATCACGCCATACCTACTGAGTTTCAACGCACCATCTCTTATGATCTTGATATCTATATTTTCTAACCCTCTTGTGCTTTTATCATCGGAACATTTTTTATCCTATCGTGATCAACAATAATCACGAATTCCTTCAGCCTCAAGGTGATGTTCTTCTTTCGATTCTTTTTCTTCTTGAGATTAACCTTGTTTCTCTGCCTACTATGAATGTTGACATCAATGACAACACATGAATAATAATCTGTCCAATAATCTCCCCTTTTGTCATTGAGGGAAACACACAAAATTTATACACAATATCCCCCTGTGGTGATGCTTTTTTCCTCTGAAGTTACTCTCCCCCTTTGGCATCAATGGAAAAGGGTTTCTTCTCCGATGATCTGTCTGTATAAATATTTCTTTGACCATTGGTAAATCCTCCTGCAATCACACATTTCCTGTCATAACTAATGACTCCTTCTTTTGTTGATTGCTATCTCCCCCTAAATAGTTTCCAACTGATGCGTTATTTTCTTGAGAGATTTAGGTATGAAGAAGGATTACTCCCAATTTTTGCCTGAGATATTCAAATACATCTCTGTTTAAGGGTTTTGTAAAAATATCCGCCACTTGTTCTTGTGTTGGAACATATTCCAATTTAATGTTCTTGTTTTCAACTTGATCTCTTATATAGTGGTACTTTATGGGAATGTGTTTCGATTTTGAGTGTTGGACAAGGTTCTTAGAGAGACTTATCGTGATTGTATTATCACAATGGATAGTTGTAGGTTCTTCAAATACTATTTTGATGTCTTGTAGAGTTTGTTTCATCCATTCCACTTGTGTGCAACATTTTGTTTCTGCAATATACTCAGCTTTAGTGCTATACAGAGAAATTAAGGACTGTTTCTTGCTTATCCAAGCAACCAATGATTCTCCCAAAAACAATGCTCCTCCACTCATACTTTTTATGTCATCTACACTTCCTGCCCAATCATCATCTGAATAGGATTTTAATGTGAATGAGCCCTTGCTAGGGTACCACAAGACAAGATGTATGGTTCCTTTCAAATATCTAAAGATTCTTTTTACAACTGGAACATATCTCTCCTTAGGTGCTTCTTGGAATCTAGCCACCATCCCAACAACTTTCTTACATCAGGTCTGGAAGTTGTTACATAGAGAAAACTGCCAATCATCGATCTGTAATGTTTTGTATCTACAACTTTGGACTCATCATCCTTTCTTAGTTTGCATCTAACTGTCATAGGTGTACTAATAGGTTTGCAATCCTCTAAATGGAATCTCTTAAGCATATCCTTAACATACTTGGACTGATGGATAAGATACCTCTTTTGAACTGAATTATTTGTAATCCAAGAAATAAATTAAGTTCGCCAAGCAAGGACATTTCAAATTCTTGTTGCATCATTCTAGCAAATTCCCTACTCATTTTATCATCATCACTGCCAAATATAATATCATCAACATATACTTCCACAATAATCACGTTATTACCATTAATTTTACAATAAAGATTGTTGTCTGTTGATCCCCTTTTTAGGCCCTGTTTTTGTAAGTAAGAATCTAGCCTTGCATACCAAGCTCTAGGTGCTTGTTTTAGCCCATAGAGTGTTTTCTTTAGTTTACATACATAGTCTCCTTTGTTGGATAATTGGAACCCTTCTAGTTGCTCAATATAAACTTCCTCTTCTAAATTTGCATTGAGAAATGCTGACTTGACATCCATTTGGTACACTTTAAATTTTCTGTAGCTGGAGAAAGCTAAGAACATTCTAATTGCCTCTAATCTGGCCACAGGTGAAAATTTTTCTTCATAGTCTATTCCTTCAACCTGATCATACCCTTTTCATACTAATCTATCTTTGTTCTTGATTACTTTCCCATCTTCATTCATCTTATTCTTATATACCCATTTAGTTCCTATGACAATTTTATCTTTTGGTCTTGGAACTAGTTCCAAAGTTTGATTTTTTTCAATTTGGTCCAATTATTCATTCATAGCTTTGATCCAATTCTCATCTTTACATGCCTCTTTGATTGAGCTAGGCTCAACATGTGACAACAATGCTATTTATGTTTGATACATAAGTTGTTTTCTGTGTGCACTCCATCATTCATATCTCCAATAATTAGTTCTTCAGGATGATTCTTTTGAGTAATTCTTGAGGGTGTATTTGTATCTCTTCTTGGGAATTATTCTCTTATCTCTCCATCTTGACTATCTTCTTCTCTTTCACTAGTATCCATACCATCCTCTTCCATTTATTTTTCATTCTCTTCTACTTCTTCTACTTGTGTGTCGATTGTCTCATCATCATCTTCATCTTCATTTTCAGGTATGGTTTCTTGATTTTTGATTCTTATTGTTTTGAGGTCATCCACCTTGACATCTGCACTCTCAACAATCTTATGTGATCTAAGATTGTAGCATCTATATGCCTTTTTGTTTGAATCATATCGAAGAAAAATACCTTCATCAGATCTGACATAAAATTTTCCAAGACTCTAATCTAGTCTTTTGATGTAGCATTTACTTCCAAAGACCTTGAAGTATTTTACTGATGGAGATCTTCCAAACCATAGTTTATAAGGGATCTTATCATTATTAACCCTGAGCTAAAATCTGTTCAATATGTATATTGTTGTTCTTACAGCTTCCCTCCAATATCCGCCTGACAATTTTTCTTCATTGAGCATAGTCCTTGCAGCCTCATGAACTATTCTATTCTTTCTCTCAACAATATCGTTTTGCTGAGGTGTTCTGGCAGCAAAGAATTGTCTTTTTATTCCATGGTTTTCACAAAACAAATCAAACTCTTTTGAGGTGAATTCCTCACCATTGTATGATCTAAGACATTTGATTTTTGTCTCCTTTTCACTTTCAACAAGGGTTTTAAAGGCTTTGAATTTGTTGAGTGCTTCTGATTTTTCTTTGAGAAAACATATCCAACTCATTCTAGTAAAGCCATCAATGAACAACATAAAGTAAGACTCTCGTTGCAAACTCTTGGTTCCCATAGGTCCACATAGGTCAGTGTGAACAAGCTCTAAAGGTTTAGAGGTTGTGTATTCTTTTTCCTTGAACCTTATTCTAGTTTGCTTCCCTAGTTGACAGTGTCTACACATAGTGTTTGAGGGTTTTATGATCTTTGGCAAGTTTCTTACTGCACCAAGGTTGCTGAATTTCACAAGATTTTCAAAGTTAATATGCCCCAACCTTCTATGCCATAACCAACTTTCATCTACTGAATTTATATGACACTCATTCAATTTTGTATATACTATATATACATTTTTAGGAGTTCTAGGAGAAGTACCACCTAATTTTCATGTGTCTTCTCTCCTAATCTCACATTTTTGGGAATCAAAAATGCAGAAGTGCCCTTGATTATAGGATTGAATAACACTTAATAAACTAGGCTTCAGTTTATCGACAAGTAGTACATTTCTGGCTTTGTCTCTTCCCAAGCTCATAGTCCCTTTCCCAAGTATGTTACTTGAAGCATTATCACCAAATGTAACTTTACCTTTTTGTTTCTGTAAGTCTAAAAACTTGTCTTTGTTACCTGTCATATGTTTTGAGCACCCACTGTCAACATACCAGAGATCCTTTTTATCTTGAGATTTTAGGGAATAAGACATTCCTTTTTTGATGTTTTTTTCTCTCCAAAGTTTCTTTTTCTCTCTAATGAACTTTGGTTGTTCTGAGACTTCCATTAATCTCCAATTAATGGCCTTATGTCCATGGTTATGACATCTGAAGCATTGTAAGTCCCCTTCTTGTAGAGGTGCAAAGGAGTTATAGTTATGCTTTTAACTCGATTTGCTGCTTGTTTATCCTTAAGCATATAGTTCTTAACCTTCAAATTTTTCTTTCTATATGCTCTACAATTTATAGCTTTGTGTCCAAAATTAGAGCATGCAAAGCAATAACCAAGGAAAATGCGAGGATTCATGTTTTGATAAAACTTCTTTGGTATTGTATTGTCTTCCTTCTTGATGGGTGGAAGTAATCTTCTGGAGTTCTGATCATAACTTATCTTCTCTTCATTTTTCTTCTTGAATGTACCGAGGAGAGAATCTGCATAAGATTTTGAGTTAACATGAATTTTCTTTTGAGAATAACCTATTCCATTTTTATTAACTAAATCCCTTTGCATGGTAATAATCTTATTTTCAGATTTTGTTTGAATGATTTTTGCATCGAGTTCCCTTTTTAGATGAACTATTTATGCCTCCATTTTTCACAAATTATTTGTTTTTCCTTAAGAGACTTTTTCCAGACTTTCTTCGATCTTATTTGTTTCTAAGATTTGTTTTTTCAGGTTTCTCATGATTTTTCCATCTCCTTTTCTTCTTGTTCATGTTTTTCCTTTTGTTAAACTACAAAACTTTTCATTTGTCTATATCTGGTTTTTTACTTTCTTAATTCATCTAGGGCACTCAGACGTTCTTCCTCTGTATTAACTTCTGCTTCATCTTCTAACTCTTTCTCATGTTTAATTTTTTTTATCTTATTAGATTCTTCAATACCTAAGAAAAGGACTCCATCATCATCAGATTCATCGTTGTCACTATACTCTGACGAACTATTGTTTTCTTCTTTTGAATACAAATTACTTTTCCCTTTGTAAAACATTTTCTTGTAGTTGGGTTTTTCCTTCTTCTTGTATTGATTATTTTTATTTTCTTCATCTTCAGGGTCCTCCTTGGGATATGGACACTTGGATGCAAAATGAAAAACTTTGCCACAATTAAAACATTTGAAAGGAAGCTTGCCTTTGTACTTCCCTGATCCTTTCTGAAGTTTTCTAATGAAATTGGCTTCTTCCACATCAGATTCTTTAAGATGGTTGGATTGAGGTTTTTGCTTCTAATTTATCTTTGTCTTGGATGCTTTGAAAGTTGTTTCATATTTTGTTGATTTATCATGCCCTGTTCTCATTTCATATGTTGTAAAGATTCCATGGAGTTGATCAGATGTGAGTGTGTTTAGATCGGATCTATCTTCAATTGAAGAAATCTTTGCATCATATCTCATAGGTAATGACCTTAATATTTTTTTCACAATGGGTTTATCTGGAATTTCTTCTCCTGCCGCTCTAATTGAGTTAACCACTTCATCTACCCTATGAAAGTACTCAACAATATTTTCTTCTTCTTTCATGTTTAGATTTTCAAACTGAGTTCTATAGGTCTGCAGTTTGGCTTCCTTTACTTTGTCATCTCCTTCATATCCAGCTTCCAATTTGTCCCAGATTTATTTGGCTGATTTGCAATGCATAACTTTCACACATATAGAATTAGTCAACCTTGCTAAAATTCCATTAACTTCTCTTGAATTGTCATTACGGATTTTCTTTCCTGCAGCGTCTTTGGGTGGAGTAGTTGGTGCGGTGTAACCATCTACAATAGATTGCCAGATATCAAAACCAATAGCCAACAAGAAGTTTTTCATTCTTATTTTCCACAGAGCATAGCTTTCTCCATTGAACAATGGTGCTTTATTGTTAGACATTCCCTCTTGTTGATCCATCTTCAGGATCTACCTTCAAGTTTGTAATACTGTGATGAAGGAAACCGCTCTGATACCAATTGAAGGATTGGATCCTATCACTGAGAGGGGGGGGGGGGTGAATCAGTGAAACAACAATTATATCAATTTTTCATTTATTAATGCAAACAAAATTTTAACAAAGTATTTTATCGTGGAACCCAAATGGGAAAACCACAAACTCTTTTCTATTAACTGCAAAATTTGTTTTACATGTTACATAGAAGGATGATGTACTTCCTTTTTTATCAGCACCAACTGATCAGGATGCACCCACACCCTGGTTTACCAGCACTGACCGGTAGGAGGCTACGACCCCCTGTTTAGTCATCTACAACTGACAAGGAAGAACCAACTCCCTCTACAGGCACCAAACTTGTAATATCCCTAGGTAGAACCCCAACAACAAATGTAATAATGTACTTAAGCTGGTGAGTTGTTTTATATCTTTTGGCTTGCATTTTCCATGGTGTCGTGCACGCATGTACTGCGCAGTAAAAACTAGGATGTTGCACATTACAGACACTGCACGCAGCATCTTAAGTGCGCGCAATTGTGAGACCAACGATCCTTTGTGTATATGATATGTTTTATAGGTTGGTGAGCCAATTATTATAAGCTAGGATGCTCATGTTTTGATTAGGCCGGAGAGCCTAGATGTTAAAGGCTAGTGCGCCTATTTTTGTACATGTCTCATATTTAATATAAAATACATCTTTGCGCACAGACCGACCACAATAAAAGAGATGGGGGACTAAAATCCACTAGTCAGGGAAAGGGTGGGGCTTAAAAGTTAAGGAAAAGGGATAAGCTAGGGAGCTTGAGCCAATTTTTTTTTTTATAATAATATTTCTTAAATCATAAAGTATGGATAATTATTTTATCCTAAGTTCTAAAGTTGTGGACAAGTGGGCCAAAGTAGCTCCCAACATGACAAGTGTCAAGTTGGGGACATGCATACATATTGTTGGGAATTAGCTCATTTTGGGGGGTTGCCCATCATTCTCACCATCATATTTTCTAGGATTCCTTCCATTATTCAGCCCGGATTCCATGACCATTTTCACTCATGCAGTCATTTATCCTCCATACTTCCTGTCACTATACCGAATCTCGTATCCATGGCCATATAGGTTTATGTAGCTGGTTAGCTAGGGAGTTGGACTGAAGAAGCGGGTTGTCAGGCCCGTGGGATATTGAAGAGGCGGGTTGTCAGGCCCGTGAGTAATTTCTCTTTGGGTGAGAGAATTTCTGGGAGGTGACTTCTTGAAGGTGCTAAACTATAGCTATAGGGCTCTGAGACTTCCTGTCCTGCCTGTTTTTGAAGCCCTGGAAGGGAAGTGGGGAAACTGAGGGACTGTCGAGCAGAGAAGGGGCACACTTCCTTGGGTGGGAAAGTCATGTGGGGAATGAGGGACTGTAGGTTGTTAGTTTGAGTAGGAACCTATGACAGATTCTTTCTTGTTTTTCCATGAGCCATTAGCCTGGTTAGAAACCCTTTACCCGAGTCGAGTTTAGTCCCAGCTCGAGGGTGACTCACTATTGAGAGTGACGAACAATGTGGTCTAAGGCTGGGAGGTTCATGGAAGGTCTACATGCAGTTGGTGATATTCCTACCAAGATAAGTGTCAACTGTGTGATAAATTTACACGCTGCATTATTATTTCTGTGTTCAGTTTTATGGATTTACCCTGTGCATGATTTATAACTGTATTTATATTTATGGGTATTTCCTGTATATGTTGTATGTATGCATTTATTGTTATTTCAGTATGAATCTGTGAATTTACATAACGTATTTGTTTGTTCATGTTTTATATATAAAGATTCTGCAAGAGCTCTATGCGTGGATATGTTTTAATCGCATGCAGATAGAAAATTGTATGTGGCATAGCTTAGTTTGGATGTTGAGTATGTTACAGTATGTTCCGCACAGAGAACAAGGATGTGTTCTCTGGCATCGTGTGGCTTGCCATTGTTATAACCCTAATTTTCACCATACATGCTTACCTGGCATCAGGCCATCTCAGATCACTTCTTTGCCAAAGCACTGTTGAACAACTCTTTAAAAAACCTCTTTTATAAGGGCCCACATGCCCTACTCCATTACTGCACGCGTGTACACGATAGATGACCTAAAATAGCCTATGTGGACCGAAAAAAGCACGAAAAAATGAAATTTTTCGATGGAACACACAACTTTGGGTGAGTTAACTGAAACTCCCAGCCATGCATGGTTGAGGGTTCATCCAAATACCTAGCTTCTTCTAGCCTATAAAAGAAGGGCTAGGGGTCCCATTTAGAAGAAGAGAAATAGAGTAAAGAAACTCTGCCCAATTGCATATTCCCATTGTCCCAACCCTTTAGCCATCCTTATGTAAGAAGAGATACAAAGCAAAGAAGTTGGAGGACATTTGAAGAGGAGCCCAGGATCAGGATTCGTGGAGCAGTGGCCAGTCTCGACAATGTAAGTTGATTCATTAAAGTTAATAATAAAGAAATCATTTCCCCGTCCCACTATATGAGTTCTTCATAGTTCAGTAAAGATATGTTTGAATCTCTAACCCATTAGTCTATAGGTAAAATGCATGTATAGTTTGTTTCTTGTTTTGTACGCAGGTCAATCTTGAGAGGATAGCTACCAACAAGCGATCAAACATGAAGGGGGATCGACATCAAACATTCAGAAAAAGGTATGTTGGTATAACCATGTATTTGTTGAAAAGGAATGGGGTTTAAGTCTGGGGACAACGGTAGAAAGTATATTTCTTTTGGTCATATCTGCATGCATAAGATAACCCTATTTGCTAGTCTGTAAGGGGATTTTCCTCACAATAGAATTGGCGACCATACTGGGGAAGTCTCTAGGGTTCCTGGGATTTTATTTTTTGGGTAGTTTTAAAAGACTGGTTTTCTTGCCTGTTTTTTAGTTTCTGCAAAGTCTGAGCTAGCAGAGAGTCTGGTTTCCCATACCAACTTTCTCTGTTATTTGCTTGACTATGTTTTATCGAGACCCACAGAGGTACACACGACCTGTATAAGGTCTGCACGCATGTACCCGTGCCCTACTCTCTTACAACCCACATGTAAACGTTAGCTGAAGAAGTAGCAGTAGCGTGTAGAGTCCAGAAATTTTTTGAGGCAGTCATCCTCTTCCTTGTCAGAATCAGACATTCTCAAGGGTTTTCTAGAATTCTTTCTAAGTCTTGATTGTTTGTAGTCTTGTCTCGGATTGGTTTGTTTTATGAATTTTTTCCCTACATTGTTTTCTTTTTCTGTTAAAGAGAGTGTCCAACCCTTCAAGAGATCCTGGTTCTCAATATCAGTGGTCTCTACCTGGTTTGGATTATCTGTTGTTATTTTTTTTCAGAGTTTTAGAGATACACACGGCCTGTAGAAGGTCAACCCGCGTGTACACGCCCTCTAGCTCTATACATCTCACGTTCACACGCTTATTGTTGGATTATCAGTAGCATGCTTGTGTAGGATAGTTTTTGTTGACGGTAAGGAAGTCATCCTTTCCCTTGATGAGAGTTATACCTCTCAGGTTTTTGAATGTTTATCTTAGCAGTCAGTAGCTTAGGATTAATCTTAGCCTTAGCTTGCTTTTTCTCATTTAAAAGTTGTCATAATTTTATTTTTTTTAGGGTTTTTAGACAAGTGTGAGAGTCATTTTTTAAGTTGCTAGTGGATGATTTCTTGAAGTGATTCTTTGCGATCTGCGATTAGGCCAGAATTGTTTTTCTTGGTTTTTTACTTGTTGGTATTTTTCCTTTTTGCTTTATCAACATTTAAATGAAAAAAAAATCTCTTTCATTTTCTTGCTTGGTTGAAGAATGTGATTCTACATTATTAACCAGGGAAAAGTCTTTTATTTCATAATTTCGTTTCAGTTTACTTAGATCATAAGTAGCTCGTAGTCGAGTAAAATTCCTTTTGAGTTTGTTGTCCAAAATCTTAGAAAATTAAAAAAAAAAAAAAAAATTGAAAAGTTGTTGAAATTTTGCATTAAGTGATATCAAGTACCTTCGATTTCCCTCGATTACTCGCCCCCTCAAGGTGATATCAAGTTTATATCCAATCACCATAAGGTTGAAATTTTTCAAGTTTCATCATTCTGCATGACTTACTTTGACGATCTGTTGATACTTCCTTCCCCATCGGCCACAATGGATGGGACAGGGCACCCAGACATGTCCATGCCCTTGTCTGCAGTTGAAGTAGCGTACTCTTTAGTCCAACAAACTTCATCCCACACTGATCCAACTCCTGCACAAGCGTTCGATCCACTTCTAGATCCTATTTGGGCTTAAGGTTCTCTCGCTCACACTGATTCATTAGACTTAGTCTTGCCCTCTGATGAAGAAATAATTGAAGCAATGACTAGTCCGGATAAACCCTGGAAAGATCTTCATCACAGATCATACTTCCTCCCAAAGTTAAGCCGAATTGAAGCAGGAGAATTCACCATGACTATGACGGGATATCGGTCTTGTCCTATTAATCCCTTAGCTACACATGAGGTTTATGTTGAGGGTAATATGGAAACTATCGCTGAAACCTTACCGATCAATATCTCCCAAAACCCTATCATCGTGGAGAATGTCTTCGTCGGAGCTGACTGCTCCCTCGAAGAGATTCAAATCTACATAGATCTTTTTATAGAATTTCACGACGTTTTTTCTTGGTCTTACAAGGAAATTCCAGGCATCGATCCAAAAATAGTTAAACATGAAATCACAACCTATCCAGATGCCAAGCCTGCCCGGTAGAAACTTCGTCCAGTTAACCCCAAGAAAGCAACAACTATTAAGGTTGAGGTTGAGAAATTGCTAAAAGACGGTTTTATCTATCCTATCCATTTGACCCAATGGCTTTCAAACCCCGTGCCGGTCAATAAAAAAAAAGGCACAATTCGTGTATGTACAGACTTTCGTGATTTGAACAAGGCCTATCCCAAAGATAATTTTCCCACACCTTTCATCGACCAGATCATTGATGAATGTGTGAGTTGCGAAGCCTTTTCTTTCATGGACAGTTTTTCGGGATATAATCAAATACAAATCAAACCCGAAGACCAACACAAAACGACATTCATCTATCCATGGGGTACATTCGCATATCGTAAGATGCCTTTTGGTCTCAAAATGGCTGGAGCCACATTTCAGCAGGCCATGTCTTTTTCTTTCCATGACCTCAAGCATATAGTCGAGGCCTATTTAGATGATTTAGCATCTCGATCTTGTAAGAGAACAGATCATCCCACACACCTCTGACTTATCTTCGAATGTTGTCACTACTTTCGGATTCGCTTGAATCCAAACAAGTGCAACTTATGCGTAACGTCAGGACGATTGTTAGGTTTCATAGTGTCAACAATAGGGATCATGGTCGATCCTCTCAAGGTTGAGGCAATAATTCAGTTTCCCCCCCCATGCACAATCCTTCAACTTTAGAGTCTACAGGGCAAGGCGAATTTTCTAAGACGCTTTATCGATAACTATGCCAAGATCACCAAGGGCTTCATGCACTTACTTAAAAAATATGTTCCTTTTTATTGGGACGATGCCACTCAACGCTCTTTCACCGCATTGAAACATGCACTCACAACTGCCCCTCTGCTCCGACCACCTAACTATAACAAGGATTTCCTATTATATCTAGCTGCAGCAGAGTCAACCATTGGCATGTTCTTAGTTCAGGAAGATGACTTGTTCTCAAAATATGTCATCTATTACTTGAGTCGAGGCCTCGTAGGACCGAAACTCAATTATTCTCATATCAGAAAACTTGCATTGGCAGCAGTCCATGATGTTCAACGATTCCATCATTATGTTCTATTTCGCAAGACCACCGTCATTGCTATCGTGAATCCATTTCAGTACATGTTGACACGACAGGTAATAGGTGGAAAAATCAGTAGATGGATAGTCATCCTCCAGGATTTTGACTTGGATTTCATTTCAGTGAAGTCCAAAAAGTCACTGGTATTCACAGAACTTATTTCAGAACTTTCGGTTGAGTCAGGTGATCTTGTGCCCGAAGAGTCGCCTATTAGAGGAGATATGTTTTTGATCACCTCTTCGGATCCCTGGTATGGAGATATACTTATCTATCTCCAGACTTTTAAGTGCCCCACTACTTCTTCTCATGATGAGCGTCGACGCATATGCCATCAGGATAAGAATTATCTCATACTCGATGATACATTGTATCGAAGAGGTGTAGATTGCATCCTATGCCGATGTCTCACTCACGAAGAAGCGGTTATTGTGCTTAATGATTGCCATACCGGAGCTTGTGGAGGTCACTTTTCTGGGTTGGAAACAACCCAAAAGATTCTACGTGTAGGTTACTTATGGCCGACACTTATCAAAGATTGTGTTGAATCAGTCAAGAAGTGCCACCCATGCCAAATCTTCTCTCGAAAGATGAGGGCACATCCTGCTCCCATGTTTCCTGTCATCATAGTTGGTCCCCTCACCAAATGGGGGATTGATTACACTACATGCAACCCTCTTTTAGCAACGGGGCATCACTATATCATCATAGTTGTCGACTACTTCATGAAGTGGGTGGAGAGACTGCAACTCTCTCTTTATTCAACCAGATAATAGCAAGGTTCGGTGTCCCAAGGGAGATTGTCACTGACCATGGAAGTCACTTTAAAAACCAGATGATGACCGAGTTAACTTCAAAGCTTGGGTTACGGCAGGAACATTCGTCACCTTATTACCCCCAAGCAAATGGTCAGGTGGAAGTTGTGAACAAAACTCTTAAGACCATTCTATAGCGAACAAACAACTCAGATAGTCAAATTGGTGTTTCATGTTATTTTCGACATTATGGGATTACCAAACATTTTTTAAGACTGCAACCGGTTTCTCACCTTTCCAACTCATTTATGGGCTGGAGGGAGTATTGCCTATTGAATGTCAGATCCCATCTCTAAAGTTGGCAGTACAGTTATTGCCAGACACTTCTCCACTGGAAGAACGATTAGTATACCTTGAGCAGCTCAATGAGTAGCATCGTGATGCGGCCCTGGCAAAAAAGGATCACAAACATAAGGTCAAGTTTTAGTATGATAGGTCCATTCGTCCTCGGATTTTCTCTGAAGGTGACCTTGTCCTGGTCTATGACCAAGATAAGGACCCCCTGGGGGAAACAAAATTCAAACCCATGTGGTTCAGACCTTTCATCATAAAAGAGGTTTTAAAAGAGGGCGCTTATCATTTGGTTGATTTTGAAGGGAATGCTTTGGCAGAACCTAGAAATGGGCTCTACCTCAAGAAATATTACCCATAGGCAGGTCACTGTGGGTAACTTTTTGTAACATATGTATAGTCTTTGTAGTATTACTTTTTAGTTTCTTTTAGTGTTATGGACGTGTCGTTGATGTTATCTTTCATCACTGTGGTAGATGTCAAGTGATTCCAAGGTGTTCATTGGGTATGCAGACGGTGCTAGTCAGCAAACTCGGAGGCTTTCCTCCGCAGCTTGGGTAATCTTTACACCTCAAGGCCAGTTATTATCTTCCGGAGGTATATGCTTAGGTGACACCACAAACAATGTCGCCAAGTACAGTGCAATTATTGAGTTTCTTCATGATGCTTTGTCATTGGGTATCTCTCATCTCCGGGTCTATCTCGATGCTCAACTGGTTGTGTCTCAGTTAAACAGAGTATACCGGGTTCATGATCCAACTTTACACCGACGATTCCTTAGGGTACGTCTCTTAGAACAAAACTTTGATTATATTCCATATTTTCATGTTCCTAGGAGATTAAACCAATTTACAGATACTCTAGCTAATCAAATTTTAGATTGGCATCTTGCACACATATGAAAAAACATTCACATAAACATGTAAATACATTATTTTTGCACCCATGATCCATAAGACACAAAAGACTAAAAAAAACCATATATAATATCATAAAGTAACCAGAGTACACCGATGGACACAAGCGCCTCAAAAATAGGACCAATAACGAGGCACAGGGCTTATGCCCTCAAAAAATATACAAGTAGTGCTCGTGGCACATCAAAATGTCCAGCTACAGTCAGGGCCTGTGGGCCCTGTTATACCGATCCACAACATTGGCTAAACGTCGAAACAATCGGACCCACGTCTATGGTGCCCCCACTACATGAGGTTGCATAGATGTTGGCAGGTCCTCAATCTCTGCCATCGGGACCGTGCGAGTGAGCGCAGTAAAGTTACACTCGACTCGTCTCAAGACCCTCTCAGCCTCCCCGACTAGAAGAACTCCTACTACTGCTGGTCCCCCTGCGGTGGCAGGTGCGACCCTTGGCCGAGGATGACGCATGTTCCTTGCATAGTCAGCGGGTCACACTGGTCCCACATCTGCACACAATGAACACATATCCGTCAAATACTCTGGCATAACAAAAGCAGATGATATATATAACAAAAGAACATAAAAATTACATATGTTTAAAACAAAAAAAAACTACAAAGGTGGAGACTTACCCATCTCCCCTCGCTCCTCACCAGGAGGTACCAGTATCTCAAGGTCTCTCGAGAAATCAATCCCGACATAGGGGTAATCCTCTATAACCGGGATCTGTCATGACAGCCACGTAAATAATTCATCATCGAAGGACTCATTGGTCCTTCCACCACCCTGTACCGACAATAATACTACCCATCTACACACAGTAGGAAGATAGGCCTGATGTCCTCGTACCACTACTTGAGGACTAAAACTTGGAACTCTCTCAAAAAAGAACGAACACAGAATGGTCCTGAACCCAAAGTTCCTATGTGTCTGTAAATGACAATCTGTCAGTTGTCTTTTCATACACTCAAGCAATGTGGTACTCCAATCAAAAACTTGTGTATTTAAGCACTGGACTGAACAGTTCATCTGTGCACGGGACGCCTGATGTAGAGCCGCAGAACCAGTAATTCGCCCAATAAACAATACTATCGCTTGTAGCGATAAGTTAGTGATCTTGCTTATGGGAACCTGCATGCTCAAGCGGTCTGTATCATATGCACAGTATAGACCTATCAATTCCGCTATGTTATGCGGCCCCAAAGGAAACATTCGAAAGTTGACTGTTTCCCCTCTCCTGGAGAGGCCAGTTAAAAAGTAAATGTCCTCGATCGTGGGCGCCAGTGACTACCCCTCTAACATGAATGCCTCTGGATCCGGATGCCAGTAGTCAACCAAGGCATTCAGTAGCCTAGGTTGTGCCCACATGAAAGGACATCAAAAAAACTTGAGTAACCCACATTGCATCAAAGTAGCCACAACATTGGGGTCTTCCCCGACCAACTCATTCACCTCTTCATGCTCTCTTTCTCTCCAATGGACATACATCCTGCAAAACACCAAGGTTCGGGAGGGTTAACCCTTTCTTTTTATGCCTTTTTCATTCCATAAGGGGGTCCACGCAGGCTATACTGGTGACAGTCGCGTGTACACGTGGCCTGTCTAGAGACAACCCACGTGGACCTAGGGCCGACCTTTTAAAGGTCGACGCCCCCGTAAAAAATGAAACCTAATGCAAAAATAAAGACTTAAAATGCAAGAAAAGGGAGTTTTTACTTGGTCCAGACAGAAGTTCGTTTTGTCCACTATAGCTCCTAGAATCGCCACTTTTGACAAAGGGGGTCTTTTGGCTCCAGAGTCAATTTTTGAATCAGCAATGGTGACAATGAGCTGCCAGCTTCTATTTATAGACTTTTTGGCCTCTTTTGTCACTTTTTTGGCCTCCCTTATCATTTTCTTTATACCAAAAACCATTTAGAGTGATTCAAGAGTTGCATAGGAGGGATTTGATCAGGTATTGGGACATGTTTTGGGATTTTTGAGTAATTTTCGACGGTCCGTGATTTTTTTTTCTGAGGATCAACTTAAGCATATAGGTTAGGTTTCTACCCTAACTTTTGTACTTTGTTGTCTTTTTCCTTTTCCATCAGATCGATCCCATCAGGTTGTGACACAGAACCTTCATAGATTATTTAGAAGTGTCGCAACTTGGTGGTAGAGCTTACCGGAACATAGATTCCCTAGGTAGATCCTGGTTACATTATGGTATCCGTGTTGTTTCTAAAAAACTGTAGGCTCGGGCGTCCTTATAGTTTTTCCTGAATACGAGTTTGAGCCTCATTTGCATGATTCTTCTTCACTCTTTCCCTCACCCTCAGGACTCCCAAAACATAACGTGTCTTCTTTTAAGACCTTTTCAGACCATATAAACATGAAAAGATTGTCGAGTGATCTTGTGGCCTTTCCCGCTCGTTAAACTGAAATTTGAAGTCACGTCTGTCCGGTGGTAGTTTACCCATTTTTCAGTCCGGACGGTCAACTATACGAACAAAGGTATACTCTATGGAACTTCAGTTCTCTAGAAGAGTACTCTCAGGTATAATTTTATCCCTTTTTCGGGCTTGAGGGACTAAACTTACAAAGAAGGAACCCCCATGGAGTCCATAGTTAAGCTCTTTTCAGACTCCCTAAAATTGAAAAGATCGTTGAGTGACCTTATTCTTTCACACTCGTTAAACTGGTCCAGAAGAACATTCCTGATGGAGTCCATAGTTAAGCTTTTTTCAGACTCCTTAAAAATGAAAAAATGGCCGAGTGATCTTGTCCTTATCACACTCGTTAAAATGGTTTTGAATAGACGTCTTGTCGGTGCTAGTTTACCCCTTTTTCGAATCAACTAGACTATCTTTGAAAAAGGTACCCCAACGGAGTCTCCTTTTATGATTTTTCAGACTCTCTAAATATGAAAAACCACTGAGCTTACCTTCTCTGGGCTCATTAAACTTACATCGAAGGACGTTACCATTGTGTGTTTTGTTAACCGCATTTGCATACCTTATACGCCAGTCTTGTAGCACTTTGCTTCTGCATCTTAACACCCTTGGCTCCCAGAGGATTTTCCCCAAGTATCATTATTTTGAACATCAGTCTTGTCCTTGTGCCTTGAGCTTGTATGTTTGTCACACTCGTTCCTCCATTGTAACGTAGCATTCCTTTATTCTTTTTTCCAAAATTATTGAAAAGGACAAAAAAATCAAATATACCCCAAAAAGAGGAAGGGAAAAGTATTTTCTTTATTGGTAGCATAATGAGTCGCCCTTGGATAAAGCACATCTATCCATTTGTTCATCAATCTTTGAGATGTAGTATGACCTTAGGAAGTTATTCTCGCTACATAGATTTGTGTCCTCCTCCGTTTGGTTATTCTTCCAAACATATGGAGAGTTTGCGTTGCCTCCTTCTTCGTAAACTTATGATTAATGCCATGTTGCCTAAGTCTCATCATTTGTCATGCTGTTGTCCAAGGGAAGTTTCTACTAAGCCTGAGTCAGCCCCTCTGCAATTTGTCTCTTTCCCTCATACACATCCATCCTGAATGTCCAATCAAATCCTTGTTCGAAATCAATGAAGCCTTCAGTCTGATCATCAAGATTATCTAGTCCATGACTGATGAGCTGTTGAAGACCTCTGGTTAGTGAAGTCGTACACTCATATTACACTCCTCCCTTGATTTTTGAATATTTTGAAGTTGTTTCTCAAGCTCTGAAGATCTCATCTCTAGCCATCAGGCCGTATCAACTTCTAGAAGATGGATACTCTATATGTATATCTTTTTTATTTCGAGATGTAGCTCCATTGTGTATTGTCCGCGGCTACACTTTATATATTTATTTGACATGGATCTACAATGTATTTGATTGGTAGCCATGATTCTATTTTATCCTGAGCATGGGTATGCCCACCTCAGTGAGACATTTGTTATTTTGCAGATGGCGCCTCCCGGTTCCTGGTCCCTGGGCTCACTTGTTCAGCACATCAGTAAATATTGGTAATGTATTTTGGCCATCAGATGCTCTTCTAACTTCACACATTAGGGGGCATCTTTTATAACCCTAATTTGCACCATACATGCTTACCTGGCATCAGGCCACATCAGATCCCTTCTTTGCCAAAGCACTGTTGAACAACTCTTTAAAAAACCTCTTTTATAAGGGGCCATGCGCCCTACTCCATTACTACACGTGTGTACATGCTAGCTGACCTAAAACAACCCATGTGGACCAATAAAAGCACGAAAAAAGGAAAGTTGACGACAAAACACACAGCTTTGGGTGAGTTAACTGAAACTCCCGGCCATGCATGGCCAAGGGTTCATCCAAATACCTAGCTTCTTCTAGCCTATAAAAGAAGGGCTAGGGGTCCCATTTGGAAGAGGAGAAATAGAGTAAAGAAACTCTGCCCAATTGCATATTACCATTGTCCCAACCCTTTAGCCATCCTTATGCAGGAAGAGATATGAAGCAAAGAAGTTGGAGGAAATTTGAAGAGGAGCCCATGATCAAGATTCCCAGAGCAGTGGTCAGTCTCGACAATGTAAGTTGATTCATTAAAGTTAATAATAAATAAATGCTTTCCCCGTCCCACTATATGATTTTTTCATAGTTCAGTAAAGATATGTTTAAATCTCTAACCCATTAGTCTATACGTAAAATGCATGTATAGTTTTTTGCTTGTTTTGTACGCAGGTCAATCTTGAGAGGATAGCTGCCAACAAGCGATCAAGCGTGAAGGAGGATTGACATCGAACATCCAGAACAAGGTATGTTGGTCTAACCATGTATTTGCTGAAAAGGAATGGGGTTTAAGTCTGGGGATGAAGGTAGAAAGTAGATTTCTTTTGGTCATATCTGCATGCATAAGATAACCATATTTGCTAGTCCGTAAGGGGATTTCCCTCACAACAGACATGGATGGTTAGGGACGTTACAAAATGGTTTCAGAGCTAAGTAAAACATCTAATTAGTGGCATTTCCCGGCCTCTGAGTGGATGGGGATGTTACAAATTGGTATCAGAGCATGGAAGAATGTTCTGGTGTGACATCTCCTGGCCTGTGGGTGGCTGGGGATGTTACAATATGGTATTAGAGCATGAAATAAAGTTCTGGAGTGGAATTTCATGGTCTGTGGGTGGCTGGGGATGTTACAAATTGGTATTAGAGATTTGGTTTCAATGCTGAGCCTGAATGGGTCGAGCAAGTCGAGTTGAAGCGAAATTTCACAGAGGTTTTTTTTCGAAGTGGCCAAATTTCAAGTTGTAGAGCGTTTAGCTACAATATGGTATCAGAGATTTGGTTTCAACAGTGAGCCTAAATGGGTCGAGCAAGTCGAGTTGAAGAAAAATTTCATAGAGGTTTTATTTTGAAGTGGCCAAATTTCGAGTTGCAGAGCGTCTAACTACAATATGGTACTGAAATTGGGAAAAAGCCCCAATTTCGGTTGGTAAATTCATGGGGAAATGGAGAAATTAGGCCAAGTGGTGAGATATTATTGTTTAATATCTGTTCTAGGAAATTCAAACCTGGAATTGGTCGAATTTGAAGTTACAGTGAAGCCTTGACAGTGGGAGCGAGATTAGTAAGTAAAATTCTCAATTCGAGAATTGATTTCGGGGAAATTCGTTCTAGAAATGTCAACCCACAACGATCTATTGTTACAGAGGTTGAGTTGATGTTATTGGGGTGAAATTGAACGAATTTCATAGTTGCATAATTTTTATGGTGAGTTGGGAAAAGCCCCAATTTCTGCAGTGAAATTTACGAGGATTTGATGTGCATAAAGGTGAATGTGCACAAGTGGGTGCACTAAAAATGCATGATGCGCAGTGAAAATCTTGTGATAGGTAAAATTCTGCACTGCACGACAAGATATTGGCATGCTGCTGCGCACGCTAAAAATTTAGTACCGCGCGGGAAAATATTGGTGTTCGGGTGCGTGCACTAAATTTAGCATTGCGCGGCGTGCACACACATAAGAAGGTGTGCACAGTGTACACACACATAATAATGGCGCGTAGGGTGTATGCAGTATTGGCAGAGCACAGAGGAGTTTGGTTGGCACACACGCAATATGGGTATATGTTGTCGCGCGATAGTTTAGTATGGAGCGTAGAGAGTATCGATGCGCGATGGAGACGTACTAAACTATGGCATCATGCAGCGCGTCGAGTGAGATGGGCATGGAATATCTGCGTGCGGTGGATATTGGCGTGTGACATAAAAGTAGTGCGTGCAAGTTATTGGTGCGTGACACAAAAGTGTGCGCAAGTGATTGGAACGACAAAGAAGTGATACATAGTGGTTATAGGTGCGCGAAATCACGATTTACCTTGTGGTGTTGTTGTGCACAATAATTATTGGTGTACGGGTTGAATTTTTGTGCACATGAAGTCATTTGGAAGGCGAACAACAATAGAAAGCAACTGATTTCCGTGACATTTTATATCGTTTGAACATTACCTTTTTGCAACACATTTTTGAGGGCTCTCTCGTGTCACTGGGTATATCTATAGAAAAATTGCATGGTATTAGAAGAAAAATAAACACACAAACACATCGGAGCATTATTTAAAATGAATTCAGAGTTGGTTTGAGAAGGAATAAACATAGTCTAAATTGTTAAGCCGGGAGCATCTCAGAGATGAATTTTGGGTTTTATATTCCTCCAATTCAGATAGATGAAAGTGAAATATAAGATTACAAGAAACACATACTATGAAAGAAATAAAGACTCATATCACCACCATTCAGAATCTTTCATAAACAATCCAAAATCCGTTTCTGCAGTTATATATTCTTTTTAATCCCAAAATTACAAAAAGTCCTCCTGCATGGAGGGCAGGTTCCTTTCCCCCTTTCTTTCTTCATCGAGATAATAATATATATATATAAAGGAATTATTTGTAGATTTCGAAATGCTCGGACCTCCACATATTTCTAAAAGTAGAGATAAGTTACAAAAAGGGAATGATTTAAAATAACAGTTACCCTATTTTAAAGAGACTATTTAAGAACAAGTCTATCTTCCCTGGAGCCCCTTTCTCTACTACCAGTTGTCCAATTTTTTTTGAAATGTACTTAATTTATGTGAGGACTCATTTCAACTTAGCGATCTCTTCCTTTAGAGTATCTAACCAGATCGGTTAATCCTATCCAACACTTTGAGCCGTTTCAGCTATGGTTTCTTTCTTCTATCGCTTGCTTCATTTCTTCTTAAAAACTTCCCTTTTGATGACTAGATCCCTCATAATGGGATTTAACTTGACTTCCAGTTTCGAGTCTGTAGCAGGTTATGTGTGGAACTTAGTCGCTATTATATGCGCAATTACCCTTTTCTCCTTACTTGTAGGAAAATATACCATGTTGCCTGAATAACTAGTCTCACTGAATGTAGATTTTTCCATGTAACTCAATTTTGTGGACACCGAAATGCTTTTACGGAGAGCAGAAGGTCGAGCAAATTTGGAGATTACTCCATTTTTGGATAAGACGATGCCTCCATACTTGAGAATTGGTAGTTATAGAGTCCCAATCATGAATCATAGACAAACTTACGTACAAGTGTGTTGGTTTTCACTGCTCGGCTAATCCATTTCAAATGATTAGATTTTGAGTTCGTTACATGGTGGCGTTCACTTGACATCCTATGGATGTGAAGTACCGAACGAGTGAAACAGGGTGATTTGACTAGTCGTCGCCTGTCCCACGAGTGGTGGTTTTGACATATTGAAACATGTGACATCGGGACTTTGGAGAAAGTGGTTTTGGTTAAAAACTTTGAGTTATTAACAGGCGAGAAGGTTGAAGTTTAGTTAAAAATAAGCAGAGGTACTCAGGGAAAGAGTTCCATGACAAAATATTTCATAAGATGATCAAAAGACAAGGCCACAAAATGTTAAGGTATGAATCTGAGTGTAACCATAAAATCTTGGGACGCCACTACAGGAATTCCTCTCATGTTAGTCAAGTATTCAATGGAATCCGGATAGAGGAATAGATCATGTAGAAAATGAATTAGTGAAAGTGCATTCACTCCCAAAGAAACCAATATACAGATTAAGCAATACATGGGAGTCAAATCTATTATAAAAGGAATTGACTTCCTGAATGTCAGTAATAAGATAAAGAAAGAGGTTTATTGCATATTGGGTAAGGAGTGCATCATATCCATGGATTAGCTATGAAAATAGAGTAATGCTTCCCTTATGGTTATCAGAGTGCGCAGTGGAAGCATGGTATGGAGGGAATTATTTATGGCATGATAGAATTGGATTGTGAAAGGCAGGTTGAAATTAGATTGGTCAAGACAAGGGAAAGTAACAGACAACAAGTAAATCCAAGTACTAATATGACCAGTTAAGGAAAGGATAAATCAAGTACCTCAAGAAGGAAGTTGGTGTTAACTGTCCAAGGTTACTCATAAACATGACTAGAAATAGAATTGGGTCATGTATGAGTTGGATCAGAGGGATCCGAAAAAATAAATGGATGTTGAAGGTCCATAGTCTATTAGACAACAAGATTGGAATCATAATTCATCCAAGTATGAGTTGGGATGGATGGATCCAGGAAATAAATAAAATCTGAAGGTTAATATCATTTTAGTATTCAGGTGGAAAAACAAAGGCAACCAAGAGTGTTTTGGCTAGAAAGTGCTCAGATCAGAAATATTCATGCACAGTAATTACAGTGAAGAGCACTTGAAGGTTTAGGAATCCAAGAGAATGGAAGACTTCTGGGATAAACAAGGAAATGTGATACAAGAAGAAAGAAGTTGTTGCAGTTATTGTAGTAGCAAGTATTTTATGGCTTGTTGGGACAACCATAAGGTGATAATGCTTGCATGTTTGCAAGTGTTGTTGATAATGTTGTTGCACACGGATGGAAGCAACATAAGGATGGAATATTGAATTATAAGTTTGATAAGGAAGCATGAGAACTTCTATATTTATCATCTAATCAAGTATCATTAAACTTGTTTATTGGCAGCCCTATAGGTAAGTATCTCTCTTTTGGAAATCATGTTGTTAAATTGCCAAAGGGAAATATAGGTAAGAATTTCCCCAAATTGAATTTTAAACTACACTGCATGGTATTGTTTAAGTGCATTGATAGGATTAAGTTACCATTAAGTGTGGTAAAGGCTAGAGGCCTGTTATATTTACCAAATATTTTTAGCTTTTGAATGCACACACTGACATAGTAGCATGTCATGTTAATTTGGTTATGAGGCAATAACCAGAGAAAATAAAAGATAATAACTGGTTATAGGAATGACGCTAAGAAATCTAGGAATGTATGAGACCAGGACATGGTTGGATATGGCAAGGTATGGTTATAGAAAGGTTATGTGCCACACAAATACCCAATGATCTTCCTACTTTAAATAAAACTTGGACTGCAACCTTTTTGCTAACACTAATAAACAC